>OY720180.1:18680000-19257500 GCA_963082885.1 Parascotia fuliginaria | reverse complement strand
ACTAGCGTCCTTCTACTTCGAGCCCGACCAACCCATTGAGCCATACCTGGAGCAGCTCAGGCATCTAGGAAAGGAAGTAGGCCCCAGAAGACTGGTCGTTGGAGGTGACTCGAACGCCAAAAGTACTTGGTGGGGTGGCGACTCCGAAGACAGGAGAGGGGAGTCCATGAGTGGTGCTCTCGACGAATTAGGACTGCAGGTGTTAAACACCGGGGAAACACCCACTTTCGACACTGTCAGAGGAGGAAGGCATTACAGCAGCCATGTCGACCTCACGGCTTGCTCGCCGGATGTGTTGGAGTTGATTGACGAATGGGCGGTAGTGGAGGGTCTCACGAGCTCGGACCACAATGGCATTAGTTTCGGCTTAAAACTAGAAAAATCAAAAGGCACTCAAATACACAGAACCACACGCAAATACAACACAAAAAAGGCAAATTGGGATCAGTTTCATAAGAAACTGACCCAGTTTATGCGCGAACATAAACTCACAACACTAGAACTAGAAAACATACACACCATAGAAGAATTAGACAACACAGTAGACACATACACCAAAATCATACAGGAGACATGCACACACACAATACCAAACAAAAAACAAACACAAACACTTACCATGCCGTGGTGGTCCAAGGAGCTCGCAGAGATGAAGAAGCGGGTTGCTACCAAGAGACGTCGAATAAGAAATGCAGCACCCATCCGCCGATCCATGGTCGTGAGCCGGTACCTGGAAGAGAAAGACAAGTATGAATGCGCGGTAAAAACGGCACAGACGGAAAGCTGGAAGGATTTTTGTGGGAAGCAGGATAGGGAGGGAATATGGGAGGGAATATATAGAGTAATAAATAAAGTCACAAAAAGAGAGGAGGATCAGCTCTTGAAGATGGAAGAACGGAACCTGGACGCCATAGCATCGGTGAAGTTATTGGCAGAGACCTTCTATCCGGCTGACAACGAAGAAGAGGACAACGCGGATCATCGCCACATCCGAATACGGGCTCAAGAGGTAAACGAGCGGAGTGATGATGAGCATCATGACCCGCCGTTTACCCTAAGAGAGCTAAAGGAAGCCACGGTGTCCTTCAATCCGAAAAAGGCGCCGGGTGCTGATGGCTTCACCGCGGACATATGTGCCCAAGCAATACGAGTTGCCCCCGAATACTTTCTTGCACTACTCAACAGATGCCTTGGGCTTCACCACTTCCCGACCAGGTGGAAAGAGGCGGTGGTGGTGGTGCTCAAAAAACCAGGCAGGGACTCGTATGCCTTGCCCAAGTCGTACAGACCAATTGGACTGTTGCCGGTCTTGGGCAAGATATACGAGAAGATGCTGATTGCTCGCCTCAAGTTTTACCTGTTACCAAAAATCAGCCCCAACCAATACGGTTTTATGCCCCAAAAGGGCACCGAGGACTCCCTCTATACCCTTGTGCAGCACATCCGCAGTAAACTTAAAGAAAGAAAAATAATAACGTTAGTTTCCTTAGATATAGAGGGGGCTTTCGACAGCGCGTGGTGGCCGGCCATTAAGGTCAGATTGGCCGATGAGGGATGCCCAGTGAACTTGAGGCGAGTAATCAGTAGCTACCTCGATGGTAGGACTGTTAGGGTGAGGTATGGTGGTGAGGAGCATAGGAGACAAACCAGCAAGGGATGCGTCCAGGGTTCCATCGGCGGACCCATTCTTTGGAATCTGCTACTGGACCCACTTTTGCACCAGCTACAACATAGGGGCACTTACTGCCAGGCATTCGCCGATGATATAGTCATGGTTTTTGAGGGAGAAACGGCACTTCACATAGAGAGACAGGCCAATGCCGCCCTCGAACATGTTCGGGTGTGGGGTATCAGTAACAAACTAAAGTTTGCACCACAAAAAACTTGTGCAATGGTTATAACAAACAAACTAAAGTACGATACACCACGCCTGAACATGGGAGGGGTCGGCGTTGGCATGTTTCAACATATAAAAATCTTGGGACTGACAATAGACGCAAAGTTGACATTTAATACTCATGTGTCAATACAATGCAAAAAAGTAATTGGCATCTCTAAACAGCTGAGTAGAGCAGCTCGCGTCAGCTGGGGCCTCAACCCAGAGGTAGTAAGGACCATCTACACGGCTGTCATAGAGCCGATTATGCTGTATGCCGCGAGCGCATGGAGTCCTGCGGTTAAGAAACTGGGGATACAAAAGCAGCTTCGTTCGGTTCAACGTGGCTTCGCACAGAAGATTTGCAAGGCCTACCGCACGGTCTCCTTGAACTCAGCACTTTTGCTGGCTGGCATACTCCCCCTTGACTTGCGAGTAACCGAGGTGGCGGCTCTTTTTGGGGCCAAGAGGGGGGTATCCCAGCCATTCCTGAGAGATAGGGGGGTCGAGCGGATGGCCTCGGTATTAGAGGCCCCGCACCCGGCCGCGCGAATGAGCTTGGAGTTTGACAGCCTGATAGACGAGGAACAATATAACAAAGTCAAACATCTCGACTTGCGAATTTTCACCGACGGAAGCAAGATTGACGGCAGGGTCGGAGCGGCGCTGTCCTTATGGAATGGCGTCGCCGAAACCAGGGCCGTCAAACTTGCTCTTCCGTCGTACTGCACCGTCTATCAGGCGGAGCTCCTCGCTCTTAGTGGGGCTGTGCGCGAGGCAAGTCATCACAACGCCGGGACGATAGGAATCTTCAGCGACTCCAGAGCCGCACTCCAAGCGGTGGTAAACTGCGGCTCGACCCACCCTCTCGCCGTGGAGACGCGAGACAACTTAAAAAACTGCGAGAAACAAAATAAACATGTCTCTTTATTTTGGATTAAAGCCCACGCGGGACTAGAGGGAAACGAGCGGGCGGATCAGCTGGCAAAGGAGGCGGCCCTGGGGTCGCGGATCAGACCCGTCTACGACCTGTGTCCTGTCTCATTCGTCAAGCGGAGAATCCGTTTGGATACGATTGACGAGTGGGACCGTAGATACGTGTCGAGCGAAACCGGGTCTGGAACGAAGCTGTTTTTCCCGAGCGCGGTCGCGGCATACAGTATAGTTCGTAAGATACGCACCACACACCACACTACACAATTACTGACGGGGCATGGAGGGTTCTCCTCATACTTGAACCGTTTCAAGTGCAAGGACGACCCTTCGTGTCCGTGCGAACAGGGGGTGCCGGAGACAGTGCTCCACGTGCTATTGGAATGTCCGATCTCGGCAAAGGCTAGGCACGATTTAGAGGCGATGATGGACGAAAGGCTAACAGCCGAAATTATACCTAAATTAATGCTAGACAAAAATAATAGGCAACTGTTTTTAAACTATAGCTTAAAAATAATTAAAACTGTAATAAATAGAAATAAGTAAGACAATACTATGATATCCTTGTATATTGTATATATATATAATGTGAATCATAGAATAAGCTTAGAAATAAAATAGAATAAGAATATTAAAGTTAATAAATAGACCATAAAATAACATTAGCCGTTTTGTATTAGGTAGCTTAGATATCATGTAGTTTATATAAGATTTGTAAATAGATTAAGTAGTTGTAAATGTAAAGTTTTGTATGTAAATAAATAAAAACGAAGCATGCAAGGGCCTTGTCCACGACAGGGGTAACAGGCACAACACCCTGTGATGACGGGTGCTTTATAAAAAAAAAAAAAAAAAAAAAAAACCTAACCTAACCTAACCTAACCTAACCTAACCTAACCTAACCTAACCTAACCTAACCTAACCTAACCTAACCTAACCTAACCTAACCTAACCTAACCTAACCTAACCTAACCTAACCTAACCTAACCTAACCTAACCTAACCTAACCTAACCTAACCTAACCTAACCTAACCTAACCTAACCTAACCTAACCTAACCTAACCTAACCTAACCTAACCTAACCTAACCTAACCTAACCTAACCTAACCTAACCTAACCTAACCTAACCTAACCTAACCTAACCTAACCTAACCTAACCTAACCTAACCTAACCTAACCTAACCTAACCTAACCTAACCTAACCTAACCTAACCTAACCTAACCTAACCTAACCTAACCTAACCTAACCTAACCTAACCTAACCTAACCTAACCTAACCTAACCTAACCTAACCTAACCTAACCTAACCTAACCTAACCTAACCTAACCTAACCTAACCTAACCTAACCTAACCTAACCTAACCTAACCTAACCTAACCTAACCTAACCTAACCTAACCTAACCTAACCTAACCTAACCTAACCTAACCTAACCTAACCTAACCTAACCTAACCTAACCTAACCTAACCTAACCTAACCTAACCTAACCTAACCTAACCTAACCTAACCTAACCTAACCTAACCTAACCTAACCTAACCTAACCTAACCTAACCTAACCTAACCTAACCTAACCTAACCTAACCTAACCTAACCTAACCTAACCTAACCTAACCTAACCTAACCTAACCTAACCTAACCTAACCTAACCTAACCTAACCTAACCTAACCTAACCTAACCTAACCTAACCTAACCTAACCTAACCTAACCTAACCTAACCTAACCTAACCTAACCTAACCTAACCTAACCTAACCTAACCTAACCTAACCTAACCTAACCTAACCTAACCTAACCTAACCTAACCTAACCTAACCTAACCTAACCTAACCTAACCTAACCTAACCTAACCTAACCTAACCTAACCTAACCTAACCTAACCTAACCTAACCTAACCTAACCTAACCTAACCTAACCTAACCTAACCTAACCTAACCTAACCTAACCTAACCTAACCTAACCTAACCTAACCTAACCTAACCTAACCTAACCTAACCTAACCTAACCTAACCTAACCTAACCTAACCTAACCTAACCTAACCTAACCTAACCTAACCTAACCTAACCTAACCTAACCTAACCTAACCTAACCTAACCTAACCTAACCTAACCTAACCTAACCTAACCTAACCTAACCTAACCTAACCTAACCTAACCTAACCTAACCTAACCTAACCTAACCTAACCTAACCTAACCTAACCTAACCTAACCTAACCTAACCTAACCTAACCTAACCTAACCTAACCTAACCTAACCTAACCTAACCTAACCTAACCTAACCTAACCTAACCTAACCTAACCTAACCTAACCTAACCTAACCTAACCTAACCTAACCTAACCTAACCTAACCTAACCTAACCTAACCTAACCTAACCTAACCTAACCACTTGCTATTTTTTGAAATTTTCTTTTGGTTTTATGTTGTTTGTTGACTAATTAGCAGGTAGTTTTTATCCCTTGGTTATACTCCAACGGGAACACGTGTCAAATTACACATTTTTCAGGAACTTAGTACATTTTGACGAAATTTTTGCAGTTTTTAATTTTTCTATAGCACTAGACCTATTCCAAATTCCTGTGAATCATTTGTTTTGGCTTGAGGACGGTGAGACCTATCTAGGGATACCTCTGGATCGCTTCTGCACCCTCTGAAACATACAAAAACAGTTAAAACAGTGGTGTCACCGCATACTTTTCAGTAATTTTTTGAACAAAGTCGCTAATAACTTTTGACCGTGAACCCTGGTGGTGTCCGGGATAGTCTCGTCTTGTAGCTGGTGATCAGCCGCGTCTTTTGACACCCCTCGCGTCCAGATCGGGCGAAGGGAAACTGAAAAATTTTGACGTTTTTGACGTTTTAGTAGACTCGTGTTCTATACATTTATACATATATACATACAAAAGTCTACCTTAGGGAGCTGATGTTAGAAATTTTACTTGCTATTTTTTGAAATTTTCTTTTGGTTTTATGTTGTTTGTTGACTAATTAGCAGGTAGTTTTTATCCCTTGGTTATACTCCAACGGGAACACGTGTCAAATTACACATTTTTCAGGAACTTAGTACATTTTGACGAAATTTTTGCAGTTTTTAATTTTTCTATAGCACTAGACCTATTCCAAATTCCTGTGAATCATTTGTTTTGGCTTGAGGACGGTGAGACCTATCTAGGGATACCTCTGGATCGCTTCTGCACCCTCTGAAACATACAAAAACAGTTAAAACAGTGGTGTCACCGCATACTTTTCAGTAATTTTTTGAACAAAGTCGCTAATAACTTTTGACCGTGAACCCTGGTGGTGTCCGGGATAGTCTCGTCTTGTAGCTGGTGATCAGCCGCGTCTTTTGACACCCCTCGCGTCCAGATCGGGCGAAGGGAAACTGAAAAATTTTGACGTTTTTGACGTTTTAGTAGACTCGTGTTCTATACATTTATACATATATACATACAAAAGTCTACCTTAGGGAGCTGATGTTAGAAATTTTACTTGCTATTTTTTGAAATTTTCTTTTGGTTTTATGTTGTTTGTTGACTAATTAGCAGGTAGTTTTTATCCCTTGGTTATACTCCAACGGGAACACGTGTCAAATTACACATTTTTCAGGAACTTAGTACATTTTGACGAAATTTTTGCAGTTTTTAATTTTTCTATAGCACTAGACCTATTCCAAATTCCTGTGAATCATTTGTTTTGGCTTGAGGACGGTGAGACCTATCTAGGGATACCTCTGGATCGCTTCTGCACCCTCTGAAACATACAAAAACAGTTAAAACAGTGGTGTCACCGCATACTTTTCAGTAATTTTTTGAACAAAGTCGCTAATAACTTTTGACCGTGAACCCTGGTGGTGTCCGGGATAGTCTCGTCTTGTAGCTGGTGATCAGCCGCGTCTTTTGACACCCCTCGCGTCCAGATCGGGCGAAGGGAAACTGAAAAATTTTGACGTTTTTGACGTTTTAGTAGACTCGTGTTCTATACATTTATACATATATACATACAAAAGTCTACCTTAGGGAGCTGATGTTAGAAATTTTACTTGCTATTTTTTGAAATTTTCTTTTGGTTTTATGTTGTTTGTTGACTAATTAGCAGGTAGTTTTTATCCCTTGGTTATACTCCAACGGGAACACGTGTCAAATTACACATTTTTCAGGAACTTAGTACATTTTGACGAAATTTTTGCAGTTTTTAATTTTTCTATAGCACTAGACCTATTCCAAATTCCTGTGAATCATTTGTTTTGGCTTGAGGACGGTGAGACCTATCTAGGGATACCTCTGGATCGCTTCTGCACCCTCTGAAACATACAAAAACAGTTAAAACAGTGGTGTCACCGCATACTTTTCAGTAATTTTTTGAACAAAGTCGCTAATAACTTTTGACCGTGAACCCTGGTGGTGTCCGGGATAGTCTCGTCTTGTAGCTGGTGATCAGCCGCGTCTTTTGACACCCCTCGCGTCCAGATCGGGCGAAGGGAAACTGAAAAATTTTGACGTTTTTGACGTTTTAGTAGACTCGTGTTCTATACATTTATACATATATACATACAAAAGTCTACCTTAGGGAGCTGATGTTAGAAATTTTACTTGCTATTTTTTGAAATTTTCTTTTGGTTTTATGTTGTTTGTTGACTAATTAGCAGGTAGTTTTTATCCCTTGGTTATACTCCAACGGGAACACGTGTCAAATTACACATTTTTCAGGAACTTAGTACATTTTGACGAAATTTTTGCAGTTTTTAATTTTTCTATAGCACTAGACCTATTCCAAATTCCTGTGAATCATTTGTTTTGGCTTGAGGACGGTGAGACCTATCTAGGGATACCTCTGGATCGCTTCTGCACCCTCTGAAACATACAAAAACAGTTAAAACAGTGGTGTCACCGCATACTTTTCAGTAATTTTTTGAACAAAGTCGCTAATAACTTTTGACCGTGAACCCTGGTGGTGTCCGGGATAGTCTCGTCTTGTAGCTGGTGATCAGCCGCGTCTTTTGACACCCCTCGCGTCCAGATCGGGCGAAGGGAAACTGAAAAATTTTGACGTTTTTGACGTTTTAGTAGACTCGTGTTCTATACATTTATACATATATACATACAAAAGTCTACCTTAGGGAGCTGATGTTAGAAATTTTACTTGCTATTTTTTGAAATTTTCTTTTGGTTTTATGTTGTTTGTTGACTAATTAGCAGGTAGTTTTTATCCCTTGGTTATACTCCAACGGGAACACGTGTCAAATTACACATTTTTCAGGAACTTAGTACATTTTGACGAAATTTTTGCAGTTTTTAATTTTTCTATAGCACTAGACCTATTCCAAATTCCTGTGAATCATTTGTTTTGGCTTGAGGACGGTGAGACCTATCTAGGGATACCTCTGGATCGCTTCTGCACCCTCTGAAACATACAAAAACAGTTAAAACAGTGGTGTCACCGCATACTTTTCAGTAATTTTTTGAACAAAGTCGCTAATAACTTTTGACCGTGAACCCTGGTGGTGTCCGGGATAGTCTCGTCTTGTAGCTGGTGATCAGCCGCGTCTTTTGACACCCCTCGCGTCCAGATCGGGCGAAGGGAAACTGAAAAATTTTGACGTTTTTGACGTTTTAGTAGACTCGTGTTCTATACATTTATACATATATACATACAAAAGTCTACCTTAGGGAGCTGATGTTAGAAATTTTACTTGCTATTTTTTGAAATTTTCTTTTGGTTTTATGTTGTTTGTTGACTAATTAGCAGGTAGTTTTTATCCCTTGGTTATACTCCAACGGGAACACGTGTCAAATTACACATTTTTCAGGAACTTAGTACATTTTGACGAAATTTTTGCAGTTTTTAATTTTTCTATAGCACTAGACCTATTCCAAATTCCTGTGAATCATTTGTTTTGGCTTGAGGACGGTGAGACCTATCTAGGGATACCTCTGGATCGCTTCTGCACCCTCTGAAACATACAAAAACAGTTAAAACAGTGGTGTCACCGCATACTTTTCAGTAATTTTTTGAACAAAGTCGCTAATAACTTTTGACCGTGAACCCTGGTGGTGTCCGGGATAGTCTCGTCTTGTAGCTGGTGATCAGCCGCGTCTTTTGACACCCCTCGCGTCCAGATCGGGCGAAGGGAAACTGAAAAATTTTGACGTTTTTGACGTTTTAGTAGACTCGTGTTCTATACATTTATACATATATACATACAAAAGTCTACCTTAGGGAGCTGATGTTAGAAATTTTACTTGCTATTTTTTGAAATTTTCTTTTGGTTTTATGTTGTTTGTTGACTAATTAGCAGGTAGTTTTTATCCCTTGGTTATACTCCAACGGGAACACGTGTCAAATTACACATTTTTCAGGAACTTAGTACATTTTGACGAAATTTTTGCAGTTTTTAATTTTTCTATAGCACTAGACCTATTCCAAATTCCTGTGAATCATTTGTTTTGGCTTGAGGACGGTGAGACCTATCTAGGGATACCTCTGGATCGCTTCTGCACCCTCTGAAACATACAAAAACAGTTAAAACAGTGGTGTCACCGCATACTTTTCAGTAATTTTTTGAACAAAGTCGCTAATAACTTTTGACCGTGAACCCTGGTGGTGTCCGGGATAGTCTCGTCTTGTAGCTGGTGATCAGCCGCGTCTTTTGACACCCCTCGCGTCCAGATCGGGCGAAGGGAAACTGAAAAATTTTGACGTTTTTGACGTTTTAGTAGACTCGTGTTCTATACATTTATACATATATACATACAAAAGTCTACCTTAGGGAGCTGATGTTAGAAATTTTACTTGCTATTTTTTGAAATTTTCTTTTGGTTTTATGTTGTTTGTTGACTAATTAGCAGGTAGTTTTTATCCCTTGGTTATACTCCAACGGGAACACGTGTCAAATTACACATTTTTCAGGAACTTAGTACATTTTGACGAAATTTTTGCAGTTTTTAATTTTTCTATAGCACTAGACCTATTCCAAATTCCTGTGAATCATTTGTTTTGGCTTGAGGACGGTGAGACCTATCTAGGGATACCTCTGGATCGCTTCTGCACCCTCTGAAACATACAAAAACAGTTAAAACAGTGGTGTCACCGCATACTTTTCAGTAATTTTTTGAACAAAGTCGCTAATAACTTTTGACCGTGAACCCTGGTGGTGTCCGGGATAGTCTCGTCTTGTAGCTGGTGATCAGCCGCGTCTTTTGACACCCCTCGCGTCCAGATCGGGCGAAGGGAAACTGAAAAATTTTGACGTTTTTGACGTTTTAGTAGACTCGTGTTCTATACATTTATACATATATACATACAAAAGTCTACCTTAGGGAGCTGATGTTAGAAATTTTACTTGCTATTTTTTGAAATTTTCTTTTGGTTTTATGTTGTTTGTTGACTAATTAGCAGGTAGTTTTTATCCCTTGGTTATACTCCAACGGGAACACGTGTCAAATTACACATTTTTCAGGAACTTAGTACATTTTGACGAAATTTTTGCAGTTTTTAATTTTTCTATAGCACTAGACCTATTCCAAATTCCTGTGAATCATTTGTTTTGGCTTGAGGACGGTGAGACCTATCTAGGGATACCTCTGGATCGCTTCTGCACCCTCTGAAACATACAAAAACAGTTAAAACAGTGGTGTCACCGCATACTTTTCAGTAATTTTTTGAACAAAGTCGCTAATAACTTTTGACCGTGAACCCTGGTGGTGTCCGGGATAGTCTCGTCTTGTAGCTGGTGATCAGCCGCGTCTTTTGACACCCCTCGCGTCCAGATCGGGCGAAGGGAAACTGAAAAATTTTGACGTTTTTGACGTTTTAGTAGACTCGTGTTCTATACATTTATACATATATACATACAAAAGTCTACCTTAGGGAGCTGATGTTAGAAATTTTACTTGCTATTTTTTGAAATTTTCTTTTGGTTTTATGTTGTTTGTTGACTAATTAGCAGGTAGTTTTTATCCCTTGGTTATACTCCAACGGGAACACGTGTCAAATTACACATTTTTCAGGAACTTAGTACATTTTGACGAAATTTTTGCAGTTTTTAATTTTTCTATAGCACTAGACCTATTCCAAATTCCTGTGAATCATTTGTTTTGGCTTGAGGACGGTGAGACCTATCTAGGGATACCTCTGGATCGCTTCTGCACCCTCTGAAACATACAAAAACAGTTAAAACAGTGGTGTCACCGCATACTTTTCAGTAATTTTTTGAACAAAGTCGCTAATAACTTTTGACCGTGAACCCTGGTGGTGTCCGGGATAGTCTCGTCTTGTAGCTGGTGATCAGCCGCGTCTTTTGACACCCCTCGCGTCCAGATCGGGCGAAGGGAAACTGAAAAATTTTGACGTTTTTGACGTTTTAGTAGACTCGTGTTCTATACATTTATACATATATACATACAAAAGTCTACCTTAGGGAGCTGATGTTAGAAATTTTACTTGCTATTTTTTGAAATTTTCTTTTGGTTTTATGTTGTTTGTTGACTAATTAGCAGGTAGTTTTTATCCCTTGGTTATACTCCAACGGGAACACGTGTCAAATTACACATTTTTCAGGAACTTAGTACATTTTGACGAAATTTTTGCAGTTTTTAATTTTTCTATAGCACTAGACCTATTCCAAATTCCTGTGAATCATTTGTTTTGGCTTGAGGACGGTGAGACCTATCTAGGGATACCTCTGGATCGCTTCTGCACCCTCTGAAACATACAAAAACAGTTAAAACAGTGGTGTCACCGCATACTTTTCAGTAATTTTTTGAACAAAGTCGCTAATAACTTTTGACCGTGAACCCTGGTGGTGTCCGGGATAGTCTCGTCTTGTAGCTGGTGATCAGCCGCGTCTTTTGACACCCCTCGCGTCCAGATCGGGCGAAGGGAAACTGAAAAATTTTGACGTTTTTGACGTTTTAGTAGACTCGTGTTCTATACATTTATACATATATACATACAAAAGTCTACCTTAGGGAGCTGATGTTAGAAATTTTACTTGCTATTTTTTGAAATTTTCTTTTGGTTTTATGTTGTTTGTTGACTAATTAGCAGGTAGTTTTTATCCCTTGGTTATACTCCAACGGGAACACGTGTCAAATTACACATTTTTCAGGAACTTAGTACATTTTGACGAAATTTTTGCAGTTTTTAATTTTTCTATAGCACTAGACCTATTCCAAATTCCTGTGAATCATTTGTTTTGGCTTGAGGACGGTGAGACCTATCTAGGGATACCTCTGGATCGCTTCTGCACCCTCTGAAACATACAAAAACAGTTAAAACAGTGGTGTCACCGCATACTTTTCAGTAATTTTTTGAACAAAGTCGCTAATAACTTTTGACCGTGAACCCTGGTGGTGTCCGGGATAGTCTCGTCTTGTAGCTGGTGATCAGCCGCGTCTTTTGACACCCCTCGCGTCCAGATCGGGCGAAGGGAAACTGAAAAATTGCCCGCCCAAACCCACCCTTTATAGATTTATCATTTACGACAATAAGCTTTTAAGCTATACACCAGACATAGGGGCAAAATAAAAAAGTAGAATAGAATATTTTTGATTTTATTTATTCTTAACTATTTACATTGTGTCATTGTGTATTGGACTATTGTCTCTACAAATTTTATTATTTTATTCATAAATTTTATATTGACAATTCTTTTATTATATTAAATTTTATTGACAACTTTATATTTTAAAAATTATTACATATTTGACAATTTTAAATTTTATACAATTATTTAATTTTACTTTATTTATTTGTTTAACTTGTGGTTTATTGACCACAAGTTATTAGGTTAATTGTGTTGTCTTTTGCTATTGCATTTTAATTGTATATTTTAAATTCAAATTATTTAATTATTCTTTCACCCTTTTTATATAACTTTTACAAACTTTATTTTAATTTGATTGTCTTTAGAAAAAGTTAGGCTCACCATGTTCGGCTTCCGTACTCCTACAAAAGAGCCCAGCACGTCGCAGACGGCGGCTCCTGTGGCGACCGGTTCCGGGGTAGCGCAGGTCAGGCGTAGCATAGGGGAGATCGAGTCGAAGCTGAGGTCTTCGACGTCGCCTCCCCTAAAAACTGCTGCGCTGAAAAACAAGGCTGCCCCGGCTCCGGTCGTCAAGGAGTCTAAACCGAAATACACCAGCCGTCTTGCGGAGGCCAAGGCGTTGTTGATAAGGGCTAAAACCCAAATCAACAACAGCCGCAACCTCCGCACAGACATCAAAAACGACGTGCTGGAGGCCGTAAATCGGCTCTATCAGATAATAAAGGAGCAGGCGGCCGAACATGGTGAGAGGTTTGAGTCGTTGGCCAAGGATCCTGTTGTGGAAATAAAACGGCCGACCAGTGAAACGGCACTGATAACAAAATTGGAAGAGCACGGAAAGCTATTGGAGGAGAATAAAAAGGAGATAGCGGGCCTCAGAGAGGAGTTGCGCAAGGCACCGGTGTCCTACGCGAGTGCAGTGGCCGGACCCCCGAAGTCCCAAGCTTGGGGTGCGTCGGCCATGCACTCGATCGTAGTAAAGTCTAAGGACGAAATGGACACCGGTGACCAGGTAATAGAAAAAATTAGGTGCGCCACAGAGGCAATAAAGGAAGGTGTACAAGTGGACAGATTAAGGAAAATAAAGGATCAGAGAGTGATCCTGGGTTGTGCATCGGCAGTGGAGCTTGAGCGGGTGAAGGCCAAGCTCCGGGATAATGGCAAAGACCTATGCGTCGAGGGCATTGCGGGCAGGGACCCGCTGATTGTCCTTAAGGACGTAATGTCCTACAACACCGATGAGGAGGTGCTGAGGGCGCTTAAGGCGCAGAACAAGCACCTCCTCAAGGACATCAGCGGGGACGATGACCGGATGGAGGTCAGATATCGGAAAAGGACCAGGAACCCGTTGGTAGCCCACATAGTAGTGAAGGTGTCGCCTCGATTGTGGGGCTGCCTAACGGGGGCCGGGGCCGTCCATATTGACCTCCAGCGGGTCAGAGTCGAGGACCAGTCCCCCCTGGTGCAGTGCTCTCGATGCCTGGGCTACGGGCACACAAGGCGGCTGTGTCAGGACACCGAGGACGTGTGCAGCCATTGTGGAGGGCCGCATCGCAAAGACGCATGCAAGGAGAAGCTTGCGGAGCGGCCCTCCTGCTGCAACTGCACGAAGGCCGGGTGTCCTGACACAGGGCACAACGCCTTCGACTCGCAGTGCCCAGTCAGGCGGAAATGGGACACCTTAGCAAGGTCAGCAGTGGCCTACTGCTAAGGTGGCCCATTGGAGCGAGGCTGCCGGTGCACAACCCATTAATACCAGTAAGTCGTGTGTTGTCCATTTGTGCATACTGTACAGACCGCACTCTACATCCATCAGCACCGCACCACAGCGCAGTCCAGGACCTGCACGGCTCTGTCTCTTGGACAGCATTGTAAGAAATGCATGCCAGAGAAGAGTACCGGTAGCAGTCTCCCTCCGTTTCGAGGGAGAAGTTGGCAATGCGCTGTGGTCGGCTCCTAGTGTCGGTCTGTGCAGTGTGCACAGTGGAGGGGTACTTGTTGTTGTGGTTCATTATGTGTTGGCCTCTTATTTGTGTTGTCCTTTCGCTGTGAGTTCCGTTTTAAGGTCTTTATGTAGGGTATCTTCAAGCTCTGCACTACAGTGCAGCAGCGGCTTCTGAACTTGCAATATAAGCCTGCACTTTCGCAAACACGCTCTGCACTGTAGTGCAGACTCATAGTAAAATAAATAAGTGCTTATCTAAGTAAGTAAACTTATGTAATGTCGTCCGTAAAATATAAATTATTCAGTAGTTAAATTTTGTAAATAAATAATTAAAATTAATAAAATAAACTGTAAATGTTAAAATATTGAAAATAATATAACTTAGAACTAGAAATAAGGTAAACTGTAATAAATAAAAGACGTAAGTAAAATAAGCACATTCCCAACCTTAATTATTAAAACCATTTAATAAAGCAAATCAATACCACTGGCAAATCAGGTCTCTGATAATGTCAGAGGATCCTTTGGCCGACCGCACTTTTAGTGCGGTCAATTTAAAAAAAAAAAAAAAAAAAAAAAAACCTAACCTAACCTAACCTAACCTAACCTAACCTAACCTAACCTAACCTAACCTAACCTAACCTAACCTAACCTAACCTAACCTAACCTAACCTAACCTAACCTAACCTAACCTAACCTAACCTAACCTAACCTAACCTAACCTAACCTAACCTAACCTAACCTAACCTAACCTAACCTAACCTAACCTAACCTAACCTAACCTAACCTAACCTAACCTAACCTAACCTAACCTAACCTAACCTAACCTAACCTAACCTAACCTAACCTAACCTAACCTAACCTAACCTAACCTAACCTAACCTAACCTAACCTAACCTAACCTAACCTAACCTAACCTAACCTAACCTAACCTAACCTAACCTAACCTAACCTAACCTAACCTAACCTAACCTAACCTAACCTAACCTAACCTAACCTAACCTAACCTAACCTAACCTAACCTAACCTAACCTAACCTAACCTAACCTAACCTAACCTAACCTAAAGAGGGGGTCAAAGTGGACCGAATTAGAAAGGTCAAGGACCAGAGAGTAATCCTGGGTTGTGCATCGGCGGAAGAGCTTGAGCGCGTGAAGGCCAAGCTCCGGGCAAACAGCAGCCTACACATCGAGAGCATTGCAGGCAGGGACCCGCTGATTGTCCTTAAAGACGTAATGTCTTACAACAGCGATGAGGAGGTGCTGAGGGCGCTTAGGGCGCAGAACAAGCACCTCCTCAAGGACATCAGCGGCGACGATGACCGGATGGAGGTCCGGTATCGCAAAAAGACGAGGAACCCGCTGGTAGCCCACGTCGTGGTGAAAGTTTCGCCTCGACTGTGGGGCTGCCTGACGGGGGCCGGGGCCGTCCATATCGACCTCCAACGGGTCAGAGTCGAGGACCAGTCCCCCCTGGTGCAGTGCTCTCGATGCCTGGGTTATGGGCACACAAGGCGGCTGTGTCAGGACACCGAGGACGCGTGCAGCCATTGTGGGGGGCCGCATCGCAAAGATGCTTGCAAGGAGAAGCTTGCGGAGCGGCCCTCCTGCTGCAACTGCGCAAAGGCCGGGTGTCCTGACACAGGTCACAACGCCTTTGATACGCAGTGCCCGGTCAGGCGCAAATGGGACACCTTAGCGAGGTCAGCAGTGGCTTACTGCTAAGGT
The DNA here is from genome assembly GCA_963082885.1 of Parascotia fuliginaria. Lineage (NCBI taxonomy): Eukaryota > Metazoa > Arthropoda > Insecta > Lepidoptera > Erebidae > Parascotia > Parascotia fuliginaria. Next base: position 19,241,478 of record OY720180.1, on the reverse strand, counting down.
GGCCCATTGGAGCGAGGCTGCCGGTGCACAGCCCAGAAAATTGTTCACGCCGTGTGTTGTCCATTTGTGCATACTGTACAGACCGCACTCCACATCCACCAGCACCGCACCACAGCGCAGTCCAGGACCTGCACGGCTCTGTCTCTTGGACAGCATTGTAAGAAATGCATGCCAGAGAAGAGTACCGGTAGCAGTCTCCCTCCGTTTCGAGGGAGAAATTGGCAGAGCGCTGTGGTCGGCCTTTAGTGTCGGCCTGTGCAGTGTGCACAGTGGAGGGGTACTTGTTGTTTTTGTCTCGTTTCGTTTGCTGTCCTCCTTGTTTTGTCGTATTCTTTTTGGTTGTTCTTTTTTCCTAGTGTTGGGTAAGTACGTGTGTATCACCAGGCAGATATTGTTAATGTCAAAACTGGCTGAGCTCTGCACTACAGTGCAGCGGAGATTTTTAAAAATTTTGCAAACTAAGTTTGTACATTTGAAAATACGCTCTGCACTGTGGTGCAGGCTCAAAGTAAAATATATGTATTTTAAAAATAATAAATTATGAAATTAAATGTTCCTTTACAAACAAAGAATAAGAAACAAAAATTAAATTAAAACGACCAGTAAAATTAGGCATGTATATAGATATATTTTAAAAATTTAAACGAAAAATTTAAAACTGAAACAAAGTACTATCTGTAAATATAAATTGTAACTAAAAAATTTGTAAATTTCTACCTTACCTTTTAAAAACAAAAGAAAGCAAATATATAAAACAGCAAAAAAGGACTCCGATTATGTTGGAGGATCAGTTGGCCGGCTGCACCTAGTGTGCGGTCATTAAAAAAAAAAAAAAAAAAAAAACCTAACCTAACCTAACCTAACCTAACCTAACCTAACCTAACCTAACCTAACCTAACCTAACCTAACCTAACCTAACCTAACCTAACCTAACCTAACCTAACCTAACCTAACCTAACCTAACCTAACCTAACCTAACCTAACCTAACCTAACCTAACCTAACCTAACCTAACCTAACCTAACCTAACCTAACCTAACCTAACCTAACCTAACCTAACCTAACCTAACCTAACCTAACCTAACCTAACCTAACCTAACCTAACCTAACCTAACCTAACCTAACCTAACCTAACCTAACCTAACCTAACCTAACCTAACCTAACCTAACCTAACCTAACCTAACCTAACCTAACCTAACCTAACCTAACCTAACCTAACCTAACCTAACCTAACCTAACCTAACCTAACCTAACCTAACCTAACCTAACCTAACCTAACCTAACCTAACCTAACCTAACCTAACCTAACCTAACCTAACCTAACCTAACCTAACCTAACCTAACCTAACCTAACCTAACCTAACCTAACCTAACCTAACCTAACCTAACCTAACCTAACCTAACCTAACCTAACCTAACCTAACCTAACCTAACCTAACCTAACCTAACCTAACCTAACCTAACCTAACCTAACCTAACCTAACCTAACCTAACCTAACCTAACCTAACCTAACCTAACCTAACCTAACCAAAAATAAGATGTGCCGCAGAGGCCATAAAGGAGGGGGTCCAAGTGGATAGAGTCCGCAAAATTAAGGACCAAAGGGTCATTTTGGGCTGTGCATCGGCGGAGGAGCTGGAGCGCGTGAGGGCCAAGCTCCAGAACAATAGCAAGGACCTACACATCGAGAGCATTGCAGGCAGGGACCCGCTGATCGTCCTAAAGGACGTTATGTCCTACAACACCGACGAGGAGGTGCTGAGGGCGCTTAAGGCGCAGAACAAGCACCTCCTCAAGGACATCAGCGGGGACGATGACCGGATGGAGGTCAGATATCGGAAGAGGACCAGGAACCCGTTGGTAGCCCACATCGTGGTGAAGGTGTCGCCTCGATTGTGGGGCTGCCTAACGGGGGCCGGGGCCGTCCATATTGACCTCCAGCGGGTCAGAGTTGAGGATCAGTCCCCCCTGGTGCAGTGCTCTCGGTGTCTAGGATACGGGCACACAAGGCGGCTGTGTCAGGACACTGAGGACGTGTGCAGCCATTGTGGAGGGCCGCATCGCAAAGACGCGTGCAAGGAGAAGCTTGCGGAGCGGCCCTCCTGCTGCAACTGCACGAAGGCTGGGTGTCCTGACACAGCGCACAACGCCTTCGACTCCCAGTGCCCAGTCAGGCGGAAATGGGACACCTTGGCAAGGTCAGCAGTGGCCTACTGCTAAGGTGCCCCATTGGAGCGAGGCTGCCGGTGCACAGCCCAGACGCAAAAGCTTGCCGTGCGTTGTCCATTTGTGCATACTGTACAGACCGCACTCTACAATCACCAGCACCGCACCACGGCGCAGTCCAGGACCTGCACGGCTCTTTCTCTTGGACTACATTATGATAAATGCAAGCCAGAGAAAGGTGCCGTTAGCAGTCTCCCTCCGTTTTGAGGGAGAAAATGGCAAAGCGCCGTGGTCGGCCCCCAGTGTCGGTCTGTGCAGTGTGCACAGTGGAGGGGTAATTGTTGTGTCGTTTCGTTTGTTGTCCTCAATTTTGGTGTTATCGTTTTGTTGTTTGTTTTCCTTAGTAACTGTAAATTTCTTTGTTGTCTTTATGCGTTTTCAAACTATGAGTTCTGCACTACAGTGCAGAGGCGATTTATTAATTTGCAAACTGAGCTTGCACTTTGGCAAACACGCTCTGCACTGTGGTGCAGACCATAGTAAATAAAATATATGTATTAAAAAAGTAATTATTAAATAAAAACTATTATTATAACTATATACTATTATAATTAAAACTATATAAAAAATTTTGTAAATTTAAATGTAAAATTAAAAATTTAATTAGGTTAAAATTTTGTGAATAAAAATTGTAAATAAAATTAGTAATATTTGGCAAATAGAAAAAGTAAGGAAAACATAGAAACTCCCCAACCCACCAAAAACTAATAAAAAGCAGTTAAATAAAAACGGAATACAAGAGCTCTGACCCAGCGTTAGAGGATCCTTTGGCCGACCGCACTTTTATGTGCGGTCACTAAAAAAAAAAAAAAAAAAAAAAAAAAAAAAAAAAAAAAAAAAAACCTAACCTAACCTAACCTAACCTAACCTAACCTAACCTAACCTAACCTAACCTAACCTAACCTAACCTAACCTAACCTAACCTAACCTAACCTAACCTAACCTAACCTAACCTAACCTAACCTAACCTAACCTAACCTAACCTAACCTAACCTAACCTAACCCAACCGGTGCACAACCCATTAATACCAGTAAGTCGTGTGTTGTCCATTTGTGCATACTGTACAGACCGCACTCTACACCCACCAGCACCGCACCACAGCGCAGTCCAGGACCTGCACGGCTCTGTCTCTTGGACAGCATTGTAAGAAATGCATGCCAGAGAAGAGTACCGGTAGCAGTCTCCCTCCGTTTTGAGGGAGAAGTTGGCAAAGCGCTGTGGTCGGCTCCCAGTGTCGGCCTGTGCAGTGTGCACAGTGGAGGGGTACTTGATGTTGTCGTTGTGTTACGTTTATTGTCGGCCTTCTGTAGTTTTGTCGTTTTGCTGCGTTTTTTATTCTTTGTGTCGAGTAGGGAATCGTTCAAACACTGCACCACAGTGCAGCGGCGACTTCCAAACTTGCAAACTGAGATTGCACTTTTGCAAACACGCCCTGCACTGTGGTGCAGACTTATAGTCGGATAATATTATGTGCTGTATTTCTTAAATTATTGTGTAAGTTTCTCCGTTAAATTAGAAAATTAAGAAAGTAAATCTGTAAATAAAAAGTTAAAAATAATAAGTTTTAATAGTAAACTCTAAATATTGTAAAATAAAAGTAATCAAAACACAAGAAACCAGGCAAACCAGTACCTAAAAAATGTAAATAATATAAGTTAACTAACCCTAAAAATCAAAATTAAGAAATGAAATAAACGCAAACAAGAGCTCTGACTCCGTTAGAGGATCCCTTGGCCGGCCGCACTTTAAAAGTGCGGTCAATTAAAAAAAAAAAAAAAAAAAAAAAAAAAAACCTAACCTAACCTAACCTAACCTAACCTAACCTAACCTAACCTAACCTAACCTAACCTAACCTAACCTAACCTAACCTAACCTAACCTTTTTTTTTTTTTTTTTTTTTGTTTGCGCTGGGAAAAAATGCAATTACGCATACCCGCCCATTTGGGGGAATGGGGGGTTATGTGGGACTCCCCGGGCTGGCAGCCCGGTATACCCACTAAAACGACCCAGCGGCATTCCCGCATCGTCTGACTGGGGGGGAACTGGGAAACCGGCGTAGCCTTTACGTCCAGTCCCCCTCCGACGATCGCCCGCCTTCACGGCGGGCCCCTCACGTCCTCCCCATGGGGGGAGGGTCGGGAATGTCCGGCGGAGGTGGTGTGGAGTGCAATGCCGGCGGAGGCGCCCCCGCGCCTGTCGCCCGCCCATCACCACCGCAAGGAGGGAGAAGATGACGTCTTCTCCGACCTCTCCTTCGCCTTCGGAGTGGCGCAGCCAGAGGGTCGTCCTCCCGCGCGCGCTCCGCCGCCTCCTTTTGCGAAACGACGTCCTCGCAAAAGGAGGCGACCGCAGCCCAAGCCCCCTCGCTCCCCAGCATGGAACGAACTACGCCGGAAAGCGAGAGGTCCTGGCCGATCTCCGCAATCAGACTGCGGCGCGGCTCAGACCAAGCCGGGCAGACCTCGAGGGTGTGCTGCGCTGTGTCCTCCGCCGCGCCGCAGTCGTGGCACGCCGGGGTCTCCTCCCTCCCGATCCTGTGCAGGTGCGATCCAAAGCAGCCGTGCCCTGACAGCACCTGCACCAGACGAAAAGAGAGGAAACCGTGCGGCCGCTCGAGCCATTCCCGCAGAACTGGCCCGAGCGCGTCCAGGGTCCGGCGGCCAAAGGTGGCGGTGGCGAGGTCGTCCGTCCAGTGGACAACGATGGCGTTCCTCGCCTCCCGCCTCACTGCCTCCCGCTCCTCTGCAACGGGGCACTCTCCGAGCGCCTTTCGGCGCGCCGCCCACTCGTACACTCTGGCGAGGACCCACGCCTCGAGCTCCCAAGGAGGGGTGCCCGCCAGAGCGCACGCCGCTGAAAAGCCCACTGAGCGGTAGGCCCTCGCCACCCGCTGTGCAATGGCCCTCTGTGGCCTGCGGAGAGCGGTGGCATTCTCCCGCCTGTGGAGGCAGTCCGCCCATATGGGGGCCCCATATAGGGCCATGCTCCTCAGGATGCCGGCATACAGACGCCGGCATCGTGCGCTGGGCCCTCCCAGGTTAGGGAGGAGCCACGAGAGGGCGTCAGCGGCTTTCAGCAGGCGCGTCGACAGCCCGCTGAAGTGCGGGCCGAAGCGCCACCTGCTGTCCAGCACCAGGCCCAGATACTTCATCTGGGGCCGGACCACTATGCTGACGCCCTCCACGAGTATGTAGGCGTCAGGAGGGCAGCGCTGCCGAGACCCGTGGAAGAACACGGCCTCGGTCTTGTTCAGCGCTACCCTCAACCCGAGGCGGCGGATCCTCCCTGCGACCAAGGTTCCGCCAGCCGAGGCCAGATTGGCCGCCTCCCTGAAATTCCTCCCCCGGGCAGTGAGGAGAGTGTCATCCGCGTAACATATGACACTCGTGCCCGGGAGGAGGGCCCCCCGCAGGAGCCAATCGAACCCGATGTTCCACAGGTTGGGCCCCAGCACCGACCCCTGTGGAACGCCGGACTCCGCGCAATACCGCCTTAACCTGGCCGTTTTGTCTACAAGGAGGACCTCGCGGTCCTCCAGGTAGTTGGCCAGAAGGCCCCTCAAATACTGGGGCACCCCGTGATATCGGAGTGCCTCCAATATAGTCGAGTGGGGCACGGAGTTGAAGGCGTTGGCTATGTCGAATGACACCGCCAACACTCCGCCCCCCACCTCAACTGCCTCCTTAACCTGGCCCCTGAGTAGGGCCAACGCATCAATGGTGGACCGGCCCTGTCGGAAACCGAACTGGGCATCCGACAGGTCCGGCCCCACTCCCCGCAGATGGCTGTTGAGCCGGCAGGCGATGATCCCCTCGAACATTTTACCGACCTCATCGAGAAGAACGATGGGCCGGTATGCCGAGGGGGAATCGACCGGGCGTCCCTCTTTACGGAGGAGGCACAGCTGCCCCTCCTTCCAAGGCTTCGGAAACCTTCCAGCCGCAAAGCACGCGCTGAAAAGGTCCCGAAACCTGTCCTCCATTTGAGTGGCAGCTATGGCCAGCACCCGAGCAGGGACGCCGTCCGGTCCAGGGGCCGTCTTCTTGGCGCGGAGGCTGAGGACCCCCGCGTGGAACTCCTCCGCAGTCACCGGAGGGACCTCTTCCTCCGGTGGGGCCGCACGCGGCGGAGGGTCCATCGTTGGTGGGGTGAAGTCGGTCCTGCGCGGGAACAAGGACCGTACCACCCCATCCAACAGCGCCGGCTCGAGAGTCTCCGTCAGAGGGGGACCATGGGGGCGCAGTTTGTTCCGCGCCGCCTTATATGGTCTCCCGTAGGGATCCCTGTCCAGATCCTCCAGCATCTCGGCTCTCGCCGAGTCCTTGGCAGCGCACATAGCCGTCTTGAGGGCCGTCTTCGCCTCTCGGTACGAGGCATAGAGGCGGTCCCCGTCCGACTGACTACGGGCGCCGCGTCGGCGGCTCCGCGTGTAGGCCCGCCTGGCCGCCACACAGGCGGCACGGAGCCCCGCCAGTTCCTCCGTCCACCAATACACGGCGCGACGGGGGGGCGGACGGCGAGAGCGAGGCATGCTGGAGTTGCATACCTCGGTCAGGGATCCCCTGAGCCGGACCGCTGTGGCGTCGACGTCCGGGGCCTCAACAGGGGGCGACAGCCAGTCCTGGAGGAAGGCCGCCTCCCTGGCTGCCTCCCGGTCCAGGCGAGTGAGAGCCCACCGAGGGAAGGGTGACCCACCAGAGCGGGCCATCTGCCCCCGGGGACCCTGGGTGGAGATGTCGAACCGCACGTATCGGTGGTCCGACAAGGTTTCCACCATCTCCACCCGCCAGTTCACGATGCGTGCGGCCAGCACGGGGGTGGCGAACGAGACGTCAACCACCGACCCTCCCCGCTGCCGCACACACGTGTGGACCGCCCCCCTGTTGAGGAGGGACACACCGCATGACGCCGCCCAAAATTCGACGGCGCGTCCCCGGACGTCACATGAGGCAGCCGGGTTGCCCCAGGCCGCCGACTTGGCGTTCAGGTCGCCCAACACGACGACCTGGCGCGGCACCGCCCTCCCCACGACTGCAGTGAGGACCTCGAGGAAGTCCTCAAAGTCTGAGAGGGGGCGGTTTGGGGAGAAATAGACCCCAACTAGGGCCACATTCCCCCACGCGGCGGCCACGTATCCCGGTCCCCTCTCTAAGAGCGAGAGGGGAGGGGAGTCTGTGGAAGACCGCGATGTGATTGCGACCAGGCCGTCCCGATCGCCCAACCAATGCCCGGGGACCGAGTAAGGCTCGGCGACCACCGCCAAGTCCACCAACCACTCAGCCATGGTCTGCATCAGCAGGTCCTGGGCTGCCCGGCAGTGGTTGGTGTTCGCCTGGAGGATGCGATGTTCGATGACCCTATCCATCAGTCGGACATCGCACCCTCCTCCTCCGCAGCCGCCGAGGTTCCCGCCACGGGAACGACGGCGTTAGCAGCAGGCCCGACCGGCGCCTGCACTTTACCCTTCTTGGGGGGAGGATTACACATCCTCCCCTTCATAACATGGCCAGCCGGGCGGCCACTGGCGGCACAGACCGCGCAGTGCGGCGTGGCGGATGTGCAGGAGGCGGCTTTGTGGCCGTCCTTGCCGCAGCGGTAGCAGCTGTCCGACCTGTCCACCGTGGACGGACAGAGGGCTCGGGTGTGGCCAATGCCGAAGCACCTGTAGCAGCGCAGAGGCGTGTCTACAAGTGCCCGGACCGCACCCGAGCTGAATCCGACACAAAGCCGTCCCTTTTCAAGGACGGCTTTGGCAGCGACGACTGGGCACTCGAACCGCATGGTGCCCATGCCGCCGCGGCCGGGTCTGATGTCCCGGCCTTGCACCGCTGCGACGCTGCAGCCCCCGATCGCTGCGACCGCCGCCACTACCTCCTCTTTGGTGACCGAATCATCAAGATCGGTCACCTCTAAGGCCGCCATCTTCACTGGGCGGGCCACCTTCGCCGAATCCGCTATGACCTCCTGCAGCTTGGCTGCGAAGAGGTCAGCACTGGCGTTGCCTTCCGCCCCCGGGAACTCGAAGATTCGAGCCCCGGTTTGGGTCCTTCGGCAGGAGACTTTGCCAATCCCCAGTTGGGTGGGATCGGCATTGGCACGCGCCCGCAGCAGTACGGACGCGTACGTCTCGCCCCGCTCTTCAGCCTCCGCGGTGAGCGTCACCACGACGGCTGCGGTCTTTGGGGGAACAAGCTTGCCCTTATTCCCCCCTCTCCTCTTCCCCTTCCCCTTGCTCCCGCCAGTCTGCTTCTGACTAGAGAATGTGGCTGCGGGGACGACAGGGGCGACCGGCACCGTCTTCTTTCCTTTTCCCTTCCCCTTCCCCTTTCCCCCACCAGCCGTCTGCGACTGGCTGGGAGGCGTAGCGGCAAGGATGGGGGTGGAAGGCTGGGTCTTCTTTCCCTTGCCCTTGCCCTTCCCCTTTCTGACCACTTCGGTCCAGCCCTGCTGGCCGGACGTAGTGGCGGAAGGGAGAGGGGCGTCCTCCTTTTGCGAGGAAGGCCCCGGCTCTCGTCGCTTGTCCGCCGCTAGTGGCGGTCGGAGGCGCCTCTCTGGTAAGAGCCGGTCCTCGATGCCCGCTAGGCAGGCTCGAGTGAAGGCTCGCTCCTCCATTACAACCTTGCGGATGATATCCTCAAGGTTGGAGGAGGGGGCCTCCAATGCAGGCAGTGGTGCGACCTGGTTCGGCCGGGCGGTGGCGTCAGCCAGCTTTTGGTGGAGTTGGCTGACCTCCGACTGCAGGCGATCGACTTTCGCCTGCAGTTGCCGAGTCTCGTCGGTCGCCGTCCTTCTGACGAGCTCCTCGACGATGCCGCGCATGCTCGCAGCCCGGCATTTAAGGGCCTTCTGGAACGTCCCTTTAAGATTTGAGGACTTAGAGGCGACCTCCGCTATCTCCTCTTCATCCTCTTCCGCCATCCGCTCCAGCTCAGCCAGGGAGTGGTCCGAGTACAACACGCGGGAAGCGCCGTACCCGGACCTGGCCCGAGCAGCACGCGCGCGTTGCTCCTTGGCAGCTACTCGCTCCTCCAGCTCTTGTTGGAGCTGTTCCCGCCGAGCCAGATCCAACTGGCGTTGGGCGTCCGCCAGACCCACGTCGTGGGTGTCGGCGGCTGTTGCAGGCTTTTTTGGCTTTGACAGCCCCGCCGAGCCCGACGCTGAGGAGCATTCGGACCCTCCTCTTCGGTAGGCGCGCTTGCGCGACACCGACTGGTGCTCACCCGCGTCCGAGACGCCGCGTGAGCTGAGCGACTCGTTGTCGGAGTTCTCGACCTCTCCGAATAAGCTGGCTGCAGACGGCGCGCGGCCAGCTTCGGACGCCGAGGCGTCAGATTGGCCCTGTGAGGGGTCTTTTGGTTGGCCCTGAGAAGGGCCTTTTTTGGGTTTTAAGAAACGCCCGAGGGCGTCCCGCGCAGGTTTAGGCATAGTATCCAACACAATCGTAGCACGCAAGACACAATAGAGCTACGATGCACAGTGCACTTTAGCCGAGCCCAGCCTGCCACTCCGTTACGGTGGTCAGGACTGGGTCGTTACCAGGGGACACGACGAGGACGTAAGCACTGTGGGGGGGTCCCCCAACCTAACCTAACCTAACCTAACCTAACCTAACCTAACCTAACCTAACCTAACCTAACCTAACCTAACCTAACCTAACCTAACCTAACCTAACCTAACCTAACCTAACCTAACCTAACCTAACCTAACCTAACCAGTCTTGACCGGTTCTTGGTTGCGTAAGCAGCGTTTTTCCCAAGCTCCGTACTATAAAATTCGTTTTCGTGGGTTTTCCTAACCCGATCGGGACGTGTATAGCACCAAAAGTTGCGCGTTAGTGAGCCCTACAAAGTGGCACAAAAATAGTGAAAATCGCATAATCGAGCGAAGTACAATATCTGAAAAACAACAAATTGTGAGGTTATGTGGTAAAAATTATTTACAAAAAGTGCAATATTTTCAAAAATATAAGTGATACAGTGCTGAAAAAATAGTGGCCTAGTGCGCTTTAGTGCCCCCCATCGTTTGGTGGTGGAACCACCGCCCGCAGACGTGATCCTGAAGCAGGGTCACTGAAAAACCAGTTTTCACACGTGGTTGGAAAACCAGAAGGAGCAGTGCTGAGAAGCTGGAAAAAATTCTCAAGGTAGACATATGTAATAACAACTAAATGCCGCTTTCAGTTTTTAAAAACTAATTACAGTTTTTAAATTAAAAATTGACAAAGGTCAAAACTTTGACCTCAAATATCTACAAAACAAGATCTGTGACACCACTGTTTCTGACAGCAGCAGGCTGCGCGCTCAGCTGGACAAGGCGACCATTTAGTTTTTAAAATTTTTGTATCATTATTTTTAAATTTTTTAGGACAAAAACTACATTTTTACTGTTTTTAAATTTTTTTTATGAATTTAATTGAATTTTTTAAATATTAATAATTATTATAATAAAAGCTTATTTATACAATTTTATACAATTTTAATTACATTTTTATTTTAATTATTTACATATTTATACAATTTTTAGTGTTTTTATGAAATTTATTTAAAAATATTCAATTAAAAATTAGTTTGACACCGGAATCGTGCTCGGGATAAAATTCCCGACCTGTAGACATAAAACACGACTAGTCTACTCAAAAAACTGTAAAAGTTAGACTTTTTCAGCACCTCCGGCCGCCATCTTGGAAAATTTTAAAACGAGTATATCTTCTGAACCAGGCATCGTAGAGAATTCTCCTTTGGATTGTTAGTAAGGGCTTTGCTTACATTTTTATACAAATTAGGTTTCTTCCAAATTGGGGTTGAAAAATTTTCGGGGTTGAATTTTATTAAAATCGGTTAGGGATCAAAATTCTCATCACCCTCAACCCAAACACTAGATTTCTGCGACGCCTGGATCCTGAGATATCACATTTTGAACACTGACAGTGACAGTTAGGCCGCCATTTTGAAAATTTTCAAACGGCCATAACTCAGGCAAAAATTGCGCTAGAACTTTGCGATTTCTTGTGGGGTGCTCTCCGGGGTCTTGGGTACCACTTAATGTCACTATAACCCAAATTGGGGCGCTCAAAATTCTTGTAGTAACTGGGGGTGCCACAGGACGCGCCGCGTTGAACCCGTTCAGGGAAAGCAAATCCCGAGTTTCTGGGACCAGTGGGAGCCGAGATATCGCTAAATAAAACTTCACCAATTACAACCCGGTTCTCAACCCACCGGCGCGCGATCTCGGTATCTCGGTAACCATTGGGGCTAGAGGCACGCGGTTTTTTCTGGGGGTATTGGCGTGTTGCAGGCTTCCTCCGGGGACTACAAGCGTTACGCTAGCTCTTCTTCTTTTATCTTCTTCTTCTTTCTTACTCATTCTTTTTCTTCTTTTTGGTACCTCGACGTTGTAGCGGTGCCTTTGACCTTGGTAGGCATCCCCCCATTGACCTTCTAAAGATTTTTACTTAGTTATAGCACTTTGACTATATCTTCCCCTATTGGGAAGATATATAGACTAATTATTTGAATTTATTTTATTTTATTTTAATTATTATTATTTATTAGTGACTACTTGATATTTGTTTATTGTACGGACCTTATACACCCGACTGTAAAATTATAATTTTACAAATTTTTAAAATTTTATATGACAATATCTCTTCCATATTTGGAGAAATATTTAGACTAAGACAATATTGTAAGTGTGACACCTGCAACCGCTCTCGCCTCTGTTCGGGCCTCTTGGTTCTGCCTGGCAGGCCGGTGGCGACAACTGTACGTTGTCTTGACAACAAAGCATCTTGTGCCGCAGCCTGTCGGGTATTTCCCTTGGGGCTGCGCTCGGGTGGGAGCGACTGAAAGGTGGCCAGCTAGCTACCAATAGACTTTTAAATACATAATTGACTAACGGCAAGCTATCTGATAATTATATCTATAAGCCGAATTGTTGTGCTGTTGTGTGCTATTAACGACCCTTACGTAAGGATACATTATACAACTTTTACAAACGTATCCTTTTAATCTTTGTAGACGTTACTCCTTTCACCCCAACATGCTAGGCATCAGAACACCTATCAAAAAAGGAGAAGGCGCCAAGTCCCCAAACGAGGGGGTAAACAAGGTAAGGCGCAGCATTAATGAATGGGAAAACCCAAAGCCTAGAGCAAACTCCACGTCTCCCACAATGAGTACATCAACGCGGTCAGCCCCCACCGAAATAGCACCAAAAACCACACATCCACAGCAGGCAACGCAAGGAGGAAGACCGTCTGCTCTACGAGTGGACACTAATAAGACACCTGTGGAGAAACAAAAAACCTATAAAAGTAAGTCGGTGGAGGCAATGGCTTGCGTCGCTAGCGCTAAAGACTTCCTAAGGGAGTCGAGAAATCTGAAAAGGGAGATTAAAGAAGGTGTGGAAAAAGCCCTACAGAGACTATGCCAAATAGTAAAAGAAACAGAAAAGGAACTGAACGCCAAAAAGGAAGAGAAGAAGGAAGCAGAAGGGACAGAAACAAAGGAAAGAAAATCCAACTCCACCTTCACGAGAAGTCAGGAAGAAAGCCCGATATTGAATAAAATTGAGGAGCACTCCAAGCTACTGTTGGAGAGCAACAAACGGATGGAAGAGCTAAAAAACTCTTTAGAACTGCATAAGGAGAGACTGAACTCTGCTGAAATGCCTTCATATGCAAGGGTGGCTGCAACCAGAGGCGGTGAACTACTTGAAAGGCGGAACACACTGCATTCAGTAGTAATCACCTCCAAGGACGATAAGGAGACAGGAGAAGAGGTACTGGACAAGGTAAGGGAAGCAGTAGGCGCGAAGGAGGGTTGGATAAAAGTAGGAAAAGTGAGGAAGGCGAAAAACAGGAAGGTAATAATGGGGTTTGAAACTAAAGAAGAGAGAGACAAAGCAAAGGATCGAATCGAGAAAAAAGGAGTTGACCTCGCTGTAGAGGAAGTCAGAAACAGGGACCCAATGCTGATTCTCAAAGACGTCCTACTGATAAACACTGACGAGGACGTCCTTAGGGCCCTACGAAATCAGAATGGGGACATGTTTCAGGGTCTTGACAGCGAGGAAGACAGAATGATAATAAAGTATAGAAGGAAGGCCAGGAACCCTCACACAGGGCACGTCATTATCAGCGTCTCGCCCATTATATGGCAGCGTGCCATGACCAGAAAATTTACGTATATAGACCTCCAGAGAATAAAGGTAGACGACCAGTCCCCGCTGGTCCAGTGTACACGCTGCCTTGGGTATGGACACAGCAGGAAGTATTGTGAGGAGTCAGCGGAGGTGTGCAGCCACTGCGGCGGTCCACATATGAAGGCGGAGTGCGCGGACTTTTTGGCGGCAGTACCGCCCGTTTGCAGAAACTGCAAAAGGGCGGGGCTGGCGAACACGGAACACAACGCCTTTCATATAGAGTGTCCAACGCGACGTAGATGGGACGAAATAGCCCGGTCGACTGTCGCATATTGCTAAGGGCTCCCAGGCAAGACAAATTGCGTACACCATAGTGCAAGCGAACCTCCAACGACAAAAGCTAGCTACAGACGAACTGTGCATAGAGGCGGGGAAGCGCAGAATAGCCATAGCAATGCTGCAAGAACCCTATGTTGGCGCCACAAGAAGAATGAAGAACTATGCGGGGGCCCGGATTTTTCAGGCCACTGATACTGGGGAGGGTACTGTCAAAGCAGCAATCGCAGTCTTTGATAGCGACCTCAACATTAAACAGTACCCAAAACTCACCACTAATAACATCATAGTGGTGGGGATCCAGACCAGTTCCTGGGAGATCACGTTGGTCTCCGTATATCTTGAACCAGATAAACCACTAGGGCAATACTTGCAGCATTTGAAGCATGTAAAACTGGCAAATGGCTCCAAACCATTAATCGTTGGAGGCGACGTAAACGCGAAAAGCACATGGTGGGGCAGTCCGACAGTCGACCAAAGGGGTGAGGAAGTGCTTGGAGCTCTCGGGGAGCTAGGCCTGAACATACTCAACGTAGGGGAAACTCCGACCTTCGACACAATAAGAGGTGGACAGCAATTTACCAGCTTTGTCGATATCACAGCCTGTTCGACAGACATCCTTGGGATGGTAGACGACTGGAAAGTTGACCAGAATCTAACGGGCTCCGACCACAACGCCATCATTTTCAAAATTTGGCTGGAAAAATCGAAAGGAGTTAGTGTTAAAAGAACAACGAGAATCTACAATACAAAAAAGGCTAATTGGAATGAGTTTCATGAGAAACTCATACAATTAACTACGGAGCATAACATAACAACCACAAAAATAGCAAACATAGTACATATAGAAGAATTAGATAATATAGTAGACAAATTCACAGAAGCAATAAAACAAGCATGCACACAGTCAATGCCCGTGAAAAAACATACAGAAATACTTACCTTAGCGTGGTGGTCGGAGAAACTCGCGGAGATGAAGAGGAACGTCGCTACCATGAAGAGACGGGTGAGATGCGCAGCTCCGGTCCGAAGGTCGAAGGTCGTCGAGGAGTACCTGAAAAAGAAAGAAGAGTATGAGACAGAGACAGCTAAAGCTCAAACAGAGAGCTGGAAAGATTTCTGCTCTAAGCAGGATAGGGAGGGGGTTTGGGAGGGGATCTACCGGGTTATAGGAAGGACGAAAAGCCGAGAGGAGGATTTACCACTGGTGAAAGATGGAGAAGAGCTGGATCCCAAAGCTTCGGCAAAACTACTTGCGGAAACCTTCTATCCAGAGGACCAATCAAATATGGACAACACCTACCATAGCCATATTAGGTCAATGGCAAACCGGATAAACGAAGGAGAATCCAGAAACGGCAACCCTCCGGAAGACCCGCCTTTCACCATGTCGGAACTTAAAGCAGCCAGCGAGTCCTTCAACCCCAAAAAGGCCCCAGGGAGGGATGGTCTCACAGCCGACATTTGCTGTCATGCAATAAGCGGCAAATCAGAAGTCTTCCTGGCCATACTAAATAAATGCCTAGAACTATACCATTTCCCGAAGCATTGGAAGGAGGCCACAGTAGTGGTATTGCGGAAACCGGGCAAAACCGAATATACCACCCCGAAAGCATACAGACCCATTGGCCTGTTGCCGGTTTTAGGAAAAATCTTTGAGAAGATGTTGGTGGCCCGCCTCAGGTTCCACGTCCTACCAGGGATTAGTACTCGCCAATACGGGTTCATGCCACAGAGGAGCACCGAGGACTCCCTCTATACCCTCATGCAACATATACGCAGCCTGTTAAGACAGAAAAAGTTAGTTGCACTAATATCTCTGGATATAGAGGGAGCCTTTGACAGCGCGTGGTGGCCAGCCATACGAGTCCGATTGGCAGAGGAAAGATGTCCATTGGGCCTGAGGAGGGTCATCGACAGCTACTTAAATGACAGAAGGGTAAGGGTCAGATATGCTGGTGAAGAGTTCCAGAAGAGCACAAACAAAGGCTGTGTACAGGGCTCTATAGGTGGCCCAATTCTATGGAACCTCCTACTGAACCCACTTCTCAAGGAATTGGAGAGTAGAGGGGACTATACTCAGGCATTCGCAGATGATGTGGTCCTTGTCTTCGATGGTGACACAGCACTGGAAATAGAAACAAGGTCAAACGCCGCTCTCGAACGTGTTCGGGCGTGGGGAGTCCAAAACAAACTAAAATTCGCGCCTCATAAGACCTGCGCAATGATCATAACAAACAAATTAAAATACGACACCCCACGTCTGAGCATGGGAGGGACCGATATACTAATGGCGAGAGAAATAAAAATCCTGGGTGTCACCATCGACGACAAGTTGACTTTTAACACCCACGTCTCGAATGTCTGTAGGAAGGCCATAACCATATACAAGCAGTTGTGCAGGGCGGCGAAAGTGAGTTGGGGGCTAAACCCAGAAATAGTTAAAACTATATACGTGGCAACTATGGAGCCGACCATCTTGTATGCAGCCAGTGCGTGGGCACCCGCCGCAAATAAACTGGGGGTGATAAAGCATCTGGGCGCAGTGCAGCGCGGAATAGCGCAAAAAATGTGTAAGGCCTATCGAACTGTCTCCCTAAACTCTGCCCTCCTGCTGGCAGGAATCCTCCCCTTGGACTTGCGAATTAAAGAGGTAACCTCTTTATATGAGGCAAGGACCGGGGGCACGCGGCAGTTTTTGGGAGACAGGGAGATAGAAAGAAGGGCCTCCGCGCTGGAATCCCCACACCCGGCAAAGCAAATCGAGCTGAAGATTGCGGGCTTGGTAGACCAGGAGCAAGTTAACGCCAACACAGACCAGGTAAAAATTTACACCGATGGAAGTAAGATCGGGGGCCGAGTCGGTGCTGCACTGTCAGTATGGCACAGTGGGGCCGAAACACGCGCTCTTAAGTTGGCGTTACCACAATATTGCACCGTCTACCAAGCCGAGCTCTTGGCGATATGCGTCGCAGCACGGGAAACGCGGAAAAGCACGGCGACAACCTTCGGGATCTTCAGTGATTCCATGGCAGCCCTTTTGACAGTGAAAAACCCTAATTGCCTCCACCCCCTGGCAGTGGAAGCCAGAGAACATATAACAGCCGTTTCTCTCCAGAACAAGACTGTAAGCTTGTACTGGATAAAAGCCCATGCAGGGCTGGAAGGCAATGAAAGAGCGGATCAGCTAGCAAAAGAGGCTGCCATGAATAGCAAGAAGAAACCCGACTACGATCTATGTCCGATCTCATACGTCAAGCGTCACATTCGAACGGTGACGCTTGACGAGTGGAACCGAAGATATAACACCGGCAACACTGCGTCGGTGACGAAGATGTTTTTCCCAGATGCGGTGGCTGCATACGGGGTAGTCAGAAAAATGAGAGCAAGTGGGAAAGTAACAAGAATGACGTCACAAATTATGACAGGGCACGGTGGATTCTCCGAATACTTGAACCGATTCAAGTGTAAGGAGAGTCCATCGTGCATCTGTGATCCCACAATGCAGGAAACGGTGCCACACATCCTGATCGAATGCCCTGCATATGCTGCGGAACGCCACGACCTGGAACAAAGAATTGAGGTAAAGCTAACCACAGAAAGTGTTGGGGAAATCATGTTGGGAAAGAAAAGAGACGTCTTTTTAAACTACTGCGTAGAAATTGCGGAAAGGGTCGTTAAAAGGAACAGAACAGCGTAAGAAAATATGTATTGGTAAAATTGTATGTATAAATATGTTAGTATTAAGAAATAGACTAGAATAAAATAGAATTGAACACGTAAATGTATGTAAAATATATTCGAAATGAGTGTAATTAAAATTAAGAAATTATTGTAATTAAATGAAATCACCTCCAAAAATTTATTTACCCGAAATTAGAATGATGATATAAAGAGAGCAGAAAAACAAATAGACTAGAATAGAGATAAATGTAAATGGGAGTCCCACCCATTAGTAAGAACGATGATGAATGATAGAAAGAAACAGTATGAAGAATGAAATTACGAGAAGAATGCAAGCGAGAACTGGAATGTAAGAGTACCCAGTTAACATAGGCTCCGATTATGTTGGAGGTAGATTAGAAAAAAAAAAAAAAAAAAAAAAAAAAAAAAAAAAAAAAAAAAAAAAAAAAAACCTAACCTAACCTAACCTAACCTAAAAACCGCTGCGCCGAAAAACAAGGCTGTCCCGGCTCCGGTCGTCAAGGAGCCAAAACCAAAATACACCAGCCGTCTTGCGGAGGCCAAGGCGTTGTTGATGCGAGCCAAGGCTCAAATCAACAACAGCCGAAACCTCCGCACGGACATCAAAAACGACGTGCTGGAGGCCGTCGAGCGGCTATACAAACTTGTAAAGGAGCAGGCGGCCGAGCATGGTGAGAAGGTAGAGTCTGTGGCCAAAAATCCTGTGGTCGAGGATCAACAGGACAAGAGGCCGACAAATGAGACAACGCTTATTACGAAACTGGAGGAACACGGCAAGCTTTTAGAGGAAAATAAAAAGGAAATGGCAGGCCTTAGGGAGGAGCTGCGCAAGGCACCGGTGTCTTACGCGAGTGCAGTGGCCGGACCCCCGAAGCCTCAAGCTTGGGGAGCGTCGGCCATGCACTCGATTATTATAAAATCCAATGACGAGATGGACACCGGTGACCAAGTCGTACAAAAAATTAGATGCGCAGCGGAGGCCATCAAGGAGGGCGTGCAGGTGGATAGGATCAGGAAGGTGAAAGACCAGAGAGTGATCCTGGGTTGTGCATCGGCGGAAGAACTTGAGCGTGTCAAGTCCAAGCTCCGGGCAAATAGTAAGGACCTACACATTGAGAGCATTGCAGGCAGGGACCCGCTGATTGTCCTTAAAGACGTAATGTCTTATAACACCGACGAGGAGGTGCTGAGGGCGCTTAGGGCGCAGAACAAGCACCTCCTCAAGGACATCAGCGGCGACGATGACCGGATGGAGGTCCGGTATCGTAAAAAGACGAGGAACCCGCTGGTGGCCCACATCGTGGTGAAGGTGTCACCCCGATTGTGGGGCTGCCTGACGGGGGCCGGGGCCGTCCATATCGACCTCCAACGGGTCAGAGTCGAGGACCAGTCCCCCCTGGTGCAATGCTCTCGATGCTTGGGCTACGGGCACACAAGGCGGCTGTGTCAGGACGCCGAGGACGTGTGCAGCCATTGTGGGGGGCCGCACCGCAAAGACGCATGTAAGGAGAAGCTTGCGGAGCGGCCCTCCTGCTGCAACTGCGCGAAGGCTGGGTGTCCTGACACAGCGCATAACGCCTTCGACACGCAGTGCCCAGTCCGGAGAAAGTGGGACACCTTGGCAAGGTCAGCAGTGGCCTATTGCTAAGGTGCCCCACTGGAGCGAGGCTGCCGGTGCACAGCCCAGATACACAAGCTTGCCGTGCGTTGTCCGTTTGTGCATACTGTACAGTCCGCACTCTACATTCACCAGCACCGCACCACGGCGCAGTCCAGGACCTGCACGGCCCTTTCTCTTGGACTACATTGTGATAAATGCAAGCCAGAGAAAGGTGCCGTTAGCAGCCTCCCTCCGCTTCGAGGGAGAAGTTGGCAAAGCGCCGTGGTCGGCATCCAGTGTCGGCCTGTGCAGTGTGCACTATGGAGGGGCAATTGTTGTTTTATGTCATTATGTGTTGGCCTCTTCTTCGTGTTGTATTTTCGTTGTGTGCTCCTTTTCATTGTCTTTAAGTAAAGAACTTTTAAACTCTGCACTACAGTGCAGAGGCGGCTTCTAGAATTGCAAACTAAGCTTGCACTTTTGCAAACACGCCCTGCACTGTGGTGCAGACTTATAGTGGGACTTGTTTTATGTATTGTATAAAAAGTATTTGCTGTATTTATTTATTAAGTTATTTCGTGGAGTATGTTTTGTAAATGATTTGATTTGATGTTTGTCCGTAAAATAAAATATTGTATAGGTAAAAATTTTGTAAAATAAAAGTAAAAACTAAAACTAGAAATTTGGCAAACTGTAAAAATATTAAAATTGTAAAGAAATCAAGTACATTCCCAAACCCAAACCTAATATAAATTTAATAAAGCACTTAAAATCAACTAGCAACCCAGGTCTCTAATAATGTTAGAGGATCTTTTGGCCGGCTGCACTTTAAGTGCGGTCACATTAAAAAAAAAAAAAAAAAAAAAAAAAACCTAACCTAACCTAACCTAACCTAACCTAACCTAACCTAACCTAACCATTGCACTTTTGCAAACACGCCCTGCACTGTGGTGCAGACTTAGTGGAAAAATATTATGTGTTTATTTGTTATGTTATTAATTGTGTAAGTTTATCCGTAAATTTTAGAATAATAAGAAAATAAATTTTGCAAATAAAAAGTTAAAATTAATAAATATAAATAGTATTCTAAAACATTGTAAAAATAAAATAAGAAATCAGTTTTGCATAGTGAAGGCAAAATACTGTAAATTGAAATGTAAGTTTAAAAATTGAATAAAGCAAAATTAGTAACTAAAATTGTAAATAAAATAGTAATACCCCTAAACCCTACCTACATAAAACCAATAATGAAGCAATGAAAAATATATCAGAAAACAAGGGCTCCGATTATGTTGGAGGATCAGTTGGCCGGCTGCACTTAATGTGCAGTCATTTTAAAAAAAAAAAAAAAAAAAAAAAAACCTAACCTAACCTAACCTAACCTAACCTAACCTAACCTAACCTAACCTAACCTTTTTTTTTTTTTTTTTTTTTCGTGGGAAACTCATTACGAGTACGCACCCGCCTGGGCGAGGCGGGGGTTATGTCGGACTCTCCGGCCACAATGAGACAGCGACCGGCATACCGACTAAAAACCACGGTGTTCCTCCAGACGGCCAGAGTGCCGGGGTCACGGGAGACGCTCGCGCATTCATCCGCGACCCCGACAGGCCACGGCCCGCTCAACGTGAGCGGGCCCCGTCTGATTTGGGGGGCCTAGCCCCCCTTCCTCCATCGAGAGGCGTT
This sequence comes from Parascotia fuliginaria, assembly GCA_963082885.1. NCBI lineage: Eukaryota > Metazoa > Arthropoda > Insecta > Lepidoptera > Erebidae > Parascotia > Parascotia fuliginaria. The sequence continues at coordinate 19,220,781 of OY720180.1, read as the reverse complement.
CGTGGAACACGTACGCCGCCTTCTCGGGCCTGTGCTGTTCGAGCGGCGATTGCCCATACACCGCCCGCAGGCATCCTCCTACGGTGGCCGGAGATCCCGGAGCGCCCCACGGCGACGTCCGGTGCGTGCGCGACGGGCGGGGAGCAAGGTGGTCAGCTCCCTCTCCCGCTCGGCCGCCTCCTTTGCGAGCATCACCTCCTCGCAGAAGGAGGCGATACCTTCCCAAGCCCTCTCGCTGCGGACCATAGACTGAACCACAGCCGGCAGCGAGAGTCGGGCCGTCGCGAGCGCCGCAACTAGGTCGCGGCGCTGGTCCGCCCACGCTGGACACTCCACGAGAGTGTGGAGCGCCGTGTCGCGTAGGCAGGCCCCACAATGGACGCAATCGGACGTCGGTTCCCGGCCAATGCGACACAGAACCTAACCTAACCTAACCTAACCTAACCTAACCTAACCTAACCTAACCTAACCTAACCTAACCTAACCTAACCTAACCTAACCTTTTTTTTTTTTTTTTTTCGTGGGAAACTCATTACGAGTACGCACCCGCCTGGGCGAGGCGGGGGTTATGTCGGACTCTCCGGCCACAATGAGACAGCGGCCGGCATACCGACTAAAACCCACGGTGTTCCTCCAGACGGCCAGAGTGCCGGGGTCACGGGAGACGCTTGCGCATTCATCCGCGACCCCGACGGGCCACGGCCCGCTCAACGTGAGCGGGCCCCGTCTGATTTGGGGGGCCTAGCCCCCCTTCCTCCATCGAGAGGCGTTCGTGGAACACGTACGCCGCCTTCTCGGGCCTGTGCTGTTCGAGCGGCGATTGCCCAATCGCCGCCCGCAGGCATCCTCCTACGGTGGCTGGAGATCCCGGAGCGCCCCACGGCGACGTCCGGGGCGGACGCGACGGGCGGGGAGCATGGTGTTCAGCTCCCTCTCCCGCTCAGCCGCCTCCTTGGCGAGCATCACCTCCTCGCAAAAGGAGGCGACTCCTTCCCAAGCCCTCTCGCTGCGGACCATGGCCAGAGCCACGGCCGGCAGCGAGAGTTGGCCCGTCGCGAGCGCCGCAACAAGGTCGCGGCGCTGGTCCACCCACGCTGGACACTCCACGAGCGTGTGGAGCGCCGTGTCGCGCGGGCAGACCCCGCAATGGTGGCAGACGGACGTCTGCTCCCGGCCTATGAGACACAGGTACGTGCCGAAGCACCCGTGACCGGTGAGTACCTGTGTCAGCCGGAACGTGAGGACGCCGTGCCTCCTCTCCAGCCACTCCTCGAGGATGGGACTTACCGCCACCACCGTGGCGTGCCCTGCTGTTGGTCGCGCAAGCCGCGCCTTCCACTCCGCCACTAGGACTGTGCGGAGCTGGGACCGCTGCGCCTCGATCTCTCGAGGCAGAGGTCGCAGGTCCCGCTCCGCCGCCTCCTCGCGCCATCGGAATAATGACGCGAGGACTTCGGCTTCCAGGTCCCAGGGCGGGGATCCGGCCAATAGGGTCGCAGCCTCGAATGAGATCGTGCGGTAGCCGCGCACCATGCGCACGGCCATGGCCCTTTGCGGCCTCCGCAGGACGGCAACGTTCCGGGCCGCCAGGTTGGCAGCCCATACGGGCGCTCCGTACAGGGCCATGGACCGCACGATCCCTCCGTACAATTTCCGGCAGGTTGAGTTGGGCCCCTCGAGGTTGGGGAGCAGCCTCGCCAAGGCGGCGGCGGCGCCCAATAACTTGGGCGCCAGCCGGCGGAAATGCTCAATGAAATTCCACCGGCTGTCGAGGACGACGCCGAGATATCTCAGCGTCGACTCGACGCCGATCCGTACGCCCCCAACAATGATGTGGGAGCCCTGAGGTGGCCCCTTTCGGGGACCGTGAAAACAAACGGCCTCCGATTTGGCCAGGGCCACCTCGAGACCCAACCGCCGGATGCGACCCACGACTTGCGCGACCCCAGCCGTAGCTGCGATGGCAGCGCGCCTGTAGTCCTTCCCCCGAGCCGTGACGAGGGTGTCGTCGGCATAGCACGTCACGACGACACCAGGGAGAAGGACGCCTCGTATGACCCAGTCATAGCCGATGTTCCACAGGAGCGGACCGAGAACCGATCCCTGTGGAACACCGCAGGTCATCTCTCGCCGACCGAGAGCATTGCGACCCGGGTAAACTACCGCTCTATCACTAAGATAGGCCCCGACAATTCGGCGGAGGTAGGTCGGCACTCGATGGTAGACGAGTGCCTCCCTAACGCAGCTCCAGGGCAAGGAGTTGAACGCGTTGGCGATGTCGAGCGACACCGCCAACACCACCTCGCCCCGGGACAACGCGTCCTCCGCCAGACTCCTCACGCGCATGATGGCATGCACGGTGGAGCGCCCGCGGCGGAAACCAAACTGGTTGTCCGCCAAATCCGGCCCTACTTCCCTGAGATGCTCGACGAGGCGGCTAGCGACGATACGCTCGAAGAGCTTCGCCACCTCGTCGAGAAGCACTATGGGCCGGTAGGCGGACGGAGAGTCCGCCGGGCGCCCCTCCTTCTTGAGGAGGACCAGCTTGCCGGTTTTCCACAGCAGCGGAAATCGGCCCTCCTCAAGGCACGCACTGAGGAGCCCTAACAGTCGGGGCTCGAGCTCCCGAAGGGCCAGGACCCACGCACGGCCTGGAATACCGTCCGGTCCTGGCGCGGTGTTTTTGGCTTGAAGCCTCTTCACCGCAGCTCGAAGCTCTACCCGGGTCACTTCGGGTACGTCGTCGTCGTCCGCGTTGGGAGCCATGGGAGGCAGAACCATCAGCGGAGGAGGGTGCTCCGCCCTCTGAGGGAACAGAGCAGCCACCACCTCCTCCAGCAGCTGTGGCTGGAGACTCTGGGACAGTGGAGGCGCCCACGGGCGAAGTTTGCCCCGTACCAAAAGGTATGGACGCCCCCAGGGATCACGGTCCAGAGTCTCCAAGAACTGCTCGCGGGCCTGATCTTTAGCCCGCGAGATGGCCACTTGCAGCCGTTTTTTGGCTGCTCTGTACGCCTCGTACAGCTCTGCCTCCCTGGCCTCGGCATCGGGAGGGCGGCGACGCCTCCTGCGGTGTCTGGTGTACTGGCGGCGCGCCGCGACACAGTCGCGACGCAGTTGCGCAATCTCCTGCGACCACCAGTACACCTGACGCTTCGCGGGTCTGCGTCGGACCCGCGGCATCGCCGCGTCGCAAATTTGCGACATCGCTTCCTGGAACCACTCGGCCTCCATCTCGATGTTCTCAGGCCTGTCCGGTGCTCTCATCCAGGCCTGAACGATGGAAGCCTCCAGGAGCGCCTCCCGATCCAGTTGTCTCAAAGACCAACGCGGACTGTTCTCTCCCGGGGCCGCTCTGGCCGGCGCGCCATGGTTTTCGGCGGAGACGTCGAATCGGATGTATAAATGATCCGACAGAGTCTCCACCTCCTCGATGACGCGCCAGCCTACGACACGGCGGGCTAGTGCGGGGCTGGCGAAGGCGAGATCGACAATCGACCCGCCCCGCTGACGCACGCACGTGTTTACGGCTCCCCGGTTGAGAACGAGTAGGCCGTGTGCCACGGCCCACTCCTCGAGCACCCCACCCCTGACGTCCGTGGCCGGGGAACCCCAAGCCAAGGATTTGGCATTGAAGTCCCCGAGGACGAGAACGGGGTGAGGGTGGCTTCGAGCGACGACGGTACCCACTAGGGCTAAAAAAGCCTCAAAGTCGGCGAGAGGGCGGTTGGGGGAGAAATACACCCCAACCACCACGAGACTGTCCAGGCGCGCTGCCACAAAGCCCTGGCCCCTCGAACAGCAAACGAGGGGCACTGTGGGCGACGACATGATGGCCACCGAGCCATCCCGGTCCGACACCCAGTCGTCCCGGAGCGGGACGTGGTATGGCTCGGCGACCACCGTCACGTTGATATTCCACTGCGCCATGGTCTGCAGGAGGAGGTCCTGAGCCCTGGCGCAGTGGTTGAGGTTTCCCTGAAGGAAGCGGAGTGGAGCCATCACTGGCAGTCCATCTCCGCTCCCTCCTCGGGACTATCAGGTTTTTTGCCGCCAGCCGGTTTGCTGGCTGGCGGCTTAGCCACGGTTTTAGGCCCTTTTTTACCCTTCTTCTTGGCTGGCCTGTTGCAGGCCCTGCCGACCCGGTGATCCGCCGGCCTGCTTGCCGCCGCACACACAACGCAGTGCGGCGCGGCCCCGCAGGTGGCGGCCTTATGCCCGGTTTGACCGCAGCGGAAACAACAACCACTGCGGTCTTCCGCCTTGCAGCCAGCACCCACGTGGCCAATCTGCAGGCACCGGAAGCACCGGGTCGGCCTGGCCTCCAACAGCCTGACCTGGGCGGAGACCCAGCCCACCAGCAGGCGTTTGGCGTCGGCCAGCTTCTTGGCCGCCGCCACGGGACAACTCACTAGGGCTGTGCCCAGCCCGCTGCGGTCCGGCTTTACTTCGCCGGACTTCACGAGCTCCGGAGCACAGCCCCCAGCCCTTGCGACGGCGGCGACCAATTCGCCCGCCGCGACGGAGTCATCCAGGCCCGACACGCGAAGGTCCGCGGTCTTAATCGGCCTGGAGACTCGAACGTCCTCCGCCGGGAACAGCACCCTCAACTTCCCGGCAAGAGCGTCCGCCTTGTCGCCACTGGTGGTGCCGGGTATCTCCAGCAGACGGGCTCCAGTGCGGGTGGTCTTGCACCGGAGCCCCTCCGCTATACCCAGATCGGCAGGGTTAATTTGGGCCTTTGCCGTGGCCAGCACCTGGGCATACGTCGCCCCCCTTTCAACCGCCGCCGGCTGCAGTGTAAGAACTACTGCAGCCGAGCGGGGAGTACGCAGCGCCGCCTGCTTTTTAGCGGCCTTCTTAGCGGCCTTCCTTTTGGCCTTCTTCTTTTTTGCCTTGGCTCCCGCCGTCTCCCATCCGCCCGCTTTGGGCTTGGGAGCGGGAGCCGCCACCGGCGCCGGCAGAGATCCGCCTTTTTTCTTGGCCGTATGGCCCGGCCGCGCGGCAGCAGGCAGAACTGCTGCCGCCCGCGCAGTTGACGCCGAGGTTGGTGCCGCCTTTGAGGCCGTAGTTCGGGGCGACGGGCTTGCTACCACCGCCGCATAAGTTCCGCGATCCGCCGCGAGAGGGGGACGCAACACTTTACCTTCCAGCACGGAGAAGCGAGCGCTCAACTGTTTTATGAGCTGGAGTAAATCCGGCTCGCCTCTCCGTGCCGCCGTGCCGTCCGACGCTGGTTGCTCGCGGCGGATCGCCGCGAGGTCAGCCCTCAGCACCTGGTGTTCCTCTCTCAGGAGCCGCATCTGGGCCGCCATGCGGGCGTTCTCGGCCCGCAACCGCCTGACCTCTTCGTTAGAGGTCCTGTTGTACAGGACCTCGGCCACCTCGGCAATAGACGCCGCCGCGTCCTTTAACCCCTTTTGGCTGGTGCCTTTCAGGTGCTTGGATAACTTCGCGATGGTGCGGATAGCACCTACCGCGACCTCCATGCGCTCCTTCAAGGCACCAGCCGAGAGCTCCTCCACGTCGGAGGCGTCTGTCAGCACCTCTGACAGCCGGGATGCCCTGTCGGCCGAGACCCGCTGGGTGGCCTCCGCGATACGGCGGTCCGAATCGGCCTCATCAGCCTCACGGGCCGCCGCGCGCTTGGCCTCCGCTGCCTCCTTGCGGGCCTGGCCGACGCCGACGTATCGGCCGTGCTTGAGGGCACCCTGGCCCCGTCCGCGCTTTGCGGCTCTGGTGCGCGAGCCGACTGGCGCCTCTTCCGAACCCGAGGCCGAATCCGACCCCGGGTTGCTTTCGTCGGTATGGGAGCGCTTCCTCCAGAACTCCTTGGATGAAGCGCCACCCTCCGCGACGATCATAGGCTCGCTGCCAGAGGACAGCGTGCCCATCTCCTCCATAGCACACGACTGTGTGCTGCCCGGGCGCGCAGAACTGGGCGTGCGCAGCATCTCCGGGTCTTTTTCGCTGTCACTTGCTGAGACAGCAGGACGATCAGTTGCCCCCCCCAGAATACGATGGGGGCTGACCGGCGGGACTCCGCCGGTGTGGGATTCCCCGTCTGCGGCGCAGACGGAACCCACCTGGGTAATTCTTTTACTTTTCGTCTTGTTCATTTTTGTTTCTACTTTTATTAGCGAGGGTGGGTTCCCTCGAGGGTTTTGAGTACCCGAAGGAACTCAGGGCGGAACTCACCCTGAGTTCCCTCGGTGACGCCTTGGGACCGAGTTCCCCTCGGCCATGCAGCCCCTGGCCGGCGCCAAGCTTGAGCTTCGGGTAATTTTTTATAGTGGTTTTCTTCCACGCGGTCCGAAGACCCCCATCCCTGTCCGTTCAGGATTACGGGTCGGGCCGAACGGATGTCTGCATCAGAACATTCCGTCGCCCCTGACACGATGCCCGGCAGCACGGATGCATGCCAGGCCCGCCTGAAGGTAATTTTTTATAGAGGTTTTCTTCCTCGCAGCCCCCACCCCGAAGGGTGGCGGCCCTCGCCCCCAACACCGCTGGGTCGGGATTACGAGATGAAGTGCCTAGCAGCAAAATGCATGCCAGGCCCTTCCTAAGGTAATTTTTTATAGAGGTTTTCTTCCTCGCAGCCCCCACCCCGGAGGGAGACGGCCCTCGCTCCCGACTCCCGCGAGAGAGCCGGGTTTACGAGTTGGCAGAGCAGTGCCGGAGAATCCGACACCGCCCCACCCTGGACTCTCCACAATGCTCTCTGCTTAACAGAGAGACATGTGGAAAGCGGGGGTAATTTTTTATAGAGGTTTTCTTCCTCGCAGCCTATACCCCTAGAGGCTTCGGCCCTCGCTCCCGGCTCTCGCGAGAGAGCCAGGTCTACGAGTTGGAGGTCTCCGAGGAGACCCCTCTGTAGGACTATTCGCCATCTGCCAATGATTTCCAGGCCTGAAATCAAACCTGGGAATGATTGACAGACGCCCAGGGCACACCGGCCTGGACACATGTACTTCCCACTGGACGTATCCAGATGGGAACCACGGCATCCAGGCACACGGGGAGGTTGTCCTAATAGTGCCCCAACCTAACCACGGCCGGCAGCGAGAGTTGGGCCGTCGCGAGCGCCGCAACTAGGTCGCGGCGCTGGTCCGCCCACGCTGGACACTCCACGAGCGTGTGGAGCGCCGTGTCGCGCGGGCAGACCCCGCAATGGTGGCAGACGGACGTCTGCTCCCGGCCTATGAGACACAGGTACGTGCCGAAGCACCCGTGACCGGTGAGTACCTGTGTCAGCCGGAACGTGAGGACGCCGTGCCTCCTCTCCAGCCACTCCTCGAGGACGGGACTTACCGCCACCACCGTGGCGTGCCCTGCAGTTGGTCGCGCAAGTCGCGCCTTCCACTCCGCCACTAGGACTGTGCGGAGCTGGGACCGCTGCGCCTCGATCTCTCGAGGCAGAGGTCGCAGGTCCCGCTCCGCCGCCTCCTCGCGCCATCGGAATAACGACGCGAGGACTTCGGCTTCCACAACCATGTGAGACGGCACTTATTAGCAAGCTAGAAGAGCACGGCAAGTTACTGGAGGAAAACAGGAGGGAAATGGCTGGCCTCAGAGAAGAGCTGCGCAAGGCACCGGTGTCGTATGCGAGTGCATTGGCCGGACCCCCGAAGCCTCGAGCTTGGGGAGCGTCGGCCATGCACTCGATTATTATAAAATCTAATGACGAGATGGACACCGGTGACCAGGTCGTACAGAAAATTAGATGCGCAGCGGAGGCCATAAAGGAGGGCGTACAGGTGGACAGGATCAGGAAGGTGAAAGACCAGAGAGTGATCCTGCATCGGCAGAAGAGCTTGAGCGCGTGAAGACCAAGCTCCGGGCAAATAGCAACCTACACATCGAGGGCATTGCAGGCAGGGACCCGCTGATCGTCCTTAAGGACGTAATGTCCTACAACAGCGATGAGGAGGTGCTTAAGGCGCTTAGGGCGCAGAACAAGCACCTCCTCAAGGACATCAGCGGCGACGATGACCGGATGGAGGTCCGATATCGCAAAAAGACGAGGAACCCGCTGGTGGCCCACGTCGTGGTGAAGGTTTCGCCTCGATTGTGGGGCTGCCTGACGGGGGCCGGGGCCGTCCATATCGACCTCCAACGGGTCAGAGTCGAGGACCAGTCCCCCCTGGTGCAGTGCTCTCGATGCCTGGGTTATGGGCACACGAGGCGGCTGTGTCAGGACGCCGAGGACGTGTGCAGCCATTGTGGGGGGCCGCATCGCAAAGATGCGTGCAAGGAGAAGCTTGCGGAGCGGCCCTCCTGCTGCAACTGCACGAAGGCTGGGTGTCCTGACACAGCACACAACGCCTTCGACACGCAGTGCCCAGTCCGGAGAAAGTGGGACACCTTGGCAAGGTCAGCAGTGGCCTATTGCTAAGGTGCCCCACTGGAGCGAGGCTGCCGATGCACAGCCCAGAAGCAGTAACTTGCCGTGTGTTGTCCATTTGTGCATACTGTACAGACCGCACTCCACATTCACCAGCACCGCACCACGGCGCAGTCCAGGACCTGCACGGCCCTTTCTCTTGGACTACATTGTGATAAATGCAAGCCAGAGAAAGGTGCCGTTAGCAGCCTCCCTCCGCTTCGAGGGAGAAGTTGGCAAAGCGCCGTGGTCGGCTTCCAGTGTCGGCCTGTGCAGTGTGCACAATGGAGGGACAATCGTTGTGTCGTTTCAATTTGTGTTGGCCTTTTTAGTGTTTGTCCTCTTTGTTGTTTGTTATCTCTCCTTGTCTCGTGTGGGTTGTATAATTTATCTTCCTGTCTTTTGTTTATATCGGAATGTGGCTGAGCTCTGCACTACAGTGCAGCGGCGGTCTACAAAACTTGCAAACTTAGCTTGCATTTTTGCAAACACGCCCTGCACTGTGGTGCAGACTCATAGTAAATTTAAATGTATTAATAAAGATAAAGAAATTAAGAAATTAATAAATCTATATATTAAAAAACTAGAATTTAAAACTAATGTCAGTAGTAATTTGTATTAGGCAAAATATTGTAAATAAAAAAAAAAAGTAAAATAAAGTAAAATAAATTTGTAAACTATGATATTGAAAATAAAACTAGAAATTACCTATAAAACCCATTAAATTGCAACAGACATTTTAAAAAAAAAGCACACAAGGACTCCGATAATGTTGGAGGGTCACTTGGCCGGCTGCACTTAATGTGCAGTCATTTAAAAAAAAAAAAAAAAAAAAAAACCTAACCTAACCTAACCCAGTGGTGTCACCGCATACTTTTCAGTAAATTTTTGAACAAAGTCGCTAATAACTTTTGACCGTGAACCCTGGTGGTGTCCGGGATAGTCTCGTCTTGTAGCTGGTGATCGGCCGCGTCTTTTGACACCCCTCGCGTCCAGATCGGGCGAAGGGAACCTGAAAAATTTTGACGTTTTTGACGTTTTAGTAGACTCGTGTTCTATACACATTATACATATATACATACAAAAGTCTACCTTAGGGAGCTGATGTTAGAAATTTTACTTGCTATTTTTTGAAATTTTCTTTTGGTTTTATGTTGTTTGTTGACTAATTAGCAGGTAGTTTTTATCCCTTGGTTATACTCCAACGGGAACACGTGTCAAATTACACATCTTTCAGGACTTTAGTACATTTTGACGAAATTTTTGCAGTTTTTAATTTTTCTATAGCACTAGACGTATTCCAAATTCCTGTGTATCATTTGTTTTGGCTTGAGGACGGTGAGACCTATCTAGGGATACCTCTGGATCGCTTCTGCACCCTCTGAAACACACAAAAATAGTTAAAACAGTGGTGTCACCGCATACTTTTCAGTAAATTTTTGAACAAAGTCGCTAATAACTTTTGACCGTGAACCCTGGTGGTGTCCGGGATAGTCTCCTCGTGTAGCTGGTGATCAGCCGCGTCTTTTGACACCCCTCGCGTCCAGATCGGGCGAAGGGAACCTGAAAAATTTTGACGTTTTTGACGTTTTAGTAGACTCGTGTTCTATACACATATACATATATACATACAAAAGTCTACCTTAGGGAGCTGATGTTAGAAATTTTACTTGCTATTTTTTGAAATTTTCTTTTGGTTTTATGTTGTTTGTTGACTAATTAGCAGGTAGTTTTTATCCCTTGGTTATACTCCAACGGGAACACGTGTCAAATTACACATCTTTCAGGACTTTAGTACATTTTGACGAAATTTTTGCAGTTTTTAATTTTTCTATAGCACTAGACGTATTCCAAATTCCTGTGTATCATTTGTTTTGGCTTGAGGACGGTGAGACCTATCTAGGGATACCTCTGGATCGTCTCTGCACCCTCTGAAACATACAAAAACAGTTAAAACAGTGGTGTCACCGCATACTTTTCAGTAAATTTTTGAACAAAGTCGCTAATAACTTTTGACCGTGAACCCTGGTGGTGTCCGGGATAGTCTCCTCGTGTAGCTGGTGATCAGCCGCGTCTTTTGACACCCCTCGCGTCCAGATCGGGCGAAGGGAACCTGAAAAATTTTGACGTTTTTGACGTTTTAGTAGACTCGTGTTCTATACACATATACATATATACATACAAAAGTCTACCTTAGGGAGCTGATGTTAGAAATTTTACTTGCTATTTTTTGAAATTTTCTTTTGGTTTTATGTTGTTTGTTGACTAATTAGCAGGTAGTTTTTATCCCTTGGTTATACTCCAACGGGAACACGTGTCAAATTACACATCTTTCAGGACTTTAGTACATTTTGACGAAATTTTTGCAGTTTTTAATTTTTCTATAGCACTAGACGTATTCCAAATTCCTGTGTATCATTTGTTTTGGCTTGAGGACGGTGAGACCTATCTAGGGATACCTCTGGATCGTCTCTGCACCCTCTGAAACATACAAAAACAGTTAAAACAGTGGTGTCACCGCATACTTTTCAGTAAATTTTTGAACAAAGTCGCTAATAACTTTTGACCGTGAACCCTGGTGGTGTCCGGGATAGTCTCGTCTTGTAGCTGGTGATCGGCCGCGTCTTTTGACACCCCTCGCGTCCAGATCGGGCGAAGGGAACCTGAAAAATTTTGACGTTTTTGACGTTTTAGTAGACTCGTGTTCTATACACATATACATATATACATACAAAAGTCTACCTTAGGGAGCTGATGTTAGAAATTTTACTTGCTATTTTTTGAAATTTTCTTTTGGTTTTATGTTGTTTGTTGACTAATTAGCAGGTAGTTTTTATCCCTTGGTTATACTCCAACGGGAACACGTGTCAAATTACACATCTTTCAGGACTTTAGTACATTTTGACGAAATTTTTGCAGTTTTTAATTTTTCTATAGCACTAGACGTATTCCAAATTCCTGTGTATCATTTGTTTTGGCTTGAGGACGGTGAGACCTATCTAGGGATACCTCTGGATCGTCTCTGCACCCTCTGAAACATACAAAAACAGTTAAAACAGTGGTGTCACCGCATACTTTTCAGTAAATTTTTGAACAAAGTCGCTAATAACTTTTGACCGTGAACCCTGGTGGTGTCCGGGATAGTCTCGTCTTGTAGCTGGTGATCGGCCGCGTCTTTTGACACCCCTCGCGTCCAGATCGGGCGAAGGGAACCTAAAAAATTTTGACGTTTTTGACGTTTTAGTAGACTCGTGTTCTATACACATATACATATATACATACAAAAGTCTACCTTAGGGAGCTGATGTTAGAAATTTTACTTGCTATTTTTTGAAATTTTCTTTTGGTTTTATGTTGTTTGTTGACTAATTAGCAGGTAGTTTTTATCCCTTGGTTATACTCCAACGGGAACACGTGTCAAATTACACATCTTTCAGGACTTTAGTACATTTTGACGAAATTTTTGCAGTTTTTAATTTTTCTATAGCACTAGACGTATTCCAAATTCCTGTGTATCATTTGTTTTGGCTTGAGGACGGTGAGACCTATCTAGGGATACCTCTGGATCGTCTCTGCACCCTCTGAAACATACAAAAACAGTTAAAACAGTGGTGTCACCGCATACTTTTCAGTAAATTTTTGAACAAAGTCGCTAATAACTTTTGACCGTGAACCCTGGTGGTGTCCGGGATAGTCTCGTCTTGTAGCTGGTGATCGGCCGCGTCTTTTGACACCCCTCGCGTCCAGATCGGGCGAAGGGAACCTGAAAAATTTTGACGTTTTTGACGTTTTAGTAGACTCGTGTTCTATACACATATACATATATACATACAAAAGTCTACCTTAGGGAGCTGATGTTAGAAATTTTACTTGCTATTTTTTGAAATTTTCTTTTGGTTTTATGTTGTTTGTTGACTAATTAGCAGGTAGTTTTTATCCCTTGGTTATACTCCAACGGGAACACGTGTCAAATTACACATCTTTCAGGACTTTAGTACATTTTGACGAAATTTTTGCAGTTTTTAATTTTTCTATAGCACTAGACGTATTCCAAATTCCTGTGTATCATTTGTTTTGGCTTGAGGACGGTGAGACCTATCTAGGGATACCTCTGGATCGTCTCTGCACCCTCTGAAACATACAAAAACAGTTAAAACAGTGGTGTCACCGCATACTTTTCAGTAAATTTTTGAACAAAGTCGCTAATAACTTTTGACCGTGAACCCTGGTGGTGTCCGGGATAGTCTCGTCTTGTAGCTGGTGATCGGCCGCGTCTTTTGACACCCCTCGCGTCCAGATCGGGCGAAGGGAACCTAAAAAATTTTGACGTTTTTGACGTTTTAGTAGACTCGTGTTCTATACACATATACATATATACATACAAAAGTCTACCTTAGGGAGCTGATGTTAGAAATTTTACTTGCTATTTTTTGAAATTTTCTTTTGGTTTTATGTTGTTTGTTGACTAATTAGCAGGTAGTTTTTATCCCTTGGTTATACTCCAACGGGAACACGTGTCAAATTACACATCTTTCAGGACTTTAGTACATTTTGACGAAATTTTTGCAGTTTTTAATTTTTCTATAGCACTAGACGTATTCCAAATTCCTGTGTATCATTTGTTTTGGCTTGAGGACGGTGAGACCTATCTAGGGATACCTCTGGATCGTCTCTGCACCCTCTGAAACATACAAAAACAGTTAAAACAGTGGTGTCACCGCATACTTTTCAGTAAATTTTTGAACAAAGTCGCTAATAACTTTTGACCGTGAACCCTGGTGGTGTCCGGGATAGTCTCGTCTTGTAGCTGGTGATCGGCCGCGTCTTTTGACACCCCTCGCGTCCAGATCGGGCGAAGGGAACCTAAAAAATTTTGACGTTTTTGACGTTTTAGTAGACTCGTGTTCTATACACATATACATATATACATACAAAAGTCTACCTTAGGGAGCTGATGTTAGAAATTTTACTTGCTATTTTTTGAAATTTTCTTTTGGTTTTATGTTGTTTGTTGACTAATTAGCAGGTAGTTTTTATCCCTTGGTTATACTCCAACGGGAACACGTGTCAAATTACACATCTTTCAGGACTTTAGTACATTTTGACGAAATTTTTGCAGTTTTTAATTTTTCTATAGCACTAGACGTATTCCAAATTCCTGTGTATCATTTGTTTTGGCTTGAGGACGGTGAGACCTATCTAGGGATACCTCTGGATCGTCTCTGCACCCTCTGAAACATACAAAAACAGTTAAAACAGTGGTGTCACCGCATACTTTTCAGTAAATTTTTGAACAAAGTCGCTAATAACTTTTGACCGTGAACCCTGGTGGTGTCCGGGATAGTCTCGTCTTGTAGCTGGTGATCGGCCGCGTCTTTTGACACCCCTCGCGTCCAGATCGGGCGAAGGGAACCTGAAAAATTTTGACGTTTTTGACGTTTTAGTAGACTCGTGTTCTATACACATATACATATATACATACAAAAGTCTACCTTAGGGAGCTGATGTTAGAAATTTTACTTGCTATTTTTTGAAATTTTCTTTTGGTTTTATGTTGTTTGTTGACTAATTAGCAGGTAGTTTTTATCCCTTGGTTATACTCCAACGGGAACACGTGTCAAATTACACATCTTTCAGGACTTTAGTACATTTTGACGAAATTTTTGCAGTTTTTAATTTTTCTATAGCACTAGACGTATTCCAAATTCCTGTGTATCATTTGTTTTGGCTTGAGGACGGTGAGACCTATCTAGGGATACCTCTGGATCGTCTCTGCACCCTCTGAAACATACAAAAACAGTTAAAACAGTGGTGTCACCGCATACTTTTCAGTAAATTTTTGAACAAAGTCGCTAATAACTTTTGACCGTGAACCCTGGTGGTGTCCGGGATAGTCTCGTCTTGTAGCTGGTGATCGGCCGCGTCTTTTGACACCCCTCGCGTCCAGATCGGGCGAAGGGAACCTGAAAAATTTTGACGTTTTTGACGTTTTAGTAGACTCGTGTTCTATACACATATACATATATACATACAAAAGTCTACCTTAGGGAGCTGATGTTAGAAATTTTACTTGCTATTTTTTGAAATTTTCTTTTGGTTTTATGTTGTTTGTTGACTAATTAGCAGGTAGTTTTTATCCCTTGGTTATACTCCAACGGGAACACGTGTCAAATTACACATCTTTCAGGACTTTAGTACATTTTGACGAAATTTTTGCAGTTTTTAATTTTTCTATAGCACTAGACGTATTCCAAATTCCTGTGTATCATTTGTTTTGGCTTGAGGACGGTGAGACCTATCTAGGGATACCTCTGGATCGTCTCTGCACCCTCTGAAACATACAAAAACAGTTAAAACAGTGGTGTCACCGCATACTTTTCAGTAAATTTTTGAACAAAGTCGCTAATAACTTTTGACCGTGAACCCTGGTGGTGTCCGGGATAGTCTCGTCTTGTAGCTGGTGATCGGCCGCGTCTTTTGACACCCCTCGCGTCCAGATCGGGCGAAGGGAACCTAAAAAATTTTGACGTTTTTGACGTTTTAGTAGACTCGTGTTCTATACACATATACATATATACATACAAAAGTCTACCTTAGGGAGCTGATGTTAGAAATTTTACTTGCTATTTTTTGAAATTTTCTTTTGGTTTTATGTTGTTTGTTGACTAATTAGCAGGTAGTTTTTATCCCTTGGTTATACTCCAACGGGAACACGTGTCAAATTACACATCTTTCAGGACTTTAGTACATTTTGACGAAATTTTTGCAGTTTTTAATTTTTCTATAGCACTAGACGTATTCCAAATTCCTGTGTATCATTTGTTTTGGCTTGAGGACGGTGAGACCTATCTAGGGATACCTCTGGATCGTCTCTGCACCCTCTGAAACATACAAAAACAGTTAAAACAGTGGTGTCACCGCATACTTTTCAGTAAATTTTTGAACAAAGTCGCTAATAACTTTTGACCGTGAACCCTGGTGGTGTCCGGGATAGTCTCGTCTTGTAGCTGGTGATCGGCCGCGTCTTTTGACACCCCTCGCGTCCAGATCGGGCGAAGGGAACCTAAAAAATTTTGACGTTTTTGACGTTTTAGTAGACTCGTGTTCTATACACATATACATATATACATACAAAAGTCTACCTTAGGGAGCTGATGTTAGAAATTTTACTTGCTATTTTTTGAAATTTTCTTTTGGTTTTATGTTGTTTGTTGACTAATTAGCAGGTAGTTTTTATCCCTTGGTTATACTCCAACGGGAACACGTGTCAAATTACACATCTTTCAGGACTTTAGTACATTTTGACGAAATTTTTGCAGTTTTTAATTTTTCTATAGCACTAGACGTATTCCAAATTCCTGTGTATCATTTGTTTTGGCTTGAGGACGGTGAGACCTATCTAGGGATACCTCTGGATCGTCTCTGCACCCTCTGAAACATACAAAAACAGTTAAAACAGTGGTGTCACCGCATACTTTTCAGTAAATTTTTGAACAAAGTCGCTAATAACTTTTGACCGTGAACCCTGGTGGTGTCCGGGATAGTCTCGTCTTGTAGCTGGTGATCGGCCGCGTCTTTTGACACCCCTCGCGTCCAGATCGGGCGAAGGGAACCTGAAAAATTTTGACGTTTTTGACGTTTTAGTAGACTCGTGTTCTATACACATATACATATATACATACAAAAGTCTACCTTAGGGAGCTGATGTTAGAAATTTTACTTGCTATTTTTTGAAATTTTCTTTTGGTTTTATGTTGTTTGTTGACTAATTAGCAGGTAGTTTTTATCCCTTGGTTATACTCCAACGGGAACACGTGTCAAATTACACATCTTTCAGGACTTTAGTACATTTTGACGAAATTTTTGCAGTTTTTAATTTTTCTATAGCACTAGACGTATTCCAAATTCCTGTGTATCATTTGTTTTGGCTTGAGGACGGTGAGACCTATCTAGGGATACCTCTGGATCGTCTCTGCACCCTCTGAAACATACAAAAACAGTTAAAACAGTGGTGTCACCGCATACTTTTCAGTAAATTTTTGAACAAAGTCGCTAATAACTTTTGACCGTGAACCCTGGTGGTGTCCGGGATAGTCTCGTCTTGTAGCTGGTGATCGGCCGCGTCTTTTGACACCCCTCGCGTCCAGATCGGGCGAAGGGAACCTAAAAAATTTTGACGTTTTTGACGTTTTAGTAGACTCGTGTTCTATACACATATACATATATACATACAAAAGTCTACCTTAGGGAGCTGATGTTAGAAATTTTACTTGCTATTTTTTGAAATTTTCTTTTGGTTTTATGTTGTTTGTTGACTAATTAGCAGGTAGTTTTTATCCCTTGGTTATACTCCAACGGGAACACGTGTCAAATTACACATCTTTCAGGACTTTAGTACATTTTGACGAAATTTTTGCAGTTTTTAATTTTTCTATAGCACTAGACGTATTCCAAATTCCTGTGTATCATTTGTTTTGGCTTGAGGACGGTGAGACCTATCTAGGGATACCTCTGGATCGTCTCTGCACCCTCTGAAACATACAAAAACAGTTAAAACAGTGGTGTCACCGCATACTTTTCAGTAAATTTTTGAACAAAGTCGCTAATAACTTTTGACCGTGAACCCTGGTGGTGTCCGGGATAGTCTCGTCTTGTAGCTGGTGATCGGCCGCGTCTTTTGACACCCCTCGCGTCCAGATCGGGCGAAGGGAACCTGAAAAATTTTGACGTTTTTGACGTTTTAGTAGACTCGTGTTCTATACACATATACATATATACATACAAAAGTCTACCTTAGGGAGCTGATGTTAGAAATTTTACTTGCTATTTTTTGAAATTTTCTTTTGGTTTTATGTTGTTTGTTGACTAATTAGCAGGTAGTTTTTATCCCTTGGTTATACTCCAACGGGAACACGTGTCAAATTACACATCTTTCAGGACTTTAGTACATTTTGACGAAATTTTTGCAGTTTTTAATTTTTCTATAGCACTAGACGTATTCCAAATTCCTGTGTATCATTTGTTTTGGCTTGAGGACGGTGAGACCTATCTAGGGATACCTCTGGATCGTCTCTGCACCCTCTGAAACATACAAAAACAGTTAAAACAGTGGTGTCACCGCATACTTTTCAGTAAATTTTTGAACAAAGTCGCTAATAACTTTTGACCGTGAACCCTGGTGGTGTCCGGGATAGTCTCGTCTTGTAGCTGGTGATCGGCCGCGTCTTTTGACACCCCTCGCGTCCAGATCGGGCGAAGGGAACCTAAAAAATTTTGACGTTTTTGACGTTTTAGTAGACTCGTGTTCTATACACATATACATATATACATACAAAAGTCTACCTTAGGGAGCTGATGTTAGAAATTTTACTTGCTATTTTTTGAAATTTTCTTTTGGTTTTATGTTGTTTGTTGACTAATTAGCAGGTAGTTTTTATCCCTTGGTTATACTCCAACGGGAACACGTGTCAAATTACACATCTTTCAGGACTTTAGTACATTTTGACGAAATTTTTGCAGTTTTTAATTTTTCTATAGCACTAGACGTATTCCAAATTCCTGTGTATCATTTGTTTTGGCTTGAGGACGGTGAGACCTATCTAGGGATACCTCTGGATCGTCTCTGCACCCTCTGAAACATACAAAAACAGTTAAAACAGTGGTGTCACCGCATACTTTTCAGTAAATTTTTGAACAAAGTCGCTAATAACTTTTGACCGTGAACCCTGGTGGTGTCCGGGATAGTCTCGTCTTGTAGCTGGTGATCGGCCGCGTCTTTTGACACCCCTCGCGTCCAGATCGGGCGAAGGGA
The DNA here is from genome assembly GCA_963082885.1 of Parascotia fuliginaria. Taxonomy (NCBI): domain Eukaryota; kingdom Metazoa; phylum Arthropoda; class Insecta; order Lepidoptera; family Erebidae; genus Parascotia; species Parascotia fuliginaria. Next base: position 19,202,584 of record OY720180.1, on the reverse strand, counting down.
ACCTGAAAAATTTTGACGTTTTTGACGTTTTAGTAGACTCGTGTTCTATACACATATACATATATACATACAAAAGTCTACCTTAGGGAGCTGATGTTAGAAATTTTACTTGCTATTTTTTGAAATTTTCTTTTGGTTTTATGTTGTTTGTTGACTAATTAGCAGGTAGTTTTTATCCCTTGGTTATACTCCAACGGGAACACGTGTCAAATTACACATCTTTCAGGACTTTAGTACATTTTGACGAAATTTTTGCAGTTTTTAATTTTTCTATAGCACTAGACGTATTCCAAATTCCTGTGTATCATTTGTTTTGGCTTGAGGACGGTGAGACCTATCTAGGGATACCTCTGGATCGTCTCTGCACCCTCTGAAACATACAAAAACAGTTAAAACAGTGGTGTCACCGCATACTTTTCAGTAAATTTTTGAACAAAGTCGCTAATAACTTTTGACCGTGAACCCTGGTGGTGTCCGGGATAGTCTCGTCTTGTAGCTGGTGATCGGCCGCGTCTTTTGACACCCCTCGCGTCCAGATCGGGCGAAGGGAACCTAAAAAATTTTGACGTTTTTGACGTTTTAGTAGACTCGTGTTCTATACACATATACATATATACATACAAAAGTCTACCTTAGGGAGCTGATGTTAGAAATTTTACTTGCTATTTTTTGAAATTTTCTTTTGGTTTTATGTTGTTTGTTGACTAATTAGCAGGTAGTTTTTATCCCTTGGTTATACTCCAACGGGAACACGTGTCAAATTACACATCTTTCAGGACTTTAGTACATTTTGACGAAATTTTTGCAGTTTTTAATTTTTCTATAGCACTAGACGTATTCCAAATTCCTGTGTATCATTTGTTTTGGCTTGAGGACGGTGAGACCTATCTAGGGATACCTCTGGATCGTCTCTGCACCCTCTGAAACATACAAAAACAGTTAAAACAGTGGTGTCACCGCATACTTTTCAGTAAATTTTTGAACAAAGTCGCTAATAACTTTTGACCGTGAACCCTGGTGGTGTCCGGGATAGTCTCGTCTTGTAGCTGGTGATCGGCCGCGTCTTTTGACACCCCTCGCGTCCAGATCGGGCGAAGGGAACCTGAAAAATTTTGACGTTTTTGACGTTTTAGTAGACTCGTGTTCTATACACATATACATATATACATACAAAAGTCTACCTTAGGGAGCTGATGTTAGAAATTTTACTTGCTATTTTTTGAAATTTTCTTTTGGTTTTATGTTGTTTGTTGACTAATTAGCAGGTAGTTTTTATCCCTTGGTTATACTCCAACGGGAACACGTGTCAAATTACACATCTTTCAGGACTTTAGTACATTTTGACGAAATTTTTGCAGTTTTTAATTTTTCTATAGCACTAGACGTATTCCAAATTCCTGTGTATCATTTGTTTTGGCTTGAGGACGGTGAGACCTATCTAGGGATACCTCTGGATCGTCTCTGCACCCTCTGAAACATACAAAAACAGTTAAAACAGTGGTGTCACCGCATACTTTTCAGTAAATTTTTGAACAAAGTCGCTAATAACTTTTGACCGTGAACCCTGGTGGTGTCCGGGATAGTCTCGTCTTGTAGCTGGTGATCGGCCGCGTCTTTTGACACCCCTCGCGTCCAGATCGGGCGAAGGGAACCTGAAAAATTTTGACGTTTTTGACGTTTTAGTAGACTCGTGTTCTATACACATATACATATATACATACAAAAGTCTACCTTAGGGAGCTGATGTTAGAAATTTTACTTGCTATTTTTTGAAATTTTCTTTTGGTTTTATGTTGTTTGTTGACTAATTAGCAGGTAGTTTTTATCCCTTGGTTATACTCCAACGGGAACACGTGTCAAATTACACATCTTTCAGGACTTTAGTACATTTTGACGAAATTTTTGCAGTTTTTAATTTTTCTATAGCACTAGACGTATTCCAAATTCCTGTGTATCATTTGTTTTGGCTTGAGGACGGTGAGACCTATCTAGGGATACCTCTGGATCGTCTCTGCACCCTCTGAAACATACAAAAACAGTTAAAACAGTGGTGTCACCGCATACTTTTCAGTAAATTTTTGAACAAAGTCGCTAATAACTTTTGACCGTGAACCCTGGTGGTGTCCGGGATAGTCTCGTCTTGTAGCTGGTGATCGGCCGCGTCTTTTGACACCCCTCGCGTCCAGATCGGGCGAAGGGAACCTGAAAAATTTTGACGTTTTTGACGTTTTAGTAGACTCGTGTTCTATACACATATACATATATACATACAAAAGTCTACCTTAGGGAGCTGATGTTAGAAATTTTACTTGCTATTTTTTGAAATTTTCTTTTGGTTTTATGTTGTTTGTTGACTAATTAGCAGGTAGTTTTTATCCCTTGGTTATACTCCAACGGGAACACGTGTCAAATTACACATCTTTCAGGACTTTAGTACATTTTGACGAAATTTTTGCAGTTTTTAATTTTTCTATAGCACTAGACGTATTCCAAATTCCTGTGTATCATTTGTTTTGGCTTGAGGACGGTGAGACCTATCTAGGGATACCTCTGGATCGTCTCTGCACCCTCTGAAACATACAAAAACAGTTAAAACAGTGGTGTCACCGCATACTTTTCAGTAAATTTTTGAACAAAGTCGCTAATAACTTTTGACCGTGAACCCTGGTGGTGTCCGGGATAGTCTCGTCTTGTAGCTGGTGATCGGCCGCGTCTTTTGACACCCCTCGCGTCCAGATCGGGCGAAGGGAACCTAAAAAATTTTGACGTTTTTGACGTTTTAGTAGACTCGTGTTCTATACACATATACATATATACATACAAAAGTCTACCTTAGGGAGCTGATGTTAGAAATTTTACTTGCTATTTTTTGAAATTTTCTTTTGGTTTTATGTTGTTTGTTGACTAATTAGCAGGTAGTTTTTATCCCTTGGTTATACTCCAACGGGAACACGTGTCAAATTACACATCTTTCAGGACTTTAGTACATTTTGACGAAATTTTTGCAGTTTTTAATTTTTCTATAGCACTAGACGTATTCCAAATTCCTGTGTATCATTTGTTTTGGCTTGAGGACGGTGAGACCTATCTAGGGATACCTCTGGATCGTCTCTGCACCCTCTGAAACATACAAAAACAGTTAAAACAGTGGTGTCACCGCATACTTTTCAGTAAATTTTTGAACAAAGTCGCTAATAACTTTTGACCGTGAACCCTGGTGGTGTCCGGGATAGTCTCGTCTTGTAGCTGGTGATCGGCCGCGTCTTTTGACACCCCTCGCGTCCAGATCGGGCGAAGGGAACCTGAAAAATTTTGACGTTTTTGACGTTTTAGTAGACTCGTGTTCTATACACATTATACATATATACATACAAAAGTCTACCTTAGGGAGCTGATGTTAGAAATTTTACTTGCTATTTTTTGAAATTTTCTTTTGGTTTTATGTTGTTTGTTGACTAATTAGCAGGTAGTTTTTATCCCTTGGTTATACTCCAACGGGAACACGTGTCAAATTACACATCTTTCAGGACTTTAGTACATTTTGACGAAATTTTTGCAGTTTTTAATTTTTCTATAGCACTAGACGTATTCCAAATTCCTGTGTATCATTTGTTTTGGCTTGAGGACGGTGAGACCTATCTAGGGATACCTCTGGATCGCTTCTGCACCCTCTGAAACACACAAAAATAGTTAAAACAGTGGTGTCACCGCATACTTTTCAGTAAATTTTTGAACAAAGTCGCTAATAACTTTTGACCGTGAACCCTGGTGGTGTCCGGGATAGTCTCCTCGTGTAGCTGGTGATCAGCCGCGTCTTTTGACACCCCTCGCGTCCAGATCGGGCGAAGGGAACCTGAAAAATTTTGACGTTTTTGACGTTTTAGTAGACTCGTGTTCTATACACATATACATATATACATACAAAAGTCTACCTTAGGGAGCTGATGTTAGAAATTTTACTTGCTATTTTTTGAAATTTTCTTTTGGTTTTATGTTGTTTGTTGACTAATTAGCAGGTAGTTTTTATCCCTTGGTTATACTCCAACGGGAACACGTGTCAAATTACACATCTTTCAGGACTTTAGTACATTTTGACGAAATTTTTGCAGTTTTTAATTTTTCTATAGCACTAGACGTATTCCAAATTCCTGTGTATCATTTGTTTTGGCTTGAGGACGGTGAGACCTATCTAGGGATACCTCTGGATCGTCTCTGCACCCTCTGAAACATACAAAAACAGTTAAAACAGTGGTGTCACCGCATACTTTTCAGTAAATTTTTGAACAAAGTCGCTAATAACTTTTGACCGTGAACCCTGGTGGTGTCCGGGATAGTCTCGTCTTGTAGCTGGTGATCGGCCGCGTCTTTTGACACCCCTCGCGTCCAGATCGGGCGAAGGGAACCTGAAAAATTTTGACGTTTTTGACGTTTTAGTAGACTCGTGTTCTATACACATTATACATATATACATACAAAAGTCTACCTTAGGGAGCTGATGTTAGAAATTTTACTTGCTATTTTTTGAAATTTTCTTTTGGTTTTATGTTGTTTGTTGACTAATTAGCAGGTAGTTTTTATCCCTTGGTTATACTCCAACGGGAACACGTGTCAAATTACACATCTTTCAGGACTTTAGTACATTTTGACGAAATTTTTGCAGTTTTTAATTTTTCTATAGCACTAGACGTATTCCAAATTCCTGTGTATCATTTGTTTTGGCTTGAGGACGGTGAGACCTATCTAGGGATACCTCTGGATCGCTTCTGCACCCTCTGAAACACACAAAAATAGTTAAAACAGTGGTGTCACCGCATACTTTTCAGTAAATTTTTGAACAAAGTCGCTAATAACTTTTGACCGTGAACCCTGGTGGTGTCCGGGATAGTCTCCTCGTGTAGCTGGTGATCAGCCGCGTCTTTTGACACCCCTCGCGTCCAGATCGGGCGAAGGGAACCTGAAAAATTTTGACGTTTTTGACGTTTTAGTAGACTCGTGTTCTATACACATATACATATATACATACAAAAGTCTACCTTAGGGAGCTGATGTTAGAAATTTTACTTGCTATTTTTTGAAATTTTCTTTTGGTTTTATGTTGTTTGTTGACTAATTAGCAGGTAGTTTTTATCCCTTGGTTATACTCCAACGGGAACACGTGTCAAATTACACATCTTTCAGGACTTTAGTACATTTTGACGAAATTTTTGCAGTTTTTAATTTTTCTATAGCACTAGACGTATTCCAAATTCCTGTGTATCATTTGTTTTGGCTTGAGGACGGTGAGACCTATCTAGGGATACCTCTGGATCGTCTCTGCACCCTCTGAAACATACAAAAACAGTTAAAACAGTGGTGTCACCGCATACTTTTCAGTAAATTTTTGAACAAAGTCGCTAATAACTTTTGACCGTGAACCCTGGTGGTGTCCGGGATAGTCTCGTCTTGTAGCTGGTGATCGGCCGCGTCTTTTGACACCCCTCGCGTCCAGATCGGGCGAAGGGAACCTAAAAAATTTTGACGTTTTTGACGTTTTAGTAGACTCGTGTTCTATACACATATACATATATACATACAAAAGTCTACCTTAGGGAGCTGATGTTAGAAATTTTACTTGCTATTTTTTGAAATTTTCTTTTGGTTTTATGTTGTTTGTTGACTAATTAGCAGGTAGTTTTTATCCCTTGGTTATACTCCAACGGGAACACGTGTCAAATTACACATCTTTCAGGACTTTAGTACATTTTGACGAAATTTTTGCAGTTTTTAATTTTTCTATAGCACTAGACGTATTCCAAATTCCTGTGTATCATTTGTTTTGGCTTGAGGACGGTGAGACCTATCTAGGGATACCTCTGGATCGTCTCTGCACCCTCTGAAACATACAAAAACAGTTAAAACAGTGGTGTCACCGCATACTTTTCAGTAAATTTTTGAACAAAGTCGCTAATAACTTTTGACCGTGAACCCTGGTGGTGTCCGGGATAGTCTCGTCTTGTAGCTGGTGATCGGCCGCGTCTTTTGACACCCCTCGCGTCCAGATCGGGCGAAGGGAACCTGAAAAATTTTGACGTTTTTGACGTTTTAGTAGACTCGTGTTCTATACACATATACATATATACATACAAAAGTCTACCTTAGGGAGCTGATGTTAGAAATTTTACTTGCTATTTTTTGAAATTTTCTTTTGGTTTTATGTTGTTTGTTGACTAATTAGCAGGTAGTTTTTATCCCTTGGTTATACTCCAACGGGAACACGTGTCAAATTACACATCTTTCAGGACTTTAGTACATTTTGACGAAATTTTTGCAGTTTTTAATTTTTCTATAGCACTAGACGTATTCCAAATTCCTGTGTATCATTTGTTTTGGCTTGAGGACGGTGAGACCTATCTAGGGATACCTCTGGATCGTCTCTGCACCCTCTGAAACATACAAAAACAGTTAAAACAGTGGTGTCACCGCATACTTTTCAGTAAATTTTTGAACAAAGTCGCTAATAACTTTTGACCGTGAACCCTGGTGGTGTCCGGGATAGTCTCGTCTTGTAGCTGGTGATCGGCCGCGTCTTTTGACACCCCTCGCGTCCAGATCGGGCGAAGGGAACCTAAAAAATTTTGACGTTTTTGACGTTTTAGTAGACTCGTGTTCTATACACATATACATATATACATACAAAAGTCTACCTTAGGGAGCTGATGTTAGAAATTTTACTTGCTATTTTTTGAAATTTTCTTTTGGTTTTATGTTGTTTGTTGACTAATTAGCAGGTAGTTTTTATCCCTTGGTTATACTCCAACGGGAACACGTGTCAAATTACACATCTTTCAGGACTTTAGTACATTTTGACGAAATTTTTGCAGTTTTTAATTTTTCTATAGCACTAGACGTATTCCAAATTCCTGTGTATCATTTGTTTTGGCTTGAGGACGGTGAGACCTATCTAGGGATACCTCTGGATCGTCTCTGCACCCTCTGAAACATACAAAAACAGTTAAAACAGTGGTGTCACCGCATACTTTTCAGTAAATTTTTGAACAAAGTCGCTAATAACTTTTGACCGTGAACCCTGGTGGTGTCCGGGATAGTCTCGTCTTGTAGCTGGTGATCGGCCGCGTCTTTTGACACCCCTCGCGTCCAGATCGGGCGAAGGGAACCTGAAAAATTTTGACGTTTTTGACGTTTTAGTAGACTCGTGTTCTATACACATATACATAATATACATACAAAAGTCTACCTTAGGGAGCTGATGTTAGAAATTTTACTTGCTATTTTTTGAAATTTTCTTTTGGTTTTATGTTGTTTGTTGACTAATTAGCAGGTAGTTTTTATCCCTTGGTTATACTCCAACGGGAACACGTGTCAAATTACACATCTTTCAGGACTTTAGTACATTTTGACGAAATTTTTGCAGTTTTTAATTTTTCTATAGCACTAGACGTATTCCAAATTCCTGTGTATCATTTGTTTTGGCTTGAGGACGGTGAGACCTATCTAGGGATACCTCTGGATCGTCTCTGCACCCTCTGAAACATACAAAAACAGTTAAAACAGTGGTGTCACCGCATACTTTTCAGTAAATTTTTGAACAAAGTCGCTAATAACTTTTGACCGTGAACCCTGGTGGTGTCCGGGATAGTCTCGTCTTGTAGCTGGTGATCGGCCGCGTCTTTTGACACCCCTCGCGTCCAGATCGGGCGAAGGGAACCTGAAAAATTTTGACGTTTTTGACGTTTTAGTAGACTCGTGTTCTATACACATATACATATATACATACAAAAGTCTACCTTAGGGAGCTGATGTTAGAAATTTTACTTGCTATTTTTTGAAATTTTCTTTTGGTTTTATGTTGTTTGTTGACTAATTAGCAGGTAGTTTTTATCCCTTGGTTATACTCCAACGGGAACACGTGTCAAATTACACATCTTTCAGGACTTTAGTACATTTTGACGAAATTTTTGCAGTTTTTAATTTTTCTATAGCACTAGACGTATTCCAAATTCCTGTGTATCATTTGTTTTGGCTTGAGGACGGTGAGACCTATCTAGGGATACCTCTGGATCGTCTCTGCACCCTCTGAAACATACAAAAACAGTTAAAACAGTGGTGTCACCGCATACTTTTCAGTAAATTTTTGAACAAAGTCGCTAATAACTTTTGACCGTGAACCCTGGTGGTGTCCGGGATAGTCTCGTCTTGTAGCTGGTGATCGGCCGCGTCTTTTGACACCCCTCGCGTCCAGATCGGGCGAAGGGAACCTAAAAAATTTTGACGTTTTTGACGTTTTAGTAGACTCGTGTTCTATACACATATACATATATACATACAAAAGTCTACCTTAGGGAGCTGATGTTAGAAATTTTACTTGCTATTTTTTGAAATTTTCTTTTGGTTTTATGTTGTTTGTTGACTAATTAGCAGGTAGTTTTTATCCCTTGGTTATACTCCAACGGGAACACGTGTCAAATTACACATCTTTCAGGACTTTAGTACATTTTGACGAAATTTTTGCAGTTTTTAATTTTTCTATAGCACTAGACGTATTCCAAATTCCTGTGTATCATTTGTTTTGGCTTGAGGACGGTGAGACCTATCTAGGGATACCTCTGGATCGTCTCTGCACCCTCTGAAACATACAAAAACAGTTAAAACAGTGGTGTCACCGCATACTTTTCAGTAAATTTTTGAACAAAGTCGCTAATAACTTTTGACCGTGAACCCTGGTGGTGTCCGGGATAGTCTCGTCTTGTAGCTGGTGATCGGCCGCGTCTTTTGACACCCCTCGCGTCCAGATCGGGCGAAGGGAACCTGAAAAATTTTGACGTTTTTGACGTTTTAGTAGACTCGTGTTCTATACACATATACATATATACATACAAAAGTCTACCTTAGGGAGCTGATGTTAGAAATTTTACTTGCTATTTTTTGAAATTTTCTTTTGGTTTTATGTTGTTTGTTGACTAATTAGCAGGTAGTTTTTATCCCTTGGTTATACTCCAACGGGAACACGTGTCAAATTACACATCTTTCAGGACTTTAGTACATTTTGACGAAATTTTTGCAGTTTTTAATTTTTCTATAGCACTAGACGTATTCCAAATTCCTGTGTATCATTTGTTTTGGCTTGAGGACGGTGAGACCTATCTAGGGATACCTCTGGATCGTCTCTGCACCCTCTGAAACATACAAAAACAGTTAAAACAGTGGTGTCACCGCATACTTTTCAGTAAATTTTTGAACAAAGTCGCTAATAACTTTTGACCGTGAACCCTGGTGGTGTCCGGGATAGTCTCGTCTTGTAGCTGGTGATCGGCCGCGTCTTTTGACACCCCTCGCGTCCAGATCGGGCGAAGGGAACCTGAAAAATTTTGACGTTTTTGACGTTTTAGTAGACTCGTGTTCTATACACATATACATATATACATACAAAAGTCTACCTTAGGGAGCTGATGTTAGAAATTTTACTTGCTATTTTTTGAAATTTTCTTTTGGTTTTATGTTGTTTGTTGACTAATTAGCAGGTAGTTTTTATCCCTTGGTTATACTCCAACGGGAACACGTGTCAAATTACACATCTTTCAGGACTTTAGTACATTTTGACGAAATTTTTGCAGTTTTTAATTTTTCTATAGCACTAGACGTATTCCAAATTCCTGTGTATCATTTGTTTTGGCTTGAGGACGGTGAGACCTATCTAGGGATACCTCTGGATCGTCTCTGCACCCTCTGAAACATACAAAAACAGTTAAAACAGTGGTGTCACCGCATACTTTTCAGTAAATTTTTGAACAAAGTCGCTAATAACTTTTGACCGTGAACCCTGGTGGTGTCCGGGATAGTCTCGTCTTGTAGCTGGTGATCGGCCGCGTCTTTTGACACCCCTCGCGTCCAGATCGGGCGAAGGGAACCTGAAAAATTTTGACGTTTTTGACGTTTTAGTAGACTCGTGTTCTATACACATATACATATATACATACAAAAGTCTACCTTAGGGAGCTGATGTTAGAAATTTTACTTGCTATTTTTTGAAATTTTCTTTTGGTTTTATGTTGTTTGTTGACTAATTAGCAGGTAGTTTTTATCCCTTGGTTATACTCCAACGGGAACACGTGTCAAATTACACATCTTTCAGGACTTTAGTACATTTTGACGAAATTTTTGCAGTTTTTAATTTTTCTATAGCACTAGACGTATTCCAAATTCCTGTGTATCATTTGTTTTGGCTTGAGGACGGTGAGACCTATCTAGGGATACCTCTGGATCGTCTCTGCACCCTCTGAAACATACAAAAACAGTTAAAACAGTGGTGTCACCGCATACTTTTCAGTAAATTTTTGAACAAAGTCGCTAATAACTTTTGACCGTGAACCCTGGTGGTGTCCGGGATAGTCTCGTCTTGTAGCTGGTGATCGGCCGCGTCTTTTGACACCCCTCGCGTCCAGATCGGGCGAAGGGAACCTAAAAAATTTTGACGTTTTTGACGTTTTAGTAGACTCGTGTTCTATACACATATACATATATACATACAAAAGTCTACCTTAGGGAGCTGATGTTAGAAATTTTACTTGCTATTTTTTGAAATTTTCTTTTGGTTTTATGTTGTTTGTTGACTAATTAGCAGGTAGTTTTTATCCCTTGGTTATACTCCAACGGGAACACGTGTCAAATTACACATCTTTCAGGACTTTAGTACATTTTGACGAAATTTTTGCAGTTTTTAATTTTTCTATAGCACTAGACGTATTCCAAATTCCTGTGTATCATTTGTTTTGGCTTGAGGACGGTGAGACCTATCTAGGGATACCTCTGGATCGTCTCTGCACCCTCTGAAACATACAAAAACAGTTAAAACAGTGGTGTCACCGCATACTTTTCAGTAAATTTTTGAACAAAGTCGCTAATAACTTTTGACCGTGAACCCTGGTGGTGTCCGGGATAGTCTCGTCTTGTAGCTGGTGATCGGCCGCGTCTTTTGACACCCCTCGCGTCCAGATCGGGCGAAGGGAACCTGAAAAATTTTGACGTTTTTGACGTTTTAGTAGACTCGTGTTCTATACACATTATACATATATACATACAAAAGTCTACCTTAGGGAGCTGATGTTAGAAATTTTACTTGCTATTTTTTGAAATTTTCTTTTGGTTTTATGTTGTTTGTTGACTAATTAGCAGGTAGTTTTTATCCCTTGGTTATACTCCAACGGGAACACGTGTCAAATTACACATCTTTCAGGACTTTAGTACATTTTGACGAAATTTTTGCAGTTTTTAATTTTTCTATAGCACTAGACGTATTCCAAATTCCTGTGTATCATTTGTTTTGGCTTGAGGACGGTGAGACCTATCTAGGGATACCTCTGGATCGCTTCTGCACCCTCTGAAACACACAAAAATAGTTAAAACAGTGGTGTCACCGCATACTTTTCAGTAAATTTTTGAACAAAGTCGCTAATAACTTTTGACCGTGAACCCTGGTGGTGTCCGGGATAGTCTCCTCGTGTAGCTGGTGATCAGCCGCGTCTTTTGACACCCCTCGCGTCCAGATCGGGCGAAGGGAACCTGAAAAATTTTGACGTTTTTGACGTTTTAGTAGACTCGTGTTCTATACACATATACATATATACATACAAAAGTCTACCTTAGGGAGCTGATGTTAGAAATTTTACTTGCTATTTTTTGAAATTTTCTTTTGGTTTTATGTTGTTTGTTGACTAATTAGCAGGTAGTTTTTATCCCTTGGTTATACTCCAACGGGAACACGTGTCAAATTACACATCTTTCAGGACTTTAGTACATTTTGACGAAATTTTTGCAGTTTTTAATTTTTCTATAGCACTAGACGTATTCCAAATTCCTGTGTATCATTTGTTTTGGCTTGAGGACGGTGAGACCTATCTAGGGATACCTCTGGATCGTCTCTGCACCCTCTGAAACATACAAAAACAGTTAAAACAGTGGTGTCACCGCATACTTTTCAGTAAATTTTTGAACAAAGTCGCTAATAACTTTTGACCGTGAACCCTGGTGGTGTCCGGGATAGTCTCGTCTTGTAGCTGGTGATCGGCCGCGTCTTTTGACACCCCTCGCGTCCAGATCGGGCGAAGGGAACCTGAAAAATTTTGACGTTTTTGACGTTTTAGTAGACTCGTGTTCTATACACATTATACATATATACATACAAAAGTCTACCTTAGGGAGCTGATGTTAGAAATTTTACTTGCTATTTTTTGAAATTTTCTTTTGGTTTTATGTTGTTTGTTGACTAATTAGCAGGTAGTTTTTATCCCTTGGTTATACTCCAACGGGAACACGTGTCAAATTACACATCTTTCAGGACTTTAGTACATTTTGACGAAATTTTTGCAGTTTTTAATTTTTCTATAGCACTAGACGTATTCCAAATTCCTGTGTATCATTTGTTTTGGCTTGAGGACGGTGAGACCTATCTAGGGATACCTCTGGATCGCTTCTGCACCCTCTGAAACACACAAAAATAGTTAAAACAGTGGTGTCACCGCATACTTTTCAGTAAATTTTTGAACAAAGTCGCTAATAACTTTTGACCGTGAACCCTGGTGGTGTCCGGGATAGTCTCCTCGTGTAGCTGGTGATCAGCCGCGTCTTTTGACACCCCTCGCGTCCAGATCGGGCGAAGGGAACCTGAAAAATTTTGACGTTTTTGACGTTTTAGTAGACTCGTGTTCTATACACATATACATATATACATACAAAAGTCTACCTTAGGGAGCTGATGTTAGAAATTTTACTTGCTATTTTTTGAAATTTTCTTTTGGTTTTATGTTGTTTGTTGACTAATTAGCAGGTAGTTTTTATCCCTTGGTTATACTCCAACGGGAACACGTGTCAAATTACACATCTTTCAGGACTTTAGTACATTTTGACGAAATTTTTGCAGTTTTTAATTTTTCTATAGCACTAGACGTATTCCAAATTCCTGTGTATCATTTGTTTTGGCTTGAGGACGGTGAGACCTATCTAGGGATACCTCTGGATCGTCTCTGCACCCTCTGAAACACACAAAAATAGTTAAAACAGTGGTGTCACCGCATACTTTTCAGTAAATTTTTGAACAAAGTCGCTAATAACTTTTGACCGTGAACCCTGGTGGTGTCCGGGATAGTCTCCTCGTGTAGCTGGTGATCAGCCGCGTCTTTTGACACCCCTCGCGTCCAGATCGGGCGAAGGGAACCTGAAAAATTTTGACGTTTTTGACGTTTTAGTAGACTCGTGTTCTATACACATATACATATATACATACAAAAGTCTACCTTAGGGAGCTGATGTTAGAAATTTTACTTGCTATTTTTTGAAATTTTCTTTTGGTTTTATGTTGTTTGTTGACTAATTAGCAGGTAGTTTTTATCCCTTGGTTATACTCCAACGGGAACACGTGTCAAATTACACATCTTTCAGGACTTTAGTACATTTTGACGAAATTTTTGCAGTTTTTAATTTTTCTATAGCACTAGACGTATTCCAAATTCCTGTGTATCATTTGTTTTGGCTTGAGGACGGTGAGACCTATCTAGGGATACCTCTGGATCGTCTCTGCACCCTCTGAAACATACAAAAACAGTTAAAACAGTGGTGTCACCGCATACTTTTCAGTAAATTTTTGAACAAAGTCGCTAATAACTTTTGACCGTGAACCCTGGTGGTGTCCGGGATAGTCTCGTCTTGTAGCTGGTGATCGGCCGCGTCTTTTGACACCCCTCGCGTCCAGATCGGGCGAAGGGAACCTGAAAAATTTTGACGTTTTTGACGTTTTAGTAGACTCGTGTTCTATACACATTATACATATATACATACAAAAGTCTACCTTAGGGAGCTGATGTTAGAAATTTTACTTGCTATTTTTTGAAATTTTCTTTTGGTTTTATGTTGTTTGTTGACTAATTAGCAGGTAGTTTTTATCCCTTGGTTATACTCCAACGGGAACACGTGTCAAATTACACATCTTTCAGGACTTTAGTACATTTTGACGAAATTTTTGCAGTTTTTAATTTTTCTATAGCACTAGACGTATTCCAAATTCCTGTGTATCATTTGTTTTGGCTTGAGGACGGTGAGACCTATCTAGGGATACCTCTGGATCGTCTCTGCACCCTCTGAAACACACAAAAATAGTTAAAACAGTGGTGTCACCGCATACTTTTCAGTAAATTTTTGAACAAAGTCGCTAATAACTTTTGACCGTGAACCCTGGTGGTGTCCGGGATAGTCTCCTCGTGTAGCTGGTGATCAGCCGCGTCTTTTGACACCCCTCGCGTCCAGATCGGGCGAAGGGAACCTGAAAAATTTTGACGTTTTTGACGTTTTAGTAGACTCGTGTTCTATACACATATACATATATACATACAAAAGTCTACCTTAGGGAGCTGATGTTAGAAATTTTACTTGCTATTTTTTGAAATTTTCTTTTGGTTTTATGTTGTTTGTTGACTAATTAGCAGGTAGTTTTTATCCCTTGGTTATACTCCAACGGGAACACGTGTCAAATTACACATCTTTCAGGACTTTAGTACATTTTGACGAAATTTTTGCAGTTTTTAATTTTTCTATAGCACTAGACGTATTCCAAATTCCTGTGTATCATTTGTTTTGGCTTGAGGACGGTGAGACCTATCTAGGGATACCTCTGGATCGTCTCTGCACCCTCTGAAACATACAAAAACAGTTAAAACAGTGGTGTCACCGCATACTTTTCAGTAAATTTTTGAACAAAGTCGCTAATAACTTTTGACCGTGAACCCTGGTGGTGTCCGGGATAGTCTCGTCTTGTAGCTGGTGATCGGCCGCGTCTTTTGACACCCCTCGCGTCCAGATCGGGCGAAGGGAACCTAAAAAATTTTGACGTTTTTGACGTTTTAGTAGACTCGTGTTCTATACACATATACATATATACATACAAAAGTCTACCTTAGGGAGCTGATGTTAGAAATTTTACTTGCTATTTTTTGAAATTTTCTTTTGGTTTTATGTTGTTTGTTGACTAATTAGCAGGTAGTTTTTATCCCTTGGTTATACTCCAACGGGAACACGTGTCAAATTACACATCTTTCAGGACTTTAGTACATTTTGACGAAATTTTTGCAGTTTTTAATTTTTCTATAGCACTAGACGTATTCCAAATTCCTGTGTATCATTTGTTTTGGCTTGAGGACGGTGAGACCTATCTAGGGATACCTCTGGATCGTCTCTGCACCCTCTGAAACATACAAAAACAGTTAAAACAGTGGTGTCACCGCATACTTTTCAGTAAATTTTTGAACAAAGTCGCTAATAACTTTTGACCGTGAACCCTGGTGGTGTCCGGGATAGTCTCGTCTTGTAGCTGGTGATCGGCCGCGTCTTTTGACACCCCTCGCGTCCAGATCGGGCGAAGGGAACCTGAAAAATTTTGACGTTTTTGACGTTTTAGTAGACTCGTGTTCTATACACATTATACATATATACATACAAAAGTCTACCTTAGGGAGCTGATGTTAGAAATTTTACTTGCTATTTTTTGAAATTTTCTTTTGGTTTTATGTTGTTTGTTGACTAATTAGCAGGTAGTTTTTATCCCTTGGTTATACTCCAACGGGAACACGTGTCAAATTACACATCTTTCAGGACTTTAGTACATTTTGACGAAATTTTTGCAGTTTTTAATTTTTCTATAGCACTAGACGTATTCCAAATTCCTGTGTATCATTTGTTTTGGCTTGAGGACGGTGAGACCTATCTAGGGATACCTCTGGATCGCTTCTGCACCCTCTGAAACACACAAAAATAGTTAAAACAGTGGTGTCACCGCATACTTTTCAGTAAATTTTTGAACAAAGTCGCTAATAACTTTTGACCGTGAACCCTGGTGGTGTCCGGGATAGTCTCCTCGTGTAGCTGGTGATCAGCCGCGTCTTTTGACACCCCTCGCGTCCAGATCGGGCGAAGGGAACCTGAAAAATTTTGACGTTTTTGACGTTTTAGTAGACTCGTGTTCTATACACATATACATATATACATACAAAAGTCTACCTTAGGGAGCTGATGTTAGAAATTTTACTTGCTATTTTTTGAAATTTTCTTTTGGTTTTATGTTGTTTGTTGACTAATTAGCAGGTAGTTTTTATCCCTTGGTTATACTCCAACGGGAACACGTGTCAAATTACACATCTTTCAGGACTTTAGTACATTTTGACGAAATTTTTGCAGTTTTTAATTTTTCTATAGCACTAGACGTATTCCAAATTCCTGTGTATCATTTGTTTTGGCTTGAGGACGGTGAGACCTATCTAGGGATACCTCTGGATCGTCTCTGCACCCTCTGAAACATACAAAAACAGTTAAAACAGTGGTGTCACCGCATACTTTTCAGTAAATTTTTGAACAAAGTCGCTAATAACTTTTGACCGTGAACCCTGGTGGTGTCCGGGATAGTCTCGTCTTGTAGCTGGTGATCGGCCGCGTCTTTTGACACCCCTCGCGTCCAGATCGGGCGAAGGGAACCTGAAAAATTTTGACGTTTTTGACGTTTTAGTAGACTCGTGTTCTATACACATTATACATATATACATACAAAAGTCTACCTTAGGGAGCTGATGTTAGAAATTTTACTTGCTATTTTTTGAAATTTTCTTTTGGTTTTATGTTGTTTGTTGACTAATTAGCAGGTAGTTTTTATCCCTTGGTTATACTCCAACGGGAACACGTGTCAAATTACACATCTTTCAGGACTTTAGTACATTTTGACGAAATTTTTGCAGTTTTTAATTTTTCTATAGCACTAGACGTATTCCAAATTCCTGTGTATCATTTGTTTTGGCTTGAGGACGGTGAGACCTATCTAGGGATACCTCTGGATCGCTTCTGCACCCTCTGAAACACACAAAAATAGTTAAAACAGTGGTGTCACCGCATACTTTTCAGTAAATTTTTGAACAAAGTCGCTAATAACTTTTGACCGTGAACCCTGGTGGTGTCCGGGATAGTCTCCTCGTGTAGCTGGTGATCAGCCGCGTCTTTTGACACCCCTCGCGTCCAGATCGGGCGAAGGGAACCTGAAAAATTTTGACGTTTTTGACGTTTTAGTAGACTCGTGTTCTATACACATATACATATATACATACAAAAGTCTACCTTAGGGAGCTGATGTTAGAAATTTTACTTGCTATTTTTTGAAATTTTCTTTTGGTTTTATGTTGTTTGTTGACTAATTAGCAGGTAGTTTTTATCCCTTGGTTATACTCCAACGGGAACACGTGTCAAATTACACATCTTTCAGGACTTTAGTACATTTTGACGAAATTTTTGCAGTTTTTAATTTTTCTATAGCACTAGACGTATTCCAAATTCCTGTGTATCATTTGTTTTGGCTTGAGGACGGTGAGACCTATCTAGGGATACCTCTGGATCGTCTCTGCACCCTCTGAAACATACAAAAACAGTTAAAACAGTGGTGTCACCGCATACTTTTCAGTAAATTTTTGAACAAAGTCGCTAATAACTTTTGACCGTGAACCCTGGTGGTGTCCGGGATAGTCTCGTCTTGTAGCTGGTGATCGGCCGCGTCTTTTGACACCCCTCGCGTCCAGATCGGGCGAAGGGAACCTGAAAAATTTTGACGTTTTTGACGTTTTAGTAGACTCGTGTTCTATACACATTATACATATATACATACAAAAGTCTACCTTAGGGAGCTGATGTTAGAAATTTTACTTGCTATTTTTTGAAATTTTCTTTTGGTTTTATGTTGTTTGTTGACTAATTAGCAGGTAGTTTTTATCCCTTGGTTATACTCCAACGGGAACACGTGTCAAATTACACATCTTTCAGGACTTTAGTACATTTTGACGAAATTTTTGCAGTTTTTAATTTTTCTATAGCACTAGACGTATTCCAAATTCCTGTGTATCATTTGTTTTGGCTTGAGGACGGTGAGACCTATCTAGGGATACCTCTGGATCGCTTCTGCACCCTCTGAAACACACAAAAATAGTTAAAACAGTGGTGTCACCGCATACTTTTCAGTAAATTTTTGAACAAAGTCGCTAATAACTTTTGACCGTGAACCCTGGTGGTGTCCGGGATAGTCTCCTCGTGTAGCTGGTGATCAGCCGCGTCTTTTGACACCCCTCGCGTCCAGATCGGGCGAAGGGAACCTGAAAAATTTTGACGTTTTTGACGTTTTAGTAGACTCGTGTTCTATACACATATACATATATACATACAAAAGTCTACCTTAGGGAGCTGATGTTAGAAATTTTACTTGCTATTTTTTGAAATTTTCTTTTGGTTTTATGTTGTTTGTTGACTAATTAGCAGGTAGTTTTTATCCCTTGGTTATACTCCAACGGGAACACGTGTCAAATTACACATCTTTCAGGACTTTAGTACATTTTGACGAAATTTTTGCAGTTTTTAATTTTTCTATAGCACTAGACGTATTCCAAATTCCTGTGTATCATTTGTTTTGGCTTGAGGACGGTGAGACCTATCTAGGGATACCTCTGGATCGTCTCTGCACCCTCTGAAACACACAAAAATAGTTAAAACAGTGGTGTCACCGCATACTTTTCAGTAAATTTTTGAACAAAGTCGCTAATAACTTTTGACCGTGAACCCTGGTGGTGTCCGGGATAGTCTCCTCGTGTAGCTGGTGATCAGCCGCGTCTTTTGACACCCCTCGCGTCCAGATCGGGCGAAGGGAACCTGAAAAATTTTGACGTTTTTGACGTTTTAGTAGACTCGTGTTCTATACACATATACATATATACATACAAAAGTCTACCTTAGGGAGCTGATGTTAGAAATTTTACTTGCTATTTTTTGAAATTTTCTTTTGGTTTTATGTTGTTTGTTGACTAATTAGCAGGTAGTTTTTATCCCTTGGTTATACTCCAACGGGAACACGTGTCAAATTACACATCTTTCAGGACTTTAGTACATTTTGACGAAATTTTTGCAGTTTTTAATTTTTCTATAGCACTAGACGTATTCCAAATTCCTGTGTATCATTTGTTTTGGCTTGAGGACGGTGAGACCTATCTAGGGATACCTCTGGATCGTCTCTGCACCCTCTGAAACATACAAAAACAGTTAAAACAGTGGTGTCACCGCATACTTTTCAGTAAATTTTTGAACAAAGTCGCTAATAACTTTTGACCGTGAACCCTGGTGGTGTCCGGGATAGTCTCGTCTTGTAGCTGGTGATCGGCCGCGTCTTTTGACACCCCTCGCGTCCAGATCGGGCGAAGGGAACCTGAAAAATTTTGACGTTTTTGACGTTTTAGTAGACTCGTGTTCTATACACATTATACATATATACATACAAAAGTCTACCTTAGGGAGCTGATGTTAGAAATTTTACTTGCTATTTTTTGAAATTTTCTTTTGGTTTTATGTTGTTTGTTGACTAATTAGCAGGTAGTTTTTATCCCTTGGTTATACTCCAACGGGAACACGTGTCAAATTACACATCTTTCAGGACTTTAGTACATTTTGACGAAATTTTTGCAGTTTTTAATTTTTCTATAGCACTAGACGTATTCCAAATTCCTGTGTATCATTTGTTTTGGCTTGAGGACGGTGAGACCTATCTAGGGATACCTCTGGATCGTCTCTGCACCCTCTGAAACACACAAAAATAGTTAAAACAGTGGTGTCACCGCATACTTTTCAGTAAATTTTTGAACAAAGTCGCTAATAACTTTTGACCGTGAACCCTGGTGGTGTCCGGGATAGTCTCCTCGTGTAGCTGGTGATCAGCCGCGTCTTTTGACACCCCTCGCGTCCAGATCGGGCGAAGGGAACCTGAAAAATTTTGACGTTTTTGACGTTTTAGTAGACTCGTGTTCTATACACATATACATATATACATACAAAAGTCTACCTTAGGGAGCTGATGTTAGAAATTTTACTTGCTATTTTTTGAAATTTTCTTTTGGTTTTATGTTGTTTGTTGACTAATTAGCAGGTAGTTTTTATCCCTTGGTTATACTCCAACGGGAACACGTGTCAAATTACACATCTTTCAGGACTTTAGTACATTTTGACGAAATTTTTGCAGTTTTTAATTTTTCTATAGCACTAGACGTATTCCAAATTCCTGTGTATCATTTGTTTTGGCTTGAGGACGGTGAGACCTATCTAGGGATACCTCTGGATCGTCTCTGCACCCTCTGAAACATACAAAAACAGTTAAAACAGTGGTGTCACCGCATACTTTTCAGTAAATTTTTGAACAAAGTCGCTAATAACTTTTGACCGTGAACCCTGGTGGTGTCCGGGATAGTCTCGTCTTGTAGCTGGTGATCGGCCGCGTCTTTTGACACCCCTCGCGTCCAGATCGGGCGAAGGGAACCTAAAAAATTTTGACGTTTTTGACGTTTTAGTAGACTCGTGTTCTATACACATATACATATATACATACAAAAGTCTACCTTAGGGAGCTGATGTTAGAAATTTTACTTGCTATTTTTTGAAATTTTCTTTTGGTTTTATGTTGTTTGTTGACTAATTAGCAGGTAGTTTTTATCCCTTGGTTATACTCCAACGGGAACACGTGTCAAATTACACATCTTTCAGGACTTTAGTACATTTTGACGAAATTTTTGCAGTTTTTAATTTTTCTATAGCACTAGACGTATTCCAAATTCCTGTGTATCATTTGTTTTGGCTTGAGGACGGTGAGACCTATCTAGGGATACCTCTGGATCGTCTCTGCACCCTCTGAAACATACAAAAACAGTTAAAACAGTGGTGTCACCGCATACTTTTCAGTAAATTTTTGAACAAAGTCGCTAATAACTTTTGACCGTGAACCCTGGTGGTGTCCGGGATAGTCTCGTCTTGTAGCTGGTGATCGGCCGCGTCTTTTGACACCCCTCGCGTCCAGATCGGGCGAAGGGAACCTGAAAAATTTTGACGTTTTTGACGTTTTAGTAGACTCGTGTTCTATACACATATACATATATACATACAAAAGTCTACCTTAGGGAGCTGATGTTAGAAATTTTACTTGCTATTTTTTGAAATTTTCTTTTGGTTTTATGTTGTTTGTTGACTAATTAGCAGGTAGTTTTTATCCCTTGGTTATACTCCAACGGGAACACGTGTCAAATTACACATCTTTCAGGACTTTAGTACATTTTGACGAAATTTTTGCAGTTTTTAATTTTTCTATAGCACTAGACGTATTCCAAATTCCTGTGTATCATTTGTTTTGGCTTGAGGACGGTGAGACCTATCTAGGGATACCTCTGGATCGTCTCTGCACCCTCTGAAACATACAAAAACAGTTAAAACAGTGGTGTCACCGCATACTTTTCAGTAAATTTTTGAACAAAGTCGCTAATAACTTTTGACCGTGAACCCTGGTGGTGTCCGGGATAGTCTCGTCTTGTAGCTGGTGATCGGCCGCGTCTTTTGACACCCCTCGCGTCCAGATCGGGCGAAGGGAACCTGAAAAATTTTGACGTTTTTGACGTTTTAGTAGACTCGTGTTCTATACACATTATACATATATACATACAAAAGTCTACCTTAGGGAGCTGATGTTAGAAATTTTACTTGCTATTTTTTGAAATTTTCTTTTGGTTTTATGTTGTTTGTTGACTAATTAGCAGGTAGTTTTTATCCCTTGGTTATACTCCAACGGGAACACGTGTCAAATTACACATCTTTCAGGACTTTAGTACATTTTGACGAAATTTTTGCAGTTTTTAATTTTTCTATAGCACTAGACGTATTCCAAATTCCTGTGTATCATTTGTTTTGGCTTGAGGACGGTGAGACCTATCTAGGGATACCTCTGGATCGCTTCTGCACCCTCTGAAACACACAAAAATAGTTAAAACAGTGGTGTCACCGCATACTTTTCAGTAAATTTTTGAACAAAGTCGCTAATAACTTTTGACCGTGAACCCTGGTGGTGTCCGGGATAGTCTCCTCGTGTAGCTGGTGATCAGCCGCGTCTTTTGACACCCCTCGCGTCCAGATCGGGCGAAGGGAACCTGAAAAATTTTGACGTTTTTGACGTTTTAGTAGACTCGTGTTCTATACACATATACATATATACATACAAAAGTCTACCTTAGGGAGCTGATGTTAGAAATTTTACTTGCTATTTTTTGAAATTTTCTTTTGGTTTTATGTTGTTTGTTGACTAATTAGCAGGTAGTTTTTATCCCTTGGTTATACTCCAACGGGAACACGTGTCAAATTACACATCTTTCAGGACTTTAGTACATTTTGACGAAATTTTTGCAGTTTTTAATTTTTCTATAGCACTAGACGTATTCCAAATTCCTGTGTATCATTTGTTTTGGCTTGAGGACGGTGAGACCTATCTAGGGATACCTCTGGATCGTCTCTGCACCCTCTGAAACACACAAAAATAGTTAAAACAGTGGTGTCACCGCATACTTTTCAGTAAATTTTTGAACAAAGTCGCTAATAACTTTTGACCGTGAACCCTGGTGGTGTCCGGGATAGTCTCCTCGTGTAGCTGGTGATCAGCCGCGTCTTTTGACACCCCTCGCGTCCAGATCGGGCGAAGGGAACCTGAAAAATTTTGACGTTTTTGACGTTTTAGTAGACTCGTGTTCTATACACATATACATATATACATACAAAAGTCTACCTTAGGGAGCTGATGTTAGAAATTTTACTTGCTATTTTTTGAAATTTTCTTTTGGTTTTATGTTGTTTGTTGACTAATTAGCAGGTAGTTTTTATCCCTTGGTTATACTCCAACGGGAACACGTGTCAAATTACACATCTTTCAGGACTTTAGTACATTTTGACGAAATTTTTGCAGTTTTTAATTTTTCTATAGCACTAGACGTATTCCAAATTCCTGTGTATCATTTGTTTTGGCTTGAGGACGGTGAGACCTATCTAGGGATACCTCTGGATCGTCTCTGCACCCTCTGAAACATACAAAAACAGTTAAAACAGTGGTGTCACCGCATACTTTTCAGTAAATTTTTGAACAAAGTCGCTAATAACTTTTGACCGTGAACCCTGGTGGTGTCCGGGATAGTCTCGTCTTGTAGCTGGTGATCGGCCGCGTCTTTTGACACCCCTCGCGTCCAGATCGGGCGAAGGGAACCTGAAAAATTTTGACGTTTTTGACGTTTTAGTAGACTCGTGTTCTATACACATATACATATATACATACAAAAGTCTACCTTAGGGAGCTGATGTTAGAAATTTTACTTGCTATTTTTTGAAATTTTCTTTTGGTTTTATGTTGTTTGTTGACTAATTAGCAGGTAGTTTTTATCCCTTGGTTATACTCCAACGGGAACACGTGTCAAATTACACATCTTTCAGGACTTTAGTACATTTTGACGAAATTTTTGCAGTTTTTAATTTTTCTATAGCACTAGACGTATTCCAAATTCCTGTGTATCATTTGTTTTGGCTTGAGGACGGTGAGACCTATCTAGGGATACCTCTGGATCGTCTCTGCACCCTCTGAAACATACAAAAACAGTTAAAACAGTGGTGTCACCGCATACTTTTCAGTAAATTTTTGAACAAAGTCGCTAATAACTTTTGACCGTGAACCCTGGTGGTGTCCGGGATAGTCTCGTCTTGTAGCTGGTGATCGGCCGCGTCTTTTGACACCCCTCGCGTCCAGATCGGGCGAAGGGAACCTGAAAAATTTTGACGTTTTTGACGTTTTAGTAGACTCGTGTTCTATACACATTATACATATATACATACAAAAGTCTACCTTAGGGAGCTGATGTTAGAAATTTTACTTGCTATTTTTTGAAATTTTCTTTTGGTTTTATGTTGTTTGTTGACTAATTAGCAGGTAGTTTTTATCCCTTGGTTATACTCCAACGGGAACACGTGTCAAATTACACATCTTTCAGGACTTTAGTACATTTTGACGAAATTTTTGCAGTTTTTAATTTTTCTATAGCACTAGACGTATTCCAAATTCCTGTGTATCATTTGTTTTGGCTTGAGGACGGTGAGACCTATCTAGGGATACCTCTGGATCGCTTCTGCACCCTCTGAAACACACAAAAATAGTTAAAACAGTGGTGTCACCGCATACTTTTCAGTAAATTTTTGAACAAAGTCGCTAATAACTTTTGACCGTGAACCCTGGTGGTGTCCGGGATAGTCTCCTCGTGTAGCTGGTGATCAGCCGCGTCTTTTGACACCCCTCGCGTCCAGATCGGGCGAAGGGAACCTGAAAAATTTTGACGTTTTTGACGTTTTAGTAGACTCGTGTTCTATACACATATACATATATACATACAAAAGTCTACCTTAGGGAGCTGATGTTAGAAATTTTACTTGCTATTTTTTGAAATTTTCTTTTGGTTTTATGTTGTTTGTTGACTAATTAGCAGGTAGTTTTTATCCCTTGGTTATACTCCAACGGGAACACGTGTCAAATTACACATCTTTCAGGACTTTAGTACATTTTGACGAAATTTTTGCAGTTTTTAATTTTTCTATAGCACTAGACGTATTCCAAATTCCTGTGTATCATTTGTTTTGGCTTGAGGACGGTGAGACCTATCTAGGGATACCTCTGGATCGTCTCTGCACCCTCTGAAACATACAAAAACAGTTAAAACAGTGGTGTCACCGCATACTTTTCAGTAAATTTTTGAACAAAGTCGCTAATAACTTTTGACCGTGAACCCTGGTGGTGTCCGGGATAGTCTCGTCTTGTAGCTGGTGATCGGCCGCGTCTTTTGACACCCCTCGCGTCCAGATCGGGCGAAGGGAACCTGAAAAATTTTGACGTTTTTGACGTTTTAGTAGACTCGTGTTCTATACACATTATACATATATACATACAAAAGTCTACCTTAGGGAGCTGATGTTAGAAATTTTACTTGCTATTTTTTGAAATTTTCTTTTGGTTTTATGTTGTTTGTTGACTAATTAGCAGGTAGTTTTTATCCCTTGGTTATACTCCAACGGGAACACGTGTCAAATTACACATCTTTCAGGACTTTAGTACATTTTGACGAAATTTTTGCAGTTTTTAATTTTTCTATAGCACTAGACGTATTCCAAATTCCTGTGTATCATTTGTTTTGGCTTGAGGACGGTGAGACCTATCTAGGGATACCTCTGGATCGCTTCTGCACCCTCTGAAACACACAAAAATAGTTAAAACAGTGGTGTCACCGCATACTTTTCAGTAAATTTTTGAACAAAGTCGCTAATAACTTTTGACCGTGAACCCTGGTGGTGTCCGGGATAGTCTCCTCGTGTAGCTGGTGATCAGCCGCGTCTTTTGACACCCCTCGCGTCCAGATCGGGCGAAGGGAACCTGAAAAATTTTGACGTTTTTGACGTTTTAGTAGACTCGTGTTCTATACACATATACATATATACATACAAAAGTCTACCTTAGGGAGCTGATGTTAGAAATTTTACTTGCTATTTTTTGAAATTTTCTTTTGGTTTTATGTTGTTTGTTGACTAATTAGCAGGTAGTTTTTATCCCTTGGTTATACTCCAACGGGAACACGTGTCAAATTACACATCTTTCAGGACTTTAGTACATTTTGACGAAATTTTTGCAGTTTTTAATTTTTCTATAGCACTAGACGTATTCCAAATTCCTGTGTATCATTTGTTTTGGCTTGAGGACGGTGAGACCTATCTAGGGATACCTCTGGATCGTCTCTGCACCCTCTGAAACACACAAAAATAGTTAAAACAGTGGTGTCACCGCATACTTTTCAGTAAATTTTTGAACAAAGTCGCTAATAACTTTTGACCGTGAACCCTGGTGGTGTCCGGGATAGTCTCCTCGTGTAGCTGGTGATCAGCCGCGTCTTTTGACACCCCTCGCGTCCAGATCGGGCGAAGGGAACCTGAAAAATTTTGACGTTTTTGACGTTTTAGTAGACTCGTGTTCTATACACATATACATATATACATACAAAAGTCTACCTTAGGGAGCTGATGTTAGAAATTTTACTTGCTATTTTTTGAAATTTTCTTTTGGTTTTATGTTGTTTGTTGACTAATTAGCAGGTAGTTTTTATCCCTTGGTTATACTCCAACGGGAACACGTGTCAAATTACACATCTTTCAGGACTTTAGTACATTTTGACGAAATTTTTGCAGTTTTTAATTTTTCTATAGCACTAGACGTATTCCAAATTCCTGTGTATCATTTGTTTTGGCTTGAGGACGGTGAGACCTATCTAGGGATACCTCTGGATCGCTTCTGCACCCTCTGAAACACACAAAAATAGTTAAAACAGTGGTGTCACCGCATACTTTTCAGTAAATTTTTGAACAAAGTCGCTAATAACTTTTGACCGTGAACCCTGGTGGTGTCCGGGATAGTCTCCTCGTGTAGCTGGTGATCAGCCGCGTCTTTTGACACCCCTCGCGTCCAGATCGGGCGAAGGGAACCTGAAAAATTTTGACGTTTTTGACGTTTTAGTAGACTCGTGTTCTATACACATATACATATATACATACAAAAGTCTACCTTAGGGAGCTGATGTTAGAAATTTTACTTGCTATTTTTTGAAATTTTCTTTTGGTTTTATGTTGTTTGTTGACTAATTAGCAGGTAGTTTTTATCCCTTGGTTATACTCCAACGGGAACACGTGTCAAATTACACATCTTTCAGGACTTTAGTACATTTTGACGAAATTTTTGCAGTTTTTAATTTTTCTATAGCACTAGACGTATTCCAAATTCCTGTGTATCATTTGTTTTGGCTTGAGGACGGTGAGACCTATCTAGGGATACCTCTGGATCGTCTCTGCACCCTCTGAAACATACAAAAACAGTTAAAACAGTGGTGTCACCGCATACTTTTCAGTAAATTTTTGAACAAAGTCGCTAATAACTTTTGACCGTGAACCCTGGTGGTGTCCGGGATAGTCTCGTCTTGTAGCTGGTGATCGGCCGCGTCTTTTGACACCCCTCGCGTCCAGATCGGGCGAAGGGAACCTGAAAAATTTTGACGTTTTTGACGTTTTAGTAGACTCGTGTTCTATACACATTATACATATATACATACAAAAGTCTACCTTAGGGAGCTGATGTTAGAAATTTTACTTGCTATTTTTTGAAATTTTCTTTTGGTTTTATGTTGTTTGTTGACTAATTAGCAGGTAGTTTTTATCCCTTGGTTATACTCCAACGGGAACACGTGTCAAATTACACATCTTTCAGGACTTTAGTACATTTTGACGAAATTTTTGCAGTTTTTAATTTTTCTATAGCACTAGACGTATTCCAAATTCCTGTGTATCATTTGTTTTGGCTTGAGGACGGTGAGACCTATCTAGGGATACCTCTGGATCGCTTCTGCACCCTCTGAAACACACAAAAATAGTTAAAACAGTGGTGTCACCGCATACTTTTCAGTAAATTTTTGAACAAAGTCGCTAATAACTTTTGACCGTGAACCCTGGTGGTGTCCGGGATAGTCTCCTCGTGTAGCTGGTGATCAGCCGCGTCTTTTGACACCCCTCGCGTCCAGATCGGGCGAAGGGAACCTGAAAAATTTTGACGTTTTTGACGTTTTAGTAGACTCGTGTTCTATACACATATACATATATACATACAAAAGTCTACCTTAGGGAGCTGATGTTAGAAATTTTACTTGCTATTTTTTGAAATTTTCTTTTGGTTTTATGTTGTTTGTTGACTAATTAGCAGGTAGTTTTTATCCCTTGGTTATACTCCAACGGGAACACGTGTCAAATTACACATCTTTCAGGACTTTAGTACATTTTGACGAAATTTTTGCAGTTTTTAATTTTTCTATAGCACTAGACGTATTCCAAATTCCTGTGTATCATTTGTTTTGGCTTGAGGACGGTGAGACCTATCTAGGGATACCTCTGGATCGTCTCTGCACCCTCTGAAACACACAAAAATAGTTAAAACAGTGGTGTCACCGCATACTTTTCAGTAAATTTTTGAACAAAGTCGCTAATAACTTTTGACCGTGAACCCTGGTGGTGTCCGGGATAGTCTCCTCGTGTAGCTGGTGATCAGCCGCGTCTTTTGACACCCCTCGCGTCCAGATCGGGCGAAGGGAACCTGAAAAATTTTGACGTTTTTGACGTTTTAGTAGACTCGTGTTCTATACACATATACATATATACATACAAAAGTCTACCTTAGGGAGCTGATGTTAGAAATTTTACTTGCTATTTTTTGAAATTTTCTTTTGGTTTTATGTTGTTTGTTGACTAATTAGCAGGTAGTTTTTATCCCTTGGTTATACTCCAACGGGAACACGTGTCAAATTACACATCTTTCAGGACTTTAGTACATTTTGACGAAATTTTTGCAGTTTTTAATTTTTCTATAGCACTAGACGTATTCCAAATTCCTGTGTATCATTTGTTTTGGCTTGAGGACGGTGAGACCTATCTAGGGATACCTCTGGATCGTCTCTGCACCCTCTGAAACATACAAAAACAGTTAAAACAGTGGTGTCACCGCATACTTTTCAGTAAATTTTTGAACAAAGTCGCTAATAACTTTTGACCGTGAACCCTGGTGGTGTCCGGGATAGTCTCGTCTTGTAGCTGGTGATCGGCCGCGTCTTTTGACACCCCTCGCGTCCAGATCGGGCGAAGGGAACCTGAAAAATTTTGACGTTTTTGACGTTTTAGTAGACTCGTGTTCTATACACATTATACATATATACATACAAAAGTCTACCTTAGGGAGCTGATGTTAGAAATTTTACTTGCTATTTTTTGAAATTTTCTTTTGGTTTTATGTTGTTTGTTGACTAATTAGCAGGTAGTTTTTATCCCTTGGTTATACTCCAACGGGAACACGTGTCAAATTACACATCTTTCAGGACTTTAGTACATTTTGACGAAATTTTTGCAGTTTTTAATTTTTCTATAGCACTAGACGTATTCCAAATTCCTGTGTATCATTTGTTTTGGCTTGAGGACGGTGAGACCTATCTAGGGATACCTCTGGATCGTCTCTGCACCCTCTGAAACACACAAAAATAGTTAAAACAGTGGTGTCACCGCATACTTTTCAGTAAATTTTTGAACAAAGTCGCTAATAACTTTTGACCGTGAACCCTGGTGGTGTCCGGGATAGTCTCCTCGTGTAGCTGGTGATCAGCCGCGTCTTTTGACACCCCTCGCGTCCAGATCGGGCGAAGGGAACCTGAAAAATTTTGACGTTTTTGACGTTTTAGTAGACTCGTGTTCTATACACATATACATATATACATACAAAAGTCTACCTTAGGGAGCTGATGTTAGAAATTTTACTTGCTATTTTTTGAAATTTTCTTTTGGTTTTATGTTGTTTGTTGACTAATTAGCAGGTAGTTTTTATCCCTTGGTTATACTCCAACGGGAACACGTGTCAAATTACACATCTTTCAGGACTTTAGTACATTTTGACGAAATTTTTGCAGTTTTTAATTTTTCTATAGCACTAGACGTATTCCAAATTCCTGTGTATCATTTGTTTTGGCTTGAGGACGGTGAGACCTATCTAGGGATACCTCTGGATCGTCTCTGCACCCTCTGAAACATACAAAAACAGTTAAAACAGTGGTGTCACCGCATACTTTTCAGTAAATTTTTGAACAAAGTCGCTAATAACTTTTGACCGTGAACCCTGGTGGTGTCCGGGATAGTCTCGTCTTGTAGCTGGTGATCGGCCGCGTCTTTTGACACCCCTCGCGTCCAGATCGGGCGAAGGGAACCTGAAAAATTTTGACGTTTTTGACGTTTTAGTAGACTCGTGTTCTATACACATTATACATATATACATACAAAAGTCTACCTTAGGGAGCTGATGTTAGAAATTTTACTTGCTATTTTTTGAAATTTTCTTTTGGTTTTATGTTGTTTGTTGACTAATTAGCAGGTAGTTTTTATCCCTTGGTTATACTCCAACGGGAACACGTGTCAAATTACACATCTTTCAGGACTTTAGTACATTTTGACGAAATTTTTGCAGTTTTTAATTTTTCTATAGCACTAGACGTATTCCAAATTCCTGTGTATCATTTGTTTTGGCTTGAGGACGGTGAGACCTATCTAGGGATACCTCTGGATCGCTTCTGCACCCTCTGAAACACACAAAAATAGTTAAAACAGTGGTGTCACCGCATACTTTTCAGTAAATTTTTGAACAAAGTCGCTAATAACTTTTGACCGTGAACCCTGGTGGTGTCCGGGATAGTCTCCTCGTGTAGCTGGTGATCAGCCGCGTCTTTTGACACCCCTCGCGTCCAGATCGGGCGAAGGGAACCTGAAAAATTTTGACGTTTTTGACGTTTTAGTAGACTCGTGTTCTATACACATATACATATATACATACAAAAGTCTACCTTAGGGAGCTGATGTTAGAAATTTTACTTGCTATTTTTTGAAATTTTCTTTTGGTTTTATGTTGTTTGTTGACTAATTAGCAGGTAGTTTTTATCCCTTGGTTATACTCCAACGGGAACACGTGTCAAATTACACATCTTTCAGGACTTTAGTACATTTTGACGAAATTTTTGCAGTTTTTAATTTTTCTATAGCACTAGACGTATTCCAAATTCCTGTGTATCATTTGTTTTGGCTTGAGGACGGTGAGACCTATCTAGGGATACCTCTGGATCGTCTCTGCACCCTCTGAAACATACAAAAACAGTTAAAACAGTGGTGTCACCGCATACTTTTCAGTAAATTTTTGAACAAAGTCGCTAATAACTTTTGACCGTGAACCCTGGTGGTGTCCGGGATAGTCTCGTCTTGTAGCTGGTGATCGGCCGCGTCTTTTGACACCCCTCGCGTCCAGATCGGGCGAAGGGAACCTAAAAAATTGCCCGCCCAAACCCACCCTTTAATTATTTCCTGATTACGACAGTAAAGCTTTTAAGCTGTACAGCTATAAGGGGGTATAAAAAATAGGAAAACAAAACGAAAAATTTTATTTTAATTTTATTTTAGTCTCATTGTTTTATTGACCTTTGTGTGACTATTGTCTTAACAATTTTATTATTATTTTATTAATTGTGTATTGACAATTTTATTATTTTAAAAAATTTATTATATTGACAATTTATTAATTTATTAACATTTTATTGACCATTTATTCTATTATTAATCTTATATAATTTATTATTTTAACTTATGGTTTATTGACCATAAGTTACCTAGGTTAATTGTGTTGTGTCTGCTATTGCATTTTAATTGTTTAATTGTTTATTATTACACTAATCATTAAGTTTTAATTATTATTATTATTTAATCACCAATTTTCATTATATAACTTATACAAACTTTTATTTTAATTCTGATTGTTCATTTGTCAAGTTAGGCTCACCATGTTCGGCTTCCGTACTCCTACTAAAGAGCCCAGCACGTCGCAGACGGCGGCTCCTGTGGCGACCGGTTCCGGAGTAGCGCAGGTCAGGCGTAGCATAGGGGAGATCGAGTCGAAGCTGAGGTCTTCGACGTCGCCTCCCCTAAAAACCGCTGCGCCGAAAAACAAGGCTGCCCCGGCTCCGGTCGTCAAGGAGTCAAAGCCTAAATACCCTAGCCGTCTTGCGGAGGCCAAGGCGTTGTTGATGCGAGCCAAGGCTCAAATCAACAACAGCCGAAACCTCCGCACGGACATCAAAAACGACGTGCTGGAGGCCGTCGAGCGGCTATACAAAATTGTAAAGGAGCAGGCGGCCGAGCATGGTGAGAGGGTAGAGTCTGTGGCCAAAGATCCTATGGTCGAGCATAGACAGGAGGAAGGACCGAATGAAACAGCACTCATCAGGAAAATAGAAGAACACGGCAGGCTGTTAGAAGAAAATAGGAAGGAAGTGGCAGGCCTTCGGGAGGAACTGCGCAAGGCACCGGTGTCTTACGCGAGTGCAGTGGCCGGTACCCCAAAGCACCAAGCTTGGGGCGCGTCGGCCATGCACTCGATTATAATTAAATCGACAGACGTAATGGACACCGGTGACCAGGTAATTCAAAAGATAAGATGTGCTGCAGATGCCATCAAGGAGGGTGCGCAAATAGACAGAATAAGGAAGGTAAAAGACCAAAGAGTGATACTGGGTTGTGCATCGGCAGAGGAGCTGGAGCGTATTAAGACCAAGCTCCAGGCGAACGGCAAAGACCTGAGTGTCGAGAGCATTGCAGGCAGGGACCCGCTGATCGTCCTAAAGGACGTTATGTCCTACAACACCGACGAGGAGGTGCTGAGGGCGCTTAAGGCGCAGAACAAGCACCTCCTCAAGGACATCAGCCGGGACGATGACCGGATGGAGGTCAGGTATCGGAAGAGGACCAGGAACCCGTTGGTAGCCCACATCGTGGTGAAGGTGTCGCCTCGATTGTGGGGCTGCTTAACGGGGGCCGGGGCCGTCCATATTGACCTCCAGCGGGTCAGAGTTGAGGATCAGTCCCCCCTGGTGCAGTGCTCTCGGTGCTTAGGTTACGGGCACACAAGGCGGCTGTGTCAGGACACTGAGGACGTGTGCAGCCATTGTGGGGGGCCGCATCGCAAAGACGCGTGTAAGGAGAAGCTTGCGGAGCGGCCCTCCTGCTGCAACTGCACGAAGGCTGGGTGTCCTGACACAGCACACAACGCCTTCGACACACAGTGCCCAGTCAGACGCAAATGGGACACCTTAGCAAGGTCAGCAGTGGCCTACTGCTAAGGTGGCCCATTGGAGCGAGGCTGCCGGTGCACAGCCCAGATGCACAAGCTTGCCGTGCGTTGTCCATTTGTGCATACTGTACAGACCGCACTCTACATCCACCAGCACCGCACCACGGCGCAGTCCAGGACCTGCACGGCTCTGTCTCTTGGACAGCATTATAAGAAATGCATGCCAGAGAAGAGTACCGGTAGCAGTCTCCCTCCGTTTCGAGGGAGAAATTGGCAAAGCGCCGTGGTCGGCCCCCAGTGTTGGTCTGTGCAGTGTGCACAGTGGAGGGGTGATTGTTGTGTCTTTTCGTATGTTGGCCTTTTTGATTATGTTTGCGCTGTCTTATTTGTTGTGTGTTTTCTGTCCTTGTCTCGTGTGGGTATTTATTAATTGTTGCGTCTATATTTATAAAGTTATGGTTGAGATCTGCACTACAGTGCAGCGGCGGCTTCCAAACTTGCAAACTAAGATTGCACTGTTGCAAACACGCCCTGCACTGTGGTGCAGACCCATAGTAAAATATATGTACTAAAAAGTAAATTTCTTAAATTAAAATCATACTTGTAAATAAAAAATAATGTAAAATTAATGTAAAATAAAATAGAATTAGGCAAAAATGTTGTAAATAAAAATTGTAAATAAAATAAGTAAATTGGTAAAAAGTAAAGAAAAATTGTAAACTCCCAAACCTAAACCCACTACAAAAGCAATGAAATAACAACGGAAAACAAGAGCTCTGACTCCGTTAGAGGATCCATTGGCCGACCGCACTTTAAGTGCGGTCAATATTAAAAAAAAAAAAAAAAAAAAAAAAAACCTAACCTAACCTAACCTAACCTAACCTAACCTTTTTTTTTTTTTTTTTTTTTTTTTGGTATCGGGTTGGAAAATCCTCATGGAGACCCTCCACCCTGGGGGAAGGGCGAAGGGTACTGTCAGACTCTTACTGACTAAAAACCAACCCGTGTTCCTCATGTACCCGTGTGTCGGAGGGCGGGTATCGCCGAAGCATTCGTCGCTACCCCCCGACGGGTATTGGCCCGCCAGATGGTCAGGCGGGCCCCGTCACCCACTGCAGCCGTCACCCCGGCCGCAGGACTCCACTATGAGGCGCGCTTGGAACACAACGCCGCCGCCTCGAGGCCTGCTGCTGGTCGGACGACAAGACGCCCCAAGTCTGCCGTCCGCAGGCCACGCCCTACGGTGGCCGGAAGTCGGCCACTCTACGACGCCCAGTGCGTCTGCTGCGGGAGGGGAGAGAGGAGGCAGCCTCTCTCTCCCTTTCCGCCTCCTCCTTTGCGAGCATCACGGCCTCGCAAAAGGTGGCGACGGCACTCCACCCTGACTCGCTCCCGACCATAACCTAACCTTTTTTTTTTTTTTTTTTTTTTTCGTGGGAAACTCATTACGAGTACGCACCCGCCTGGGCGAGGCGGGGGTTATGTCGGACTCTCCGGCCACAATGAGACAGCGACCGGCATACCGACTAAAACCCACGGTGTTCCTCCAGACGGCCAGAGTGCCGGGGTCACGGGAGACGCTCGCGCATTCATCCGCGACCCCGACAGGCCACGGCCCGCTCAACGTGAGCGGGCCCCGTCTGATTTGGGGGGCCTGGCCCCCCTTCCTCCATCGAGAGGCGTTCGTGGAACACGTACGCCGCCTTCTCGGGCCTGTGCTGTTCGAGCGGCGATTGCCCAATCGCCGCCCGCAGGCATCCTCCTACGGTGGCTGGAGATCCCGGAGCGCCCCACGGCGACGCCCGGGGCGGGCGCGACGGGCGGGGAGCAAGGTGGTCAGCTCCCTCTCCCGCTCGGCCGCCTCCTTGGCGAGCATTACCTGCTCGCAAAAGGAGGCGACCCCCTCCCAAGCCCTCTCGCTGCGGACCATGGACAGAACCACGGCCGGCAGCGAGAGTTGGGCCGTCGCGAGCGCCGCAACTAGGTCGCGGCGCTGATCCGCCCACGCTGGACACTCCACGAGCGTGTGGAGCGCCGTGTCGCGCGGGCAGACCCCGCAATGGTGGCAGACGGACGTCTGCTCCCGGCCTATGAGACACAGGTACGTGCCGAAGCACCCGTGACCGGTGAGTACCTGTGTCAGCCGGAACGTGAGGACGCCGTGCCTCCTCTCCAGCCACTCCTCTAGGACGGGACTTACCGCCACCACCGTGGCGTGCCCTGACCATAACCTAACCTAACCTTTTTTTTTTTTTTTTTTTCGTGGGAAACTCATTACGAGTACGCACCCGCCTGGGCGAGGCGGGGGTTATGTCGGACTCTCCGGCCACAATGAGACAGCGGCCGGCATACCGACTAAAACCCACGGTGTTCCTCCAGACGGCCAGAGTGCCGGGGTCACGGGAGACGCTCGCGCATTCATCCGCGACCCCGACGGGCCACGGCCCGCTCAACGTGAGCGGGCCCCGTCTGATTTGGGGGGCCTAGCCCCCCTTCCTCCATCGAGAGGCGTTCGTGGAACACGTACGCCGCCTTCTCGGGCCTGTGCTGTTCGAGCGGCGATTGCCCAATCGCCGCCCGCAGGCATCCTCCTACGGTGGCTGGAGATCCCGGAGCGCCCCACGGCGACGTCCGGGGCGGACGCGACGGGCGGGGAGCAAGGTGGTCAGCTCCCTCTCCCGCTCGGCCGCCTCCTTGGCGAGCATTACCTGCTCGCAAAAGGAGGCGACCCCCTCCCAAGCCCTCTCGCTGCGGACCATGGACAGAACCACAGCCGGCAGCGAGAGTCGGGCCGTCGCGAGCGCCGCAACAAGGTCGCGGCGCTGGTCCGCCCACGCTGGACACTCCACGAGCGTGTGGAGCGCCGTGTCGCGCGGGCAGACCCCGCAATGGTGGCAGACGGACGTCTGCTCCCGGCCTATGAGACACAGGTACGTGCCGAAGCACCCGTGACCGGTGAGTACCTGTGTCAGCCGGAACGTGAGGACGCCGTGCCTCCTCTCCAGCCACTCCTCTAGGACGGGACTTACCGCCACTACCGTGGCGTGCCCTGCACTTGGTCGCGCAAATCGCGCCTTCCACTCCGCCGCTAGGACTGTGCGGAGCTGGGACCGTTGCGCCTCGATCTCTCGAGGCAGAGGTCGCAGGTCCCGCTCCGCCGCCTCCTCGCGCCATCGGAATAACGACGCGAGGACTCCGGCTTCCAGGTCCCAGGGCGGGGATCCGGCCAAAAGGGTCGCAGCCTCAAAGGAGATCGTGCGGTAGCCGCGCACCATGCGCACGGCCATGGCCCGTTGCGGCCTCCGTAAGACGGAAACGTTCCGGGCCGCCAAGTTGGCAGCCCATACGGGCGCTCCGTACAGGGCCATGGACCGCACGATCCCTCCGTACAATTTCCGGCAGGTTGGACTGGGCCCCCCGAGGTTGGGGAGCAGCCTTGCCAAGGCAGCGGCGGCGCCCAATAATTTGGGCGCCAGCCGGCGGAAATGCTCGACAAAGTTCCACCGGCTGTCGAGGACGACGCCGAGATACTTCAGCGTCGACTCGACGCCGATCCGGACGCCCCCAACAATGATGTGGGAGCCCTGAGGTGGCCCCTTTCGGGGACCGTGAAAACAAACGGCCTCCGATTTGGCCAGGGCCACCTCGAGACCCAACCGCCGGATGCGACCCACGACTTGCGCGACCCCAGCCGTAGCTGAGATGGCAGCGCGCCTATAGTCCTTCCCCCGAGCCGTGACAAGGGTGTCGTCGGCATAACACGTCACGACGACACCAGGGAGAAGGACGCCTCGTATGACCCAGTCATAGCCGATGTTCCACAGGAGCGGACCGAGAACCGATCCCTGTGGAACACCGCAGGTCATCTCTCGCCGACCGAGGCCATTGCGACCCGGGTAGATTACCGCTCTATCACTAAGATAGGCCCCGACAATGCGGCGGAGGTAGGTCGGCACTCGATGGTACACGAGTGCCTCCCTGACGCAACTCCAGGGCAAGGAGTTGAACGCGTTGGCGATGTCGAGCGACACCGCCAACACCACCTCGCCCCGGGACAACGCGTCCTCCGCCAGACTCCTCACGCGCATGATGGCATGCACGGTGGAGCGCCCGCGGCGGAAACCAAACTGGTTGTCCGCCAAATCCGGCCCTACTTCCCTGAGATGCTCGACGAGGCGGCTAGCGACGATACGCTCGAAGAGCTTCGCCACCTCGTCGAGAAGCACTATGGGCCGGTAGGCGGACGGAGAGTCCGCCGGGCGCCCCTCCTTCTTGAGGAGGACCAGCTTGCCGGTTTTCCACAGCAGCGGAAATCGGCCCTCCTCAAGGCACGCACTGAGGAGCCCTAACAGTCGGGGCTCGAGCTCCCGAAGGGCCAGGACCCACGCACGGCCTGGAATGCCGTCCGGTCCTGGCGCGGTGTTTTTGGCTTGAAGCCTCTTCACCGCAGCTCGAAGCTCTACCCGGGTCACTTCGGGTACGTCGTCGTCGTCCGCGTTGGGAGCCATGGGCCTGATCTTTGGCCCGCGAGATGGCCACCTGCAGCCGTTTTTTGGCTGCTCTGTACTCCTCGTACAGCTCTGCCTCCCTGGCCTCGGCATCGGGAGGGCGGCGACGCCTCCTGCGGTGTCTGGTGTACTGGCGGCGCGCCGCGACACAGTCGCGACGCAGTTGCGCGATCTCCTGCGACCACCAGTACACCTGACGCTTCGCGGGTCTGCGTCGGACCCGCGGCATCGCCGCGTCGCAAATTTGCGACATCGCTTCCTGGAACCACTCGGCCTCCATCTCGATGTTCTCAGGCCTGTCCGGTGCTCTCACCCAGGCCTGAACGATGGAAGCCTCCAGGAGCGCCTCCCGATCCAGTTGTCTCAAAGACCAACGCGGACTGTTCTCCACCGGGGCCGCTCTGGCCGGCGCGCCATGGTTTTCGGCGGAGACGTCGAATCGGATATACAAATGATCCGACAGAGTCTCCACCTCCTCGATGACGCGCCAGCCCACGACACGGCGGGCTAGTGCGGGGCTGGCGAAGGCGAGATCGACAATCGACCCGCCCCGCTGACGCACGCACGTGTTAACGGCTCCCCGGTTGAGAACGAGTAGGCCGTGTGCCACGGCCCACTCCTCGAGCACCTCACCCCTGACGTCCGTGGCCGGGGAACCCCAAGCCAAAGATTTGGCATTGAAGTCCCCGAGGACGAGAACGGGGTGAGGGTGGCTTCGAGCGACGACGGTACCCACTAGGGCCAAAAAAGCCTCAAAGTCGGCGAGAGGGCGGTTGGGGGAGAAATACACCCCAACCACCACGAGACTGTCTAGGCGCGCTGCCACAAAGCCCTGGCCCCTCGAACAGCACACGAGGGGCACTGTGGGCGACGACATGATGGCCACCGAGCCATCCCGGTCCGACACCCAGTCATCCCGGGGCGGAACGTAGTATGGCTCGGCGACCACCGTCACATTAATGTTCCACTGCGCCATGGTCTGCAGGAGGAGATCCTGAGCCCTGGCGCAGTGGTTGAGGTTCCCTTGGAGGAAGCGGAGTGGGGCCATCACTGGCAGTCCATCTCCGCTCCCTCCTCGGGACGATCAGGTTTTTTGCCGCCAGCCGGTTTGCTGGCTGGCGGCTTGGCCACGGCTTGTGGCCCTTTTTTGCCCTTCTTCTTGGCTGGCCTGTTGCAGGCCCTGCCGACCCGGTGATCCGCCGGCCTGCTTGCCGCCGCACACACAACGCAGTGCGGCGCGGCCCCGCAGGTGGCGGCCTTATGCCCGGTTTGACCGCAGCGGAAACAACAACCACTGCGGTCTTCCGCCTTGCAGCCGGCACCTACGTGGCCAATCTGCAGGCACCGGTAACACCGGGTCGGCCTAGCCTCCAACAGCCTGACCTGGGCGGAGACCCAGCCCACCAGCAGGCGTTTGGCGTCGGCCAGCTTCTTGGCCGCCGCCACGGGACAACTCACTAGAGCTGTGCCCAGCCCGCTGCGGTCCGGCTTTACTTCGCCGGACTTCACGAGCTCCGGAGCACAGCCCCCAGCCCTTGCGACGGCGGCGACCAATTCGCCCGCCGCGACGGAGTCATCCAGGCCCGACACGCGAAGGTCCGCGGTCTTAATCGGCCTGGAGACTCGAACGTCCTCCGCCGGGAACAGCACCCTCAACTTCCCGGCAAGAGCGTCCGCCTTGTCGCCACTGGTGGTGCCGGGTATTTCCAGCAGACGGGCTCCAGTGCGGGTGGTCTTGCACCGGAGCCCCTCTGCTATACCCAGATCGGCAGGGTTGATTTGGGCCTTAGCCGTGGCCAGAACCTGGGCATATGTCGCCCCCCTTTCGACCGCCGCCGGCTGCAGCGTAAGCACTACTGCAGCCGAGCGGGGAGTACGCAGCGCCGCCTGCTTCTTAGCCGCCTTCTTAGCGGCCTTTCTTTGCGCCTTCTTCTTTTTTGCTTTGGCTCCCGCCGTCTCCCATCCGCCCTCTCTGGGCCTGGGAGCGGGAGCCGCAGCCTGCGCTGGCGTTGGTCCTCCTTGCTTTTTCTTTGGCGCAGGGCCCGGCCCAGCGGCAGCAGGCAGAACTGCTGCCTTTTTTGCAGGCGACGCAGGTGGTGCTGCTTTTGAGGCCGCAGGCCGGGGCGACGGGCTCGCTGCCACCGCCGCGAAAGTTCTTCGGTCCGCCGCGAGAGGGGGACGCAGGACTTTTCCCTCCAGGACGGAGAAGCGAGCGCTCAACTGCTTAATGAGCTGGAGTAAATCCGGCTCGCCTCTCCGTGCCGCCGTGTCATCCGACGCCGGCTGCTCGCGGCGGATCGCAGCGAGGTCAGCCCGCAGCGCCTGGTGCTCCTCCCTCAGCACCTGCATCTGCGCAGCCATGCGTGCATTTTCGGCCCGCAGCCGCCTGACTTCTTCGTTAGAGGTCCTGTTGTACAGGACCTCAGCCACCTCGGCGATGGATGCCGCTGCATCCTTCAAGCCCTTTTGGCTGGTGCCCTTCAGGTGCTTGGAGACCTTGGCGATGGTGCGGATTGCACCTACCGCGACCTCCATGCGCTCCTTCAAGGCACCAGCCGAGAGCTCCTCTACATCGGATGCGTCTGACAGCACCTCCGATAGCCGGGACGCCCTATCGGCCGAGACCCGCTGGGTGACCTCAGCGATACGGCGGTCCGAATCGGCTTCCTCAGCCTCACGGGCCGCCGCACGCCTGGCCTCTGCCGCCTCCTTGCGGGCCTGGCCGACGCCGACGTATCGGCCGTGCTTGAGGGCGCCCTGGCCCCGTCCGCGCTTTGCGGCTCTGGTGCGCGAGCCGACTGGAGCCTCCTCCGAACCCGAGGCCGAATCCGACCCCGGGTTGTTCTCATCGGTATGGGAGCGCTTCCTCCAGAACTCCCTGGATGAAGCGCCACCCTTCGCGATGATCATGGGCTCGCTGCCCGAAGACAGCGCGCCTCCCTCCTCCATGCTGCACGACTGTGCACTGCCCGGGCGCGCAGGACTGGGCGTGCGCAACTCCTCCGGGACTTTGGTTGTGCTGTCACGTGCTGAGACAGCGGGACGATCAGTTGCCCCCCCCAGAATACGATGGGGGCTGACCGGCGGGACTCCGCCGGTGTGGGATTCCCCGTCTGCGGTGCAGACGGAACCCACCTGGGTAGTTGTCTTACTTTTCGTCGATTTCATTATGATTTTACTTTGATTAACGAGGGTGGGTTCCCTCGAGGGTTTTTGAGAACCCGAAGGAACTCAAGGCGAAATTCGCTCTGAGTTCCCTCGGTGACGCCTTGGGACCGAGTTCCCCTCGGCCATGCAGCCCCTGGCCGGCGCCAAGCTTAGGCTTCGGGTAATTTTTTATAGTGGTTTTCTTCCACGCGGTCCGAAGACCCCCATCCCTGTCCGTTCAGGATTACGGGTCGGGCCGAACGGATGTCTGTATCAGACCATTCCGTCGCCCCTGACACGATGCCCGGCAGCAAGGATGCATGCCAGGCCCGCCTAAAGGTAATTTTTTATAGAGGTTTTCTTCCTCGCGGCCCCCACCCCGAAGGGTGGCGGCCCTCGCCCCCAACACCGCTGGGTCGGGATTACGAGATGAAGTGCCTAGCAGCAAAATGCATGTCAGGCCCTTCCTAGGGTAATTTTTTATAGAGGTTTTCTTCCTCGCAGCCCCCACCCCGGAAGGAGGCGGCCCTCGCTCCCGGCTCCCGCGAGAGAGTCGGGCTTACGAGTTGGCAGAGCAGTGCCGGAGAATCCGACACTGCCCCACCCTGGACTCTCCACAATGCTCTCTGCTTAACAGAGAGACATGTGGAAAGCGGGGGTAATTTTTTATAGAGGTTTTCTTCCTCGCAGCCTATACCCCTAAAGGCTTCGGCCCTCGTTCCCGGCTCTCGCGAGAGAGCCAGGTCTACGAGTTGGAGGTCTCCGAGGAGACCCCTCTGAAGGACTATTCGCCATCTGCCAATGAATTCCAGGCCTGAAACCAAACCTGGAATTCATTGACAGACGCCCAGGGCACACCGGCCTGGACACATGCACTTCCCACCGGACGTATCCAGATAGGAACCACAGCATCCAGGCACACGGGGAGGTTGTCCTTGTTAGTGCCCCAACCTAACCTAACCTTTTTTTTTTTTTTTTTTTCGTGGGAAACTCATTACGAGTACGCACCCGCCTGGGCGAGGCGGGGGTTATGTCGGACTCTCCGGCCACAATGAGACAGCGACCGGCATACCGACTAAAACCCACGGTGTTCCTCCAGACGGCCAGAGTGCCGGGGTCACGGGAGACGCTCGCGCATTCATCCGCGACCCCGACGGGCCACGGCCCGCTCAACGTGAGCGGGCCCCGTCTGATTTGGGGGGCCTAGCCCCCCTTCCTCCATCGAGAGGCGTTCGTGGAACACGTACGCCGCCTTCTCGGGCCTGTGCTGTTCGAGCGACGATTGCCCAATCGCCGCCCGCAGGCATCCTCCTACGGTGGCTGGAGATCCCGGAGCGCCCCACGGCGACGTCCGGGGCGGACGCGACGGGCGGGGAGCAAGGTGGTCAGCTCCCTCTCCCGCTCGGCCGCCTCCTTGGCGAGCATTACCTGCTCGCAAAAGGAGGCGACCACCTCCCAAGCCCTCTCGCTGCGGACCATGGACAGAACCACGGCCGGCAGCGAGAGTTGGGCCGTCGCGAGCGCCGCAACTAGGTCGCGGCGCTGGTCCGCCCACGCTGGACACTCCACGAGCGTGTGGAGCGCCGTGTCGCGCGGGCAGACCCCGCAATGGTGGCAGACGGACGTCTGCTCCCGGCCTATGAGACACAGGTACGTGCCGAAGCACCCGTGACCGGTGAGTACCTGTGTCAGCCGGAACGTGAGGACGCCGTGCCTCCTCTCCAGCCACTCCTCGAGGACGGGATTTACCGCCACCACCGTGGCGTGCCCTGCAGATGGTCGCGCAAGTCGCGCCTTCCACTCCGCCACTAGGACTGTGCGGAGCTGGGACCGCTGCGCCTCGATTTCTCGAGGCAGAGGTCGCAGGTCCCGCTCCGCCGCCTCCTCGCGCCATCGGAATAACGACGCGAGGACTTCGGCTTCCAGGTCCCAGGGCGGGGATCCGGCCAATAGGGTCGCAGCCTCGAAGGAGATCGTGCGGTAGCCGCGCACCATGCGCACGGCCATGGCCCGTTGCGGCCTCCGTAATACGGAAACGTTCCGGGCTGCCAAGTTGGCAGCCCATACGGGCGCTCCGTATAGGGCCATGGACCGCACGATCCCTCCATACAGTCTCCGGCAGGTTGAGCTGGGCCCCCCGAGGTTGGGGAGCAGCCTCGCCAAGGCGGCGGCGGCGCCCAATAACTTGGGCGCCAGCCGGCGGAAATGCTCGACGAAGTTCCACCGGCTGTCGAGGACGACGCCGAGATATCTCAGCGTCGACTCGACGCCGATCCGTACGCCCCCAACAATAATATGGGAGCCCTGAGGTGGCCCTTTTCGGGGACCGTGGAAACAAACGGCCTCCGATTTGGCCAGGGCCACCTCGAGACCCAACCGCCGGATGCGACCCACGACTTGCGACATCGCTTCCTGGAACCACTCGGCCTCCATCTCGATGTTCTCAGGCCTGTCCGGTGCTCTCACCCAGGCCTGAACGATGGAAGCCTCCAGAAGCGCCTCCCGATCCAGTTGTCTCAAGGACCAACGCGGACTGTTCTCTCCCGGGGCCGCTCTGACCGGCGCGCCATGGTTTTCGGCGGAGACGTCAAATCGGATATACAAATGATCCGACAGAGTCTCCACCTCCTCGATGACGCGCCAGCCTACGACACGGCGGGCTAGTGCGGGGCTGGCGAAGGCGAGATCGACAATCGACCCGCCCCGCTGACGCACGCACGTGTTAACGGCTCCCCGGTTGAGAACGAGTAGGCCGTGTGCCACGGCCCACTCCTCGAGCACCTCACCCCTGACGTCCGTGGCCGGGGAACCCCAAGCCAAGGATTTGGCATTGAAGTCCCCGAGGACGAGAACGGGGTGAGGGTGGCTTCGAGCGACGACGGTACCCACTAGGGCTAAAAAAGCCTCAAAGTCGGCGAGAGGGCGGTTGGGGGAGAAATACACCCCAACCACCACGAGACTATCCAGGCGCGCTGCCACAAAGCCCTGGCCCCTCGAACAGCACACGAGGGGCACTGTGGGCGACGACATGATGGCCACCGAGCCATCCCGGTCCGACACCCAGTCATCCCGGGGCGGAACGTAGTATGGCTCGGCGACCACCGTCACATTAATATTCCACTGCGCCATGGTCTGCAGGAGGAGGTCCTGAGCCCTGGCGCAGTGGTTAATGTTCCCCTGGAGGAAGCGGAGTGGGGCCATCACTGGCAGTCCATCTCCGCTCCCTCCTCGGGACAATCAGGTTTTTTGCCGCCAGCCGGTTTGCTGGCTGGCGGTTTGGCCACGGCTTTTGGCCCTTTGCCCTTCTTTTTGGCCGGCCTGTTGCAGGCCCTGCCGACCCGGTGATCCGCCGGCCTGCTTGCCGCCGCACACACCACGCAGTGCGGCGCGGCCTCGCAGGTGCCGGCCTTATGACCGGGCTGACCGCAGCGGAAGCAGCAACCACTGCGGTCCTCCCCCTTGCAGCCAGCACCTACGTGGCCAATCTGAAGGCATCGGAAGCACCGCGTCGGTCTGGCCTCCAACAGCCTGACCTGGGCGGAGACCCAGCCCACCAGTAGGCGTTTGGCGTCGGCCAGCTTCTTGGCCGCCGCCACGGGACAACTCACTAGGGCCGTGCCCAGCCCGCTGCGGTCCGGCTTTACCTCGCCGGACTTCACGAGCTCCGGAGCACAGCCCCCAGCCCTTGCGACGGCGGCGACCAGTTCGCCCGCCGCGACGGAGTCATCCAGGCCCGACACGCGAAGGTCCGCGGTCTTAATCGGCCTGGAGACTCGAACGTCCTCCGCCGGGAATAGCATCCTTAGCTTCCCGGCGAGAGCGTCCGCCTTGTCGCCACTGGTGGTGCCTGGTATCTCCAGCAGACGGGCTCCGGTGCGGGTGGTCTTACACCGAAGACCCGCTGCTATACCCAGTTGGGCAGGGTCGATTTGGGCCTTAGCCGTGGCCAATACTTTGGCGTACGTCGCCCCCCTCTCGACAGCCGCCGGCTGCAGCGTGAGTACTACTGCAGCCGAGCGGGGGGCGCGTAGCGCCGCCTGCTTCTTTGCAGCCTTCCTCGCTGCCTTCTTCTTCTTGTTTTGCCGCTTTCTTTTGGCTCCCGCCTTCTCCCATCCACCCTCTCCGGACCTGGGAGCGGGAGTCGCAGCCTGCGCTGGCGCCGGTCCTCCTGTTTTCTTCTTCGCAGGACCCGGTCGAGCGGCGGCAGGCAGAACTGCTGCCGCCCGCGCAGTAGATGCCGAAGGTGGTGCCGCCTTTGAGGCCGTAGGTCGGGGCGACGGGCTCGCTACCACAGCCGCAAACGTCCTGCGATCCGCCGCAAGAGGGGGACGCAGCACCTTCCCCTCCAGCACGGAGAAACGAGCGCTCAACTGCTTAATGAGCTGGAGTAAATCCGGCTCGCCTCTCCGTGCCGCCGTGTCATCTGACGCCGGCTGCTCGCGGCGGATCGCAGCGAGGTCAGCCCGCAGCGCCTGGTGCTCCTCCCTCAGCACCTGCATCTGCGCAGCCATGCGTGCATTTTCGGCCCGCAGCCGCCTGACTTCTTCGTTAGAGGTCCTGTTGTACAGGACCTCAGCCACCTCGGCGATGGATGCCGCTGC
This sequence comes from Parascotia fuliginaria, assembly GCA_963082885.1. Classification (NCBI taxonomy): domain Eukaryota; kingdom Metazoa; phylum Arthropoda; class Insecta; order Lepidoptera; family Erebidae; genus Parascotia; species Parascotia fuliginaria. The sequence continues at coordinate 19,157,711 of OY720180.1, read as the reverse complement.
ATCCTTCAAGCCCTTTTGGCTGGTGCCCTTCAGGTGCTTGGAGACCTTGGCGATGGTGCGGATTGCACCTACCGCGACCTCCATGCGCTCCTTCAAGGCACCAGCCGAGAGCTCCTCTACATCGGAGGCGTCTGACAGCACCTCCGATAGCCGGGACGCCCTATCGGCCGAGACCCGCTGGGTGACCTCAGCGATACGGCGGTCCGAATCGGCTTCCTCAGCCTCACGGGCCGCCGCACGCCTGGCCTCTGCCGCCTCCTTGCGGGCCTGGCCGACGCCGACGTATCGGCCGTGCTTGAGGGCGCCCTGGCCCCGTCCGCGCTTTGCGGCTCTGGTGCGCGAGCCGACTGGCAACCTTTTTTTTTTTTTTTTTTTCGTGGGAAACTCATTACGAGTACGCACCCGCCTGGGCGAGGCGGGGGTTATGTCGGACTCTCCGGCCACAATGAGACAGCGACCGGCATACCGACTAAAACCCACGGTGTTCCTCCAGACGGCCAGAGTGCCGGGGTCACGGGAGACGCTCGCGCATTCATCCGCGACCCCGACGGGCCACGGCCCGCTCAACGTGAGCGGGCCCCGTCTGATTTGGGGGGCCTAGCCCCCCTTCCTCCATCGAGAGGCGTTCGTGGAACACGTACGCCGCCTTCTCGGGCCTGTGCTGTTCGAGCGGCGATTGCCCAATCGCCGCCCGCAGGCATCCTCCTACGGTGGCTGGAGATCCCGGAGCGCCCCACGGCGACGTCCGGGGCGGACGCGACGGGCGGGGAGCAAGGTGGTCAGCTCCCTCTCCCGCTCGGCCGCCTCCTTGGCGAGCATTACCTGCTCGCAAAAGGAGGCGACCCCTTCCCAAGCCCTCTCGCTGCGGACCATGGACAGAACCACAGCCGGCAGCGAGAGTTGGCCCGTCGCGAGCGCCGCAACAAGGTCGCGGCGCTGGTCCGCCCACGCTGGACACTCCACGAGCGTGTGGAGCGCCGTGTCGCGCGGGCAGACCCCGCAGTGGTGGCAGACGGACGTCTGCTCCCGGCCTATGAGACACAGGTACGTGCCGAAGCACCCGTGACCGGTGAGTACCTGTGTCAGCCGGAACGTGAGGACGCCGTGCCTCCTCTCCAGCCACTCCTCGAGGACGGGACTTACCGCCACCACCGTGGCGTGCCCTGCAGATGGTCGCGCAAGTCGCGCCTTCCACTCCGCCACTAGGACTGTGCGGAGCTGGGACCGCTGCGCCTCGATTTCTCGAGGCAGAGGTCGCAGGTCCCGCTCCGCCGCCTCCTCGCGCCATCGGAATAACGACGCGAGGACTTCGGCTTCCAGGTCCCAGGGCGGGGATCCGGCCAATAGGGTCGCAGCCTCGAAGGAGATCGTGCGGTAGCCGCGCACCATGCGCACGGCCATGGCCCGTTGCGGCCTCCGCAATACGGCAACGTTCCGGGCTGCCAGGTTGGCAGCCCATACGGGCGCTCCGTATAGGGCCATGGACCGCACGATCCCTCCATACAGTCTCCGGCAGGTTGAGCTGGGCCCCCCGAGGTTGGGGAGCAGCCTCGCCAAGGCGGCGGCGGCGCCCAATAACTTGGGCGCCAGCCGGCGGAAATGCTCGACGAAGTTCCACCGGCTGTCGAGGACGACGCCGAGATATCTCAGCGTCGACTCGACGCCGATCCGTACGCCCCCAACAATAATATGGGAGCCCTGAGGTGGCCCTTTTCGGGGACCGTGGAAACAAACGGCCTCCGATTTGGCCAGGGCCACCTCGAGACCCAACCGCCGGATGCGACCCACGACTTGCGCGACACCAGCCGTAGCTGAAATGGCAGCGCGCCTATAGTCCCTCCCCCGAGCCGTGACAAGGGTGTCGTCGGCATAACACGTCACGACGACACCAGGGAGAAGGACGCCTCGTATGACCCAGTCATAGCCGATGTTCCACAGGAGCGGTCCAAGAACCGATCCCTGTGGAACACCGCAGGTCATCTCTCGCCGACCGAGAGCATTGCGACCCGGGTAAACTACCGCTCTATCACTAAGATAGGCCCCGACTATGCGGCGGAGGTAGGTCGGCACTCGATGGTACACGAGTGCCTCCCTGACGCAGCTCCAGGGCAAGGAGTTGAACGCGTTGGCGATGTCGAGCGACACCGCCAACACCACCTCGCCCCGGCACAACGCGTCCTCCGCCAGACTCCTCACGCGCATGATAGCATGCACGGTGGAGCGCCCACGGCGAAAACCAAACTGGTTTTCCGCCAGATCCGGCCCGACTTCGCTAAGGTGCTCGACGAGGCGGCTCGCGATGATACGCTCGAAGAGCTTCGCCACCTCGTCGAGAAGCACTATGGGCCGGTAGGCGGACGGAGAGTCCGCCGGGCGCCCCTCCTTCTTGAGGAGGACCAGCTTGCCGGTTTTCCACAGCAGCGGAAATCGGCCCTCCTCAAGGCACGCACTGAGGAGCCCTAACAGTCGGGGCTCGAGCTCCCGAAGGGCCAGGACCCACACACGGCCTGGAATGCCGTCCGGTCCTGGCGCGGTGTTTTTGGCTTGAAGCCTCTTCACCGCAGCTCGAAGCTCTACCCGGGTCACTTCGGGTACGTCGTCGTCGTCCGCGTTGGGAGCCATGGGAGGCAGAACCATCAGCGGAGGAGGGTGCTCCGCCCTCTGAGGGAACAGAGCAGCCACCACCTCCTCTAGCAGCTGTGGCTGGAGACTCTGGGACAGTGGAGGCGCCCACGGGCGAAGTTTGCCCCGTACCAAAAGGTATGGACGCCCCCAGGGATCACGGTCCAGAGTCTCCAAGAACTGCTCGCGGGCCTGATCTTTGGCCCGCGAGATGGCTGCCTGCAGCCGTTTTTTGGCCGCTCTGTACGCCTCGTACAGCTCTGCCTCCCTGGCCTCGGCATCGGGAGGGCGGCGACGCCTCCTGCGGAGTCTGGTGTACTGGCGGCGCGCCGCGACACAGTCGCGACGCAGTTGTGCGATCGCCTGCGACCACCAGTACACCTGACGCTTGGCGGGTCTGCGTCGGACCCGCGGCATCGCCGCGTCGCAAATTTGCGACATCGCTTCCTGGAACCACTCGGCCTCCATCTCGATGTTCTCAGGCCTGTCCGGTGCTCTCACCCAGGCCTGAACGATGGAAGCCTCCAGAAGCGCCTCCCGATCCAGTTGTCTCAAGGACCAACGCGGACTGTTCTCTCCCGGGGCCGCTCTGACCGGCGCGCCATGGTTTTCGGCGGAGACGTCAAATCGGATATACAAATGATCCGACAGAGTCTCCACCTCCTCGATGACGCGCCAGCCTACGACACGGCGGGCTAGTGCGGGGCTGGCGAAGGCGAGATCGACAATCGACCCGCCCCGCTGACGCACGCACGTGTTAACGGCTCCCCGGTTGAGAACGAGTAGGCCGTGTGCCACGGCCCACTCCTCGAGCACCTCACCCCTGACGTCCGTGGCCGGGGAACCCCAAGCCGTGGATTTGGCGTTGAAGTCCCCGAGGACGACAACGGGGTGAGGGTGGTTTCGAGCGACGACTGTACCCAATAGGGCTAAAAAAGCCTCAAAGTCGGCGAGAGGGCGGTTGGGGGAGAAATACACCCCAACCACCACGAGACTGTCTAGGCGCGCTGCCACAAAGCCCTGGCCCCTCGAACAGCACACGAGGGGCACTGTGGGCGACGACATGATGGCCACCGAGCCATCCCGGTCCGACACCCAGTCGTCCCGGGGCGGGACGTAGTATGGCTCGGCGACCACCGTCACATTAATATTCCACTGCGCCATGGTCTGCAGGAGGAGGTCCTGAGCCCTGGCGCAGTGGTTGAGGTTCCCTTGGAGGAAGCGGAGTGGGGCCATCACTGGCAGTCCATTTCCGCTCCCTCCACGGGACGTGCGACATCATTGCCACCAGCCGGTGTTGACGGCGGTTCGGCTGCCCCCTTCTTCTTTTTCCCGGTCTGTTTGGCCCGGCCGCAGGTCTTGGAGCCCACCCGGTGCTCCGCCGGCTTGCCTGCCGCCGCACAGATGATACAGTGCGGCGTGGCTTCACACGAGCCGGCTTTGTGCCCGGGCTGACCGCAGCGGAAGCAGCAATTGCTGCGGTCTTCCTTCGAGGTGCACCGCGCGCCTAGGTGACCTGTCTCCAGGCAGCGGTAGCACCTCGCTGGTTTGGGCCCCAGGTGTTTGACCTGCGCCGACACCCAGCCCACAAGCAGGCGTTTTCCGTCGGCGAGTTTTTTGGCCGCCGCCACAGGACAGCTCACGAGGGCTGCTCCCATCCCGATGCGATCAGGTCGGACCGCACCTACCTTAACTTGCTCAGGTGAACAGCCCCCCGCCCGAGCGACAGCAGCGGCCAATTCCTCTGCCGTGACGGAATCGTCCAGGCCCGCGACACGAAGATCAGCGCTCTTCGTGGGCCTGGACACGCGAACGTCCTCTGCTGGGAAGAGCAGCCGTAACTTGGCTGCAAGGGCCTCCGCCTTCTCGCCGCTTGTGGCTCCCGGGATTTCGAGCAGCCGAGCGCCAGTCTGAGTGGGCTTGCAGCGAAGCCCCGATGTAATTCCCAACTCCGTGGGACTTATTTTGGCCTTCGCTGCAGAGAGGAGCTGCGCATACGTAGTGCCCCTCTCTATCGCCGCCGGCTGCAGCGTCAATACCACCGCCGCTGACTTTGGCACGCGCAACGCGGCCTCTTTCTTGGCAGCTTGTTTTTTCGCTGCTTTCCTGCGTTTCTTAGCCGCTGCATTCTTTTTCTTCTTGGCTCCCGCCGTTTCCCATACGCCCTCTCTGGGCTTGGGAGCGGGAGCCGCAGCTTGCGGTGGTGTTGGCGCACCTCCCTTTTTACCCTTCTTGGAAGTAGGGCCTGGCCGAGCAACAGCAGGCAGAACTGCCGTCTTCTGCGTGGGTGGCGCCGCAGGTGGTACCGCCCGCGAAGCCACAGGCTGGGTCGATGGACCTGCTGCGATTGTCGCGTATGTCCGGCGATCCGCCGCAAGAGGGGGACGTAGCACCTTCCCCTCCAGCACGGAGAAGCGTGCGCTCAGCTGTTTGACGAGCTGGAAAAGATCCGGCTCGCCCCTCCGTGCCGCCGCGTCTTCTGGCGCTGGTTGCTCGCGGCGGATCGCCGCGAGGTCCGCCCGCAACGCCTGATGCTCCTCCTTCAGAGCCTGCATCTGGGCAGCCATGCGGACGTTCTCCGCCCGAAGCCTCCTCACCTCTTCGTTGGAGGTCCTGTTAAAAAGGACCTCAGCCACCTCGGCGATGGACGCCGCCGCATCCTTCAATCCCTTTTGGCTGGTGCCCTTCAGGTGTTTCGAGATTTTGGCAATGGTGCGGATCGCACCTACCGCAACCTCCAAACGCTCCTTCAAGGCACCAGCCGAGAGTTCCTCTACATCGGGGGCGTCTGAGAGCACCTCCGACAGCCGGGACGCCCTATCGGCCGAGACCCGCTGGCTGACTTCCGCGATACGGCGGTCCGAGTCGGCCTCATCAGCCTCACGGGCCGCCGCGCGCTTGGCCTCCGCTGCCTCCTTGCGGGCCTGGCCGACGCCGACGTATCGGCCGTGCTTGAGGGCACCCTGGCCCCGTCCGCGCTTTGAGGCTCTGGTGCGCGAACCAACCGGCGCCTCCTCCGAACCCGAGGCCGAATCCGACCCCGGGTTGCTCTCGTCGGTATGGGAGCGCTTCCTCCAGAACTCCCTGGATGAAGCGCCACCCTCCGCGACGATCATGGGCTCGCTGCCCGAAGACAGCGCGCCTCCCTCCTCCATGCTGCACGACTGTGCACTGACCGGGCGCGCAGAACTGGGCGTGCGCAGCCCCTCCGCAGGCAGTCGCTGTAAAACGACGACCGCTGCCCTCTTCTCTCCTACCTCATCATTAAGTTTGTTGGTTTTTTTTTTTAACGAATCCATAATAAGTCCCACGAGTGGGGGAGAACTAAAGGTCCACCCGTGCAGAGATCCCCCAATACACGGGCAAACCTAACCTAACCTAACCTAACCTTTTTTTTTTTTTTTTTTTTTTTTTTTTTTTCGTGGGAAACTCATTACGAGTACGCACCCGCCTGGGCGAGGCGGGGGTTATGTCGGACTCTCCGGCCACAATGAGACAGTGACCGGCATACCGACTAAAACCCACGGTGTTCTTCCAGACGGCCAGAGTGCCGGGGTCACGGGAGACGCTCGCGCATTCATCCGCGACCCCGACGGGCCACGGCCCGCTCAACGTGAGCGGGCCCCGTCTGATTTGGGGGTCTAGCCCCCCTTCCTCCATCGAGAGGCGTTCGTGGAACACGTACGCCGCCTTCTCGGGCCTGTGCTGTTCGAGCGGCGATTGCCCAATCGCCGCCCGCAGGCATCCTCCTACGGTGGCTGGAGATCCCGGAGCGCCCCACGGCGACGTCCGGGGCGGACGCGACGGGCGGGGAGCAAGGTGGTCAGCTCCCTCTCCCGCTCGGCCGCCTCCCAAGCCCTCTCGCTGCGGACCATGGACAGAACCAAGGCCGGCAGCGAGAGTTGGGCCGTCGCGAGCGCCGCAACTAGGTCGCGGCGCTGGTCCGCCCACGCTGGACACTCCACGAGCGTGTGGAGCGCCGTGTCGCGCGGGCAGACCCCGCAATGGTGGCAGACGGACGTCTGCTCCCGGCCTATGAGACACAGGTACGTGCCGAAGCACCCGTGACCGGTGAGTACCTGTGTCAGCCGGAACGTGAGGACGCCGTGCCTCCTCTCCAGCCACTCCTCGAGGACGGGACTTACCGCCACCACCGTGGCGTGCCCTGCAGATGGTCGCGCAAGTCGCGCCTTCCACTCCGCCACTAGGACTGTGCGGAGCTGGGACCGCTGCGCCTCGATTTCTCGAGGCAGCGGTCGCAGGTCCCGCTCCGCCGCCTCCTCGCGCCATCGGAATAACGACGCGAGGACTTCGGCTTCCAGGTCCCAGGGCGGGGATCCGGCCAATAGGGTCGCAGCCTCGAAGGAGATCGTGCGGTAGCCGCGCACCATGCGCACGGCCATGGCCCGTTGCGGCCTCCGTAATACGGAAACGTTCCGGGCTGCCAAGTTGGCAGCCCATACGGGCGCTCCGTATAGGGCCATGGACCGCACGATCCCTCCATACAGTTTCCGGCAGGTTGAGCTGGGCCCCCCGAGGTTGGGGAGCAGCCTCGCCAGGGCGGCGGCGGCGCCCAATAACTTGGGCGCCAGCCGGCGGAAATGTTCGATAAAATTCCACCGGCTGTCGAGGACGACGCCGAGATATCTCAGCGTCGACCCGACGCCGATCCGTACGCCCCCAACAATAATGTGGGAGCCCTGAGGTGGCCCTTTTCGGGGACCGTGGAAACAAACGGCCTCCGATTTGGCCAGGGCCACCTCGAGACCCAACCGCCGGATGCGACCCACGACCTGCGCGACACCAGCCGTAGCTGAAATGGCAGCGCGCCTGTAATCCTTCCCCCGAGCCGTGACAAGGGTGTCGTCGGCATAACACGTCACGACGACACCAGGGAGAAGGACGCCTCGTATGACCCAGTCATAGCCGATGTTCCACAGGAGCGGACCAAGGACCGATCCCTGTGGAACACCGCAGGTCATCTCTCGCCGACCGAGAGCATTGCGACCCGGGTAAACTACCGCTCTATCACTAAGATAGGCCCCGACAATGCGGCGGAGGTAGGTCGGCACTCGATGATACACGAGTGCCTCCCTGACGCAGCTCCAGGGCAAGGAGTTGAACGCGTTGGCGATGTCGAGCGACACCGCCAACACCACCTCGCCCCGGGACAACGCTTCCTCCGCCAGACTCCTCACGCGCATGATAGCATGCACGGTGGAGCGCCCACGGCGAAAACCAAACTGGTTTTCCGCCAGATCCGGCCCGACTTCGCTGAGGTGCTCGACGAGGCGGCTCGCGATGACACGCTCGAAGAGCTTCGCCACCTCGTCGAGAAGCACGATGGGCCGGTAGGCGGACGGAGAGTCCGCCGGGCGCCCCTCCTTCTTGAGGAGGACCAGCTTGCCGGTTTTCCACGGCAGCGGAAATCGGCCCTCCTCAAGGCACGCACTGAGGAGCCCTAACAGTCGGGGCTCGAGCTCCCGAAGCAGCCACCACCTCCTCCAGCAGCTGTGGCTGGAGACTCTGGGACAGTGGAGGCGCCCACGGGCGAAGTTTGCCCCGTACCAAAAGGTATGGACGCCCCCACGGATCACAGTCCAGAGTCTCCAAGAACTGCTCGCGGGCCTGATCTTTGGCCCGCGAGATGGCCACCTGCAGCCGTTTTTTGGCTGCTCTGTACTCCTCGTACAGTTCTGCCTCCCTGGCCTCGGCATCGGGAGGGCGGCGACGCCTCCTGCGGAGTCTGGTGTACTGGCGGCGCGCCGCGACACAGTCGCGACGCAGTTGTGCGATCGCCTGCGACCACCAGTACACCTGACGCTTGGCGGGTCTACGTCGGACCCGGGGCATCGCCGCGTCGCAAATTTGCGACATCGCTTCCTGGAACCACTCGGCCTCCATCTCGATGTTCTCAGGCCTGTCCGGTGTTCTCACCCAGGCCTGAACGATGGAAGCCTCCAGGAGCGCCTCCCGATCCAGTTGTCTCAAGGACCAACGCGGACTGTTCTCTCCCGGGGCCGCTCTGGCCGGGGCGCCATGGCTTTCGGCGGAGACGTCGAATCGGATGTATAAATGATCCGACAGAGTCTCCACCTCCTCGATGACGCGCCAGCCTACGACACGGCGGGCTAGTGCGGGGCTGGCGAAGGCGAGATCGACAATCGACCCGCCCCGCTGACGCACGCACGTGTTTACGGCTCCCCGGTTGAGAACGAGTAGGCCGTGTGCCACGGCCCACTCCTCGAGCACCTCACCCCTGACGTCCGTGGCCGGGGAACCCCAAGCCAAGGATTTGGCATTGAAGTCCCCGAGGACGAGCACGGGGTGAGGGTGGCTTCGAGCGACGACAGTACCCACTAGGGCTAAAAAAGCCTCAAAGTCGGCGAGAGGGCGGTTGGGGGAGAAATACACCCCAACCACCACGAGACTATCCAGGCGCGCTGCCACAAAGCCCTGGCCCCTCGAACAGCACACGAGGGGCACTGTGGGCGACGACATGATGGCCACCGAGCCATCCCGGTCCGACACCCAGTCATCCCGGGGCGGAACGTAGTATGGCTCGGCGACCACCGTCACATTAATATTCCACTGCGCCATGGTCTGCAGGAGGAGGTCCTGAGCCCTGGCGCAGTGGTTAATGTTCCCCTGGAGGAAGCGGAGTGGGGCCATCACTGGCAGTCCATCTCCGCTCCCTCCTCGGGACAATCAGGTTTCTTGCCGCCAGCCGGTTTGCTGGCTGGCGGTTTGGCCACGGCTTTTGGCCCTTTGCCCTTCTTTCTGGCCGGCCTGTTGCAGGCCCTGCCGACCCGGTGATCCGCTGGCCTGTTTGCCGCCGCACATACCACGCAGTGCGGCGCGGCCTCGCAGGTGCCGGCCTTATGACCGGGCTGACCGCAGCGGAAGCAGCAACCACTGCGGTCCTCCCCCTTGCAGCCAGCACCTACGTGGCCAATCTGCAGGCATCGGAAGCACCGCGTCGGCCTGGCCTCCAACAGCCTGACCTGGGCGGAGACCCAGCCCACCAGCAGGCGTTTGGCGTCGGCCAGCTTCTTGGCCGCCGCCACGGGACAACTCACTAGGGCCGTGCCCAGCCCGCTGCGGTCCGGCTTTACCTCGCCGGACTTCACGAGCTCCGGAGCACAGCCCCCAGCCCTTGCGACGGCGGCGACCAATTCGCCCGCCGCGACGGAGTCATCCAGGCCCGACACGCGAAGGTCCGCGGTCTTAATCGGCCTGGAGACTCGAACGTCCTCCGCCGGGAATAGCGTCCTCAGCTTCCCGGCGAGAGCGTCCGCCTTGTCGCCACTGGTGGTGCCGGGTATCTCCAGCAGACGGGCTCCGGTGCGGGTGGTCTTACACCGAAGACCCGCCGCTATACCCAGTTGGGCAGGGTCGATTTGGGCCTTTGCCGTGGCCAATACTTTGGCGTACGTCGCCCCCCTCTCGACAGCCGCCGGCTGCAGTGTGAGTACTACTGCAGCCGAGCGGGGAGCGCGTAGTGCCGCCTGCTTCTTTGCAGCCTTCCTCGCTGCCTTTTTTTGGGCCTTCTTTTTTTTGTTTTTGGCTCCCGCCGTCTCCCATCCGCCCTCTCTGGACCTGGGAGCGGGAGCCCCAGCCTGCGCTGGCGTCGGCCCTCCTTTTTTCTTGGGCGCAGGGCCCGGTCGAGCGGCAGCAGGCCGAACCGCCGCTTTCTGTGCAGGTGATGCCACAGGTGGTGCCGCCTTTGGGGCCGTAGGTCGGGGCGACGGGCCCGCTACAACAGCCGCATATGTGCCGCGATCCGCCGCGAGAGGGGGACGCAACACCTTCCCCTCCAGCACGGAGAAGCGTGCGCTTAACTGTTTTACGAGCCGGAATAAATCCGGCTCGTCTCTCCGTGCCACCGCGCCGTCCGATGCTGGTTGTTCGCGGCGGATCGCTTCGAGGTCCGCCCGCAGCGCCTGGTGCTCCTCCTTCAGCACTTTCATCTGGGCCGCCATGCGGGCGTTCTCGGCCCGCAACCGCCTGACCTCTTCGTTAGAGGTCCTGTTGAACAGGACCTCGGCCACCTCGGCAATGGACGCCGCCGCGTCCTTTAACCCCTTTTGGCTGGTGCCTTTCAGGTGCTTAGATAACTTGGCGATGGTGCGGATAGCACCTACCGCGACCTCCATGCGCTCCTTCAAGGCACCAGCCGTGAGCTCCTCCACGTCGGAGGCATCCGTTAGCACCTCCGACAGCCGGGACGCCCTATCGGCCGAGACCCGCTGGGTGACCTCAGCGATACAGCGGTCCGAATCGGCTTCCTCAGCCTCGCGGGCCGCCGCACGCCTGGCCTCCGCCGCCTCCTTGCGGGCCTGGCCAACACCGACATACTTGCCATGCTTAAGGGCGCCCTGGCCCCGTCCGCGCTTTGCGGCTCTGGTGCGCGAGCCGACTGGCGCCTCCTCCGAACCCGAGGCCGAATCCGACCCCGGGTTGTTTTCGTCGGTATGGGAGCGCTTCCTCCAGAACTCCCTGGATGAAGCGCCACCCTCCGCGACGATCATCGGCTCGCTGCCCGAAGACAGCGCGCCTAGCTCCTCCATGCTGCACGACTGTGCACTGCCCGGGCGCGCAGGACTGGGCGTGCGCAGCTCCTCCGGGACTTTGGTTGTGCTGTCACGTGCTGAGACAGCGGGACGATTGGTTGCCCCCCCCAGAATACGATGGGGGCTGACCGGCGGGACTCCGCCGGTGTGGGATTCCCCGTCTGCGGCGCAGACGGGACCCACCTGGGTAATTGTTTTGCCTTTCGTCGTTTTCATTTTTATAGTACTTTTATTAACGAGGGTGGGTTCCCTCGAGGGTTTTTGAGAACCCGGAGGAACTCAGGGCGGAATTCGCTCTGAGTTCCCTCGGTGACGCCTTGGGACCGAGTTCCCCTCGGCCATGCAGCCCCTGGCCGGCGCCAAGCTTAGGCTTCGGGTAATTTTTTATAGTGGTTTTCTTCCACGCGGTCCGAAGACCCCCATCCCTGTCCGTTCAGGATTACGGGTCGGGCCGAACGGATGTCTGCATCAGAACATTCCGTCGCCCCTGACACGATGCCCGGCAGCAAGGATGCATGCCAGGCCCGCCTGAAGGTAATTTTTTATAGAGGTTTTCTTCCTCGCAGCCCCCACCCCGAAGGGTGGCGGCCCTCGCCCCCAACACCACTGGGTCGGGATTACGAGATGAAGTGCCTAGCAGCAAAATGCATGTCAGGCCCTTCCTAGGGTAATTTTTTATAGAGGTTTTCTTCCTCGCAGCCCCCACCCCGGAAGGAGGCGGCCCTCACTCCCGACTCCCGCGAGAGAGTCGGGTTTACGAGTTGGCAGAGCAGTGCCGGAGAATCCGACACTGCCCCACCCTGGACTCTCCACAATGCTCTCTGCTTAACAGAGAGACATGTGGAAAGCGGGGGTAATTTTTTATAGAGGTTTTCTTCCTCGCAGCCTATACCCCTAGAGGCTTCGGCCCTCGTTCCCGGCTCTCGCGAGAGAGCCAGGTCTACGAGTTGGAGGTCTCCGAGGAGACCCCTCTGAAGGACTATTCGCCATCTGCCAATGAATTCCAGGCCTGAAATCAAACCTGGAATTATGGAATACTGGCAAAGCCCAGAGGAGCGGCGCCTCCTTGGGGTTCCTCTTGGTTCACCGTGGTCCTTGGTAACCACGGCTACTAAGCCCCCCCGCCGCGACAAGGCGAGAACCCCGTTGGGGGGGCCCCCCCATTTTTTTTTTTTTTTTTTTACGTGGGAAATGCATTACGCATACGCACCCGCCCGGGCAAGGCGGGGGTTATGTCAGACTCTCCGACCGCACTCAAAGCGCGGCCAGCATACCGACTAAAACCCACGGTGTTCCTCCAGACGGCCAGAGTGTCGGGGTCACGGGAGTCGCTTGCGCATTCATCCGCGACCCCGACGGGCCATGGCCCGCTCACCGCGAGCGGGCCCCGTCCGATTTAGGGGCCTAGCCCCCCTCCTTCGAGAGGCGCGTGCGGAACACGCGCACTGCCGTCTCGGGCCCGTGCTGTTCGGGCGGCGACTGCCCGATCGCCGCCCGCAGGCCAACTCGGCCGCAGAGGATAGGGAGAACGGCGCATCGCAATACCGACACTCCTCTTCCCCTGCGGCCCCACTGCGTCCGCAATCTGGCGGTTGCGGCCCCGCCGAGGCCGCGGAAGGTAGGGAGAGCGGCACACCGTTATACCGGCACTCCTCTCCCGCCGCGGCCCCGCCACTCCTCAGCCGCAGTGTCGCCGAAGCAACACTGCAGCCCGACCCAGTTGCGGTGCCGCCCAAATAGCACCGCAACCCAGCAGAGCCGCTCCATCGTGGGCTTATCGGCAAAGCCCAGAGGAGCGGCGCCTCCTTGGGGTTCCTCTTGGTTCACCGTGGTCCTTGGTAACCACGGCTACTAAGCCCCCCCGCCGCGACAAGGCGAGAACCCCGTTGGGGGGGGGGGGGGCCCCCCCAACCCCAACCTAACCTAACCTAACCTAACCTTTTTTTTTTTTTTTTTGTTTGCGCTGGGAAAAAATGCAATTACGCATACCCGCCCATTTGGGGGAATGGGGGGTTATGTGGGACTCCCCGGGCTGGCAGCCCGGTATACCCACTAAAACGACCCAGCGGCATTCCCGCATCGTCTGACTGGGGGGGAACTGGGAAACCGGCGTAGCCTTTACGTCCAGTCCCCCTCCGACGATCGCCCGCCTTCACCTCCGCCGTCTCCTCCCTCCCGATCCTGTGCAGGTGCGATCCAAAGCAGCCGTGCCCTGACAGCACCTGCACCAGACGAAAAGAGAGGAAACCGTGCGGCCGCTCGAGCCATTCCCGCAGAACTGGCCCGAGCGCGTCCAGGGTCCGGCGGCCAAAGGTGGCGGTGGCGAGGTCGTCCGTCCAGTGGACAACGATGGCGTTCCTCGCCTCCCGCCTCACTGCCTCCCGCTCCTCTGCAACGGGGCACTCTCCGAGCGCCTTTCGGCGCGCCGCCCACTCGTACACTCTGGCGAGGACCCACGCCTCGAGCTCCCAAGGAGGGGTGCCCGCCAGAGCGCACGCCGCTGAAAAGCCCACTGAGCGGTAGGCCCTCGCCACCCGCTGTGCAATGGCCCTCTGTGGCCTGCGGAGAGCGGTGGCATTCTCCCGCCTGTGGAGGCAGTCCGCCCATATGGGGGCCCCATATAGGGCCATGCTCCTCAGGATGCCGGCATACAGACGCCGGCATCGTGCGCTGGGCCCTCCCAGGTTAGGGAGGAGCCACGAGAGGGCGTCAGCGGCTTTCAGCAGGCGCGTCGACAGCCCGCTGAAGTGCGGGCCGAAGCGCCACCTGCTGTCCAGCACCAGGCCCAGATACTTCATCTGGGGCCGGACCACTATGCTGACGCCCTCCACGAGTATGTAGGCGTCAGGAGGGCAGCGCTGCCGAGACCCGTGGAAGAACACGGCCTCGGTCTTGTTCAGCGCTACCCTCAACCCGAGGCGGCGGATCCTCCCTGCGACCAAGGTTCCGCCAGCCGAGGCCAGATTGGCCGCCTCCCTGAAATTCCTCCCCCGGGCAGTGAGGAGAGTGTCATCCGCGTAACATATGACACTCGTGCCCGGGAGGAGGGCCCCCCGCAGGAGCCAATCGAACCCGATGTTCCACAGGGTGGGCCCCAGCACCGACCCCTGTGGAACGCCGGACTCCGCGCAATACCGCCTTAACCTGGCCGTTTTGTCTACAAGGAGGACCTCGCGGTCCTCCAGGTAGTTGGCCAGAAGGCCCCTCAAATACTGGGGCACCCCGTGATATCGGAGTGCCTCCAATATAGTCGAGTGGGGCACGGAGTTGAAGGCGTTGGCTATGTCGAATGACACCGCCAACACTCCGCCCCCCACCTCAACTGCCTCCTTAACCTGGCCCCTGAGTAGGGCCAACGCATCAATGGTGGACCGGCCCTGTCGGAAACCGAACTGGGCATCCGACAGGTCCGGCCCCACTCCCCGCAGATGGCTGTTGAGCCGGCAGGCGATGATCCCCTCGAACATTTTACCGACCTCATCGAGAAGAACGATGGGCCGGTATGCCGAGGGGGAATCGACCGGGCGTCCCTCTTTACGGAGGAGGCACAGCTGCCCCTCCTTCCAAGGCTTCGGAAACCTTCCAGCCGCAAAGCACGCGCTGAAAAGGTCCCGAAACCTGTCCTCCATTTGAGTGGCAGCTATGGCCAGCACCCGAGCAGGGACGCCGTCCGGTCCAGGGGCCGTCTTCTGCGATCCGACGCGAGAGGAGGACGCAGCACCTTGCCTTCAATAACCGAGAACCGAGCATTAAGTCTCGCTATCTCCTTCTTAAATAGCGAGACCAGCTCGGTCTCGGTTTCTTTTGGCGCCGTATTGGGAGCAGGGCGCTCGCGCCGGATCGCACTGAGGTCAGCTCTTAACGCCTCGTGCTCCTCCCCAAGCTGCTTTATTTGGGCCGCCAGGCGAGTGTTCTCTGCCCGCAGCTTATGAGCCTCTTCGCTGGCGGTCCTGTTCAACAGGACCTCGGCCACTTCGGCGATGGTAGTTGCCGCATCCTTTAAGCCCTTCTGGCTGGTGCCCTTCAGATTCTTCGAAATCTTTGCGATGGTGCGTATAGCACCCACCGCGACCTCCAAGCGTTCTTTCAGGGCTCCAGCCGAAAGTTCCTCGACGTCCGAAGAATCTGCAGACAGCGCCTTCGATAGCCGGGACGCCCTGTCGGCTGACACCCGCTCGGTGACCTCGGCGATACGGCGGTCCGAGTCGGCCTCCTCAGCCTCCTTGGCCGCCGCGCGTCTGGCCTCCGCCGCCTCCTTGCGGGCCCGGCCGACACCAACGTACTTCCCATGCTTTAGGGCACCCTGGCCCCGCCCTCGCTTGGCGGCTCTGGTGCGCGAGCCCACTGGCGCCTCCTCTGAACCCGAGGCCGAATCCGACCCCGGGTTACTCTCGCCGGTGTGAGAGCGCTTCCGCCAGAAATTTCTGGCTGAAGCGCCATCCACATCGACGACAGTGGGCTCACTGTCCGTGGACATCGAGCCCGCCTCCTCTGCACACGACTGTGTGCTCTTCGGGCGCGCAGAACTGGGCGTGCGCAGCCCCTCCGCAGGCAGTCGCTGTAAAACAACGACCGCTGCCCTCATCTCTCCTACCTCATCATCAAGTTTGTTGTTGTTTTTTTTTAATAAATCCATATTGATTCCCACGAGTGGGGGAGAAATAAAAGTCCACCCGTGCAGAGATCCCCCAATACACGGGCAAGTCTAAATTTGTGACCCAATACGGAGGGCGACAGGTATCCGACTGGGGTCGGCCTTGCGCCGCCGACTAGCCGCCATTTCTGGCTGCCGTTAACGACAGGGACTACCCTACCCTGCCACGCACACCTCACCACGGCAAACAGCTTGTGTTAGGGGTTTTTTACAGTGGACTCTCCACGCAGCCCCCACCCTTCCACCGACCAAGGGTGGCGGCCCTCGTTCCCGCCTTATCAAGACGGGGTTACGAGTCGGCCGAACGGTGGTCTGTACCAGACCATCCGTCCGCCCATAGCGGCAGTGGCAACAAGGTAAACCCCTTGTTGCCCGCCTAGCAGCAAGAGCACACTAGGCCCGCCTGAGGGTGATTTTTTATAGAGGTTTTCTTCCTCGCAGCCCCCACCCCGGAGGGAGGCGGCCCTCGCTCCCAACTCTCGCAAGAGAGTCGGGCTTACGAGTTGGCAAAGCAGTGTCGGAGGGTCCGACACTGCCCCACACTGGACTCTCCACTATGCTCTCTGCTATACAGAGAGACATGTGGAAAGTGAGGGTAATTTTTTATAGAGGTTTTCTTCCTCGCAGCCCCCACCCCTAGAGGTGGCGGCCCTCGGTCCTGGTTCTCGCCAGAAAACCAGGCTTACGAGTTGGAGGTCTCCGAGGAGACCCCTCTGCAGGGGCGGCGCAGTGTCAGGAGAAACTCCGACATAGCACCACCCCGTAGGACTATTCGCCATCTGCCAATGATTTCCAAGCCTGAGATCAAACCTGGGAACCATTGACAGACGCCCAGGGCACACCGGCCTGAACACATGCACTTCCCACCGGACGTATCCAGATAGGAACCACAGCATCCAGGCACACGGGGAGGTTGTCCTTATTAGTGCCCCAACCTAACCTAACCTTTTTTTTTTTTTTTTTTTTTTTTTTTGTTTGCGCTGGGAAAAAATGCAATTACGCATACCCGCCCATTTGGGGGAATGGGGGGTTATGTGGGACTCCCCGGGCTTGCAGCCCGGTATACCCACTAAAACGACCCAGCGGCATTCCCGCATCGTCTGACTGGAGGGGAACTGGGAAACCGGCGTAGCCTTTACGTCCAGTCCCCCTCCGACGATTGCCCGCCTTCATGGCGGGCCCCTCACGTCCTCCCCATGGGGGGAGGGTCGGGAATGTCCGGCGGAGGTGGTGTGGAGTGCAATGCGAGCGCAGGCGCCCCCGCGCCTATCGCCCGCCCATCACCACCGCAAGGAGGGAGAAGGTGGCGTCTTCTCCGACCTCTTCTTCGCCTTCGGAGCGGCGCAGCGAGAGGGTCGTCCTCCCGCGCGCGCTCCTCCGCCTCCTTTTGCGAAACGACGTCCTCGCAAAAGGAGGCGACCGCAGCCCAAGCCCCCTCGCTTCCCAGCATGGAACGAACTACGCCGGAAAGCGAGAGGTCCTGGCCGATCTCCGCAATCAGGCTGCGGCGCGGCTCAGACCAAGCCGGGCAGACCTCGAGGGTGTGCTGCGCTGTGTCCTCCGCCGCGCCGCAGTCGTGGCACGCCGGGGTCTCCTCCCTCCCGATCCTGTGCAGGTGCGAGCCAAAGCAGCCGTGCCCTGACAGCACCCGCACAAGACGAAACGAGAGGAAACCGTGCGGCCGCTCGAGCCATTCCCGCAGAACTGGCCCGAGCGCGTCCAGGGTCCGGCGGCCAAAGGTGGCGGTGGCGAGGTCGTCCGTCCAGTGGACGACGATGGCGTCCCTCGCCTCCCGCCTCACGGCCTCCCGCTCCTCCGCAACGGGGCGCTCTCCGAGCGCCTTTCGGCGCGCCGCCCACTCGTACACTCTGGCGAGGACCCACGCCTCGAGCTCCCAAGGAGGGGTGCTCGCCAGTGCGCACGCCGCCGAAAAGCCCACTGAGCGGTAGGCCCTCGCCACCCGCTGTGCAATGGCCCTCTGTGGCCTGCGGAGAGCGGTGGCATTCTCCCTCCTGTGGAGGGAGTCCGCCCAGATGGGGGCCCCATACAGGGCCATGCTCCGCAGGATGCCGGCATACAGACGCCGGCATCGTGCGCTGGGCCGGACGCCGCTCCCAAGCCCTCTCGCTGCGGACCATGGACAGAACCACGGCCGGCAGCGAGAGTTGGGCCGTCGCGAGCGCCGCAACTAGGTCGCGGCGCTGGTCCGCCCACGCTGGACACTCCACGAGCGTGTGGAGCGCCGTGTCGCGCGGGCAGACCCCGCAATGGTGGCAGACGGACGTCTGCTCCCGGCCTATGAGACACAGGTACGTGCCGAAGCACCCGTGACCGGTGAGTACCTGTGTCAGCCGGAACGTGAGGACGCCGTGCCTCCTCTCCAGCCACTCCTCTAGGACGGGACTTACCGCCACCACCGTGGCGTGCCCTGCAGTTGGTCGCGCAAGTCGCGCCTTCCACTCCGCCACTAGGACTGTGCGGAGCTGGGACCGCTGCGCCTCGATTTCTCGAGGCAGAGGTCGCAGGTCCCGCTCCGCCGCCTCCTCGCGCCATCGGAATAACGACGCGAGGACTTCGGCTTCCAGGTCCCAGGGCGGGGATCCGGCCAATAGGGTCGCAGCCTCGAAGGAGATCGTGCGGTAGCCGCGCACCATGCGCACGGCCATGGCCCGTTGCGCCGCGGTCTTGGGGGGAACAAGTTTGCCCTTATTCCCGCCCCGCTCCTTTCCCTTCCTCTTACTCCCGCTAGTCTGCGGCTGACTGGGGGTCGTGGTGGCGGGAACGGCAGGGACGGCCGGCGCCGTCTTTTTTCCTTTTCCCTTCCCCTTCCCCTTTCTCCCTCCAGCCGTCTGCGACTGGCTGGGAGGCGCGGCGGCAGGGATGGGGGTGGAAGGCTGGGTCTTTTTCCCCTTGCCCTTCCCCTTCCCTTTCCCGACCACTTCCACCGAAAACCAAACTGGTTTTCCGCCAGATCGGGATCCGTATCGGGCCTCGGCATCGGGAGGGCGGCGACGCCTCCTGCGGAGTCTGGTGTACTGGCGGCGCGCCGCGACACAGTCGCGACGCAGTTGTGCGATCGCCTGCGACCACCAGTACACCTGACGCTTGGCGGGTCTACGTCGGACCCTACTCGGCCTCCATCTCGATGTTCTCAGGCCTGTCCGGTGCTCTCACCCAGGCCTGAACGATGGAAGCCTCCAGAAGCGCCTCCCGATCCAGTTGTCTCAAGGACCAACGCGGACTGTTCTCTCCCGGGGCCGCTCTGACCGGCGCGCCATGGTTTTCGGCGGAGACGTCAAATCGGATATACAAATGATCCGACAGAGTCTCCACCTCCTCGATGACGCGCCAGCCTACGACACGGCGGGCTAGTGCGGGGCTGGCGAAGGCGAGATCGACAATCGACCCGCCCCGCTGACGCACGCACGTGTTAACGGCTCCCCGGTTGAGAACGAGTAGGCCGTGTGCCACGGCCCACTCCTCGAGCACCTCACCCCTGACGTCCGTGGCCGGGGAACCCCAAGCCAAGGATTTGGCATTGAAGTCCCCGACGACGAGAACGGGGCGAGGGTGGCTTCGAGCGACGACAGTACCCACTAGGGCTAAAAAAGCCTCAAAGTCGGCGAGAGGGCGGTTAGGGGAGAAATACACCCCAACCACCACGAGACTATCCAGGCGCGCTGCCACAAAGCCCTGGCCCCTCGAACAGCACACGAGGGGCACTGTGGGCGACGACATGATGGCCACCGAGCCATCTCGGTCCGACACCCAGTCATCCCGGGGCGGAACGTAGTATGGCTCGGCGACCACCGTCACATTAATGTTCCACTGCGCCATGGTCTGCAGGAGGAGATCCTGAGCCCTGGCGCAGTGGTTGAGGTTCCCTTGGAGGAAGCGGAGTGGAGCCATCACTGGCAGTCCATCTCCGCTCCCTCCACGGGACGTGCGACATCACTGCCGCCAGCCGGCTTCGACGGCGGTTTGGCTCCCGGGATTTCGAGCAGCCGAGCGCCAGTCTGCGTGGGCTTGCAGCGGAGCCCCGATGTAATTCCCAGCTCTATGGGATTTATTTTGGCCTTCGCTGCAGAAAGGAGCTGCGCATACGTCGTGCCCCTTTCGACTGCCGCTGGCTGCAGCGTCATCACCACCGCCGCCGATCTTGGCACACGCAACGCAGCCTCCTTCTTGGCAGCCTGTTTATTGGCTGCCTTCTTGGATTTTTTGGCCGCTTTCTTCCGCTTTTTCTTGGCTCCCACCATCTCCCATTCGCCCTCCTTGGGCTTTGGAGTGGGAGTCACAGCCGACTTCTGTTTGCGGTTCTGCGGTGCCGCGCTACTGGTCTTCGTGGATTTTTTAGCCAGGGCAGGACGCAAAACCGCTGTCGCTGCAGGCGCCGCAGATGCTGCTGCGGGTGCTGGCACCGCCGGCCGCGAGGAAGTGCCCGCTGCTACTGCTGCGAACGTCCTGCGATCCGCCGCAAGAGGGGGACGCAGCACCTTCCCCTCAAGCACGGAGAAGCGTGCGCCCAGCTGCTTGATGAGCTGGAGAAGATCCGGCTCGCCTCTCCGTGCCGCCGCTTCTTCCGGCGCTGGTTGCTCGCGGCGGATCGCCGCGAGGTCCGCCCGCAGTGCCTGTTGTTCCTCCTGCAGCGCCCGCATCTGGGCAGCCATGCGGGCGTTCTCTGCCCGCAGCCGCCGGACCCCGGGTTGCTCTCGTCGGTATGGGAGCGCTTCCTCCAGAACTCCCTGGATGAAGCGCCACCCTCCGCGACGATCATAGGCTCGCTGTCAGAAGACAGCGTGCCTCCCTCCTCCATAGCACACGACAGTGTGCTGCCCGGGCGCGCAGGACTGGGCGTGCGCATCTCCGGGTCTTTTACGCTGTCACATGCTGTGACAGCGGGACGATTAGTTGCCCCCCCCAGAATACGATGGGGGCTGACCGGCAGGACTCCGCCGGTGTGGGATTCCCCATCAGACCCGGGTAATTCTATTACTATTCGTCTTTTTCATTTTGATTTTTACTTTGATTAACGAGGGTGGGTTCCCTCGAGGGTTTTTGAGAACCCGAAGGAACTCAAGGCGGAAATCACCCTGAGTTCCCTCGGTGACGCCTTGGGACCGAGTTCCCCTCGGCCATGCAGCCCCTGGCCGGCGCCAAGCTTAAGCTTCGGGTAATTTTTTATAGTGGTTTTCTTCCACGCGGTCCGAAGACCCCCATCCCTGTCCGTTCAGGATTACGGGTCGGGCCGAACGGTTGTCTGCATCAGAACAAATCCGTCGCCCCTGACACGATGCCCGGCAGCAATAATGCATGCCAGGCCCGCCTGAAGGTAATTTTTTATAGAGGTTTTCTTCCTCGCAGCCCCCACCCCGAAGGGAGGCGGCCCTCGCCCCCAACACCGCTGGGTCGGGATTACGAGATGAAGTGCCTGGCAGCAAAAGCATGCCAGGCCCTTCCTAGGGTAATTTTTTATAGAGGTTTTCTTCCTCGCAGCCCCCACCCCGGAGGGAGGCGACCCTCGCTCCCGACTCCCGCGAGAGAGTCGGGTTTACGAGATTCCCGCATCGTCTGACTGGGGGGGAACTGGGAAACCGGCGTAGCCTTTACGTCCAGTCCTCCTCCGACCTCCGCCTTAACGGCGGGCCCCTCACGTCCTCCCCATGGGGGGAGGGTCGGGAATGTCCGGCGGAGGTGGTGTGAAACCTGACCTCCAGGAAGTCCTCAAAGTCTGAGAGCGGGCGGTTTGGGGAGAAGTAGACCCCTACTAGGGCCACATCCCCCCACGCGGCGGCCACGTATCCCGGTCCCCTCTCTAAGAGCGAGAGGGGAGGAGAGTCTGTGGAAGACCGCGATGTGAGTGCGACCAGGCCGTCCCGGTCGCCCAGCCAATGCCCGGGGACCGAGTAAGGCTCGGCGACCACCGCCAGTCCACCAACCACTCAGCCATGGTCTGCATCAGCAGGTCCTGGGCCGCCCGGCAGTGGTTGGTGTTCGCCTGGAGGATGCGATGTTCGATGACCCTATCCATCAGTCGGACATCGCACCCTCCTCCTCCGCAGCCGCCGAGGTTCCCGCCACGGGAACGACGGCGTTAGTAGCAGGCCCAACCGGCGCCTGCACTTTACCCTTCTTGGGGGGAGGATTACACATCCTCCCCTTCATGACATGGCCCGCCGGGCGGCCACTGGCGGCACAGACCGCGCAGTGCGGCGTTGCGGCCGTGCAGGAGGCGGCTTTGTGGCCGTCCTTGCCGCAGCGGTAGCAGCTGTCCGACCTGTCCACCGTGGACGGACAGAGGGCTCGGGTGTGGCCAATGCCGAAGCACCTGTAGCAGCGCAGAGGCGTGTCTACAAGTGCCCGGACCGCACCCGAGCTGAATCCGACACAAAGCCGTCCCTTTTCAAGGACGGCTTTGGCAGCGGCGACTGGGCACTCGAACCGCATGGTGCCCATGCCGCCGCGGCCGGGTCTGATGTCCCGGCTTTGCACCGCTGCGACGCTGCAGCCCCCGATCGCTGCGACCGCCGCCACCACCACCTCCTCTTTGGTGACCGAATCGTCGAGGTCGGTCACCTCTAAGGCCGCCATCTTCACCGGGCGGGCCACCTTCGCCGAGTCCGCTATGACCTCCTGCAGCTTGGCCGCGAAGAGGTCAGCACTGGCGTTACCCTCCGGCCCCGGGAACTCGAAGATTCGAGCCCCGGTTTGGGTCCGCCATCCCCAGTTGGGTGGGCTCGGCATTGGCACGCGCCCGCAGCAATACGGACGCGTACGTCTCGCCCCGCTCCGCAGCCTCAGCGGTTAGCGTCACCACGACGGCTGCGGTCTTTGGGGGAACAAGCTTGCCCTTATTCCCCCCTCTCCTCTTCCCTTTCCCCTTACCCCCGCCAGTCTGCGACTGACTGCGGGTCATGGTGGCGGGGATGGCAGAGGCGGCCGGCACCGTCTTCTTGCCTTTTCCCTTCCCCTTCCCCTTTCCCCCTACAGCCGTCTGCGACTGGCTGGGAGGCGCGGCGGCAATGATGGGGGTGGAAGGTTGGGTCTTTTTCCCCTTGCCCTTCCCCTTCCCCTTCCCGACCACTTCGGTCCAGCCCTGCTGGCTGGACGGAGTGGCGGAAGGGAGAACGGCGTCCTTCCCCTGCGAGGACGGACCCGGCTGTCCCCGCTTGTCCGCCGCAAGTGGCGGTCGGAGGCGCCTCTCCGGCAAGAGCCGGTCCTCGATGCCCGCTAGGCAGGCTCTCGTGAACGCCCGCTCCTCCATTACAACCTTGCGGATAATATCCTCAAGGTTTGAGGAGGGGGCCTCCAACGCAATCAGTGATGTGGCCTGGTTCGGCCGGGCGGTGGCGTCGGCCAGCTTCTGGTGAAGCTGGCTGACCTCCGACTGCAGGCGATCGACTTTCGCCTGCAGTTGCCGCGTCTCGTCGGTCGCCGTCCTTCTGACGAGCTCCCCGACGATGCTACGCATGCTCGCAGCCCGGCATTTAAGGGCCTTCTGGAAAGTCCCTTTTAGGTTTGAGGACTTAGAGGCGACCTCCGCTATCTCCTCTTCGTCCTCTTCCGCCATCCGCTCCAGCTCGGCCAGGGAGTGATCCGAATATAAAACGCGGGAAGCGCCGTACCCGGACCTGGCCCGGGCAGCACGCGCGCGTTGCTCCTGTGCTGCAACTCGCTCCTCCAGCTCTTGTTGGAGCTGTTCCCGCCGAGCCAGGTCCAACTGGCGTTGGGCGTCCGCCAGACCCACGGCGTGGGTGTCGGCGGCTGTTGCAGGCTTTTTAGCCTTCGACAGCCCCGCCGAGCCCGAAACTGAGGAGCTCTCGGATCCTCCTTTCCGGTAGGCGCGCTTGCGCGACACCGACCGTGGCTCACCCGCGTCCGAGACGCCGTGTGAGCTGAGCGACTCATTGTCGGAATCACCGACCCCGCCGAAGAAGCTGGCTGCAGACGGCGCGCGACTAGCTTCGGACGCCGAGACGTCAGATTGACCCTGGGAGGGGTCTTTTGGTTGGCCCTGAGAAGGGCCTTTTTTGGGTTTTAGGAAACGCCCGAGGGCGTCCCGCGCAGGTTTAGGCATAGCCTCCTACGATCGCAGCACGCACGACAAGTAAATATAAGCAACGATGCACAGTGCACTTTAGCCGAGCCCAGCCTGCCACTCCGTTACGGTGGTCAGGACTGGGTCGTTACCAGGGGACACGACGAGGACGTAAGCACTGTGGGGGGTCCCCCAACCTAACCTAACCTTTTTTTTTTTTTTTTGTTTGCGCTGGGAAAAAATGCGATTACGCATACCCGCCCATTTGGGGGAATGGGGGGTTATGTGGGGCTCCCCGGGCAAGCCCGGTATACCCACTAAAACGACCCAGCGGCATTCCCGCATCGTCTGACTGGGGGGGGAACTGGGAAACCGGCGTAGCCTTTACGTCCAGTCCCCCTCCGACGATTGCCCGCCTGAACGGCGGGCCCCTCACGTCCTCCCCATGGGGGGAGGGTCGGGAATGTCCGGCGGAGGTGGTGTGGAGTGCAATGCGGGCGGAGGCGCCCCCGCGCCTGTCGCCCGCCCATCACCACCGCAAGGAGGGAGAAGATGGCGTCTTCTCCGACCTCTCCTTCGCCTTCGGAGTGGCGCAGCCAGAGGGTCGTCCTCCCGCGCGCGCTCCGCCGCCTCCTTTTGCGAAATGACGTCCTCGCAAAAGGAGGCGACCGCAGCCCAAGCCCCCTCGCTTCCCAGCATGGAACGAACTACGCCGGAAAGCGAGAGGTCCTGGCCGATCTCCGCAGTCAGACTGCGGCGCGGCTCAGACCAAGCCGGGCAGACCTCGAGGGTGTGCTGCGCTGTGTCCTCCGCCGCGCCGCAGTCGTGGCACGCCGGGGTTTCCTCCCTCCCGATCCTGTGCAGGTGCGAGCCAAAGCAGCCGTGCCCTGACAGCACCTGCACCAGACGAAAAGAGAGGAAACCGTGCGACCGCTCGAGCCATTCCCGCAGAACTGGCCCGAGTGCGTCCAGGGTCCGGCGGCCAAAGGTGGCGGTGGCGAGGTCGTCCGTCCAGTGGACGACGATGGCGTTCCTCGCCTCCCGCCTCACTGCCTCCCGCTCCTCTGCAACGGGGCACTCTCCGAGCGCCTTTCGGCGCGCCGCCCACTCGTACACTCTGGCGAGGACCCACGCCTCGAGCTCCCAAGGAGGGGTGCCCGCCAGAGCGCACGCCGCCGAAAAACCCACTGAGCGGTAGGCCCTCGCCACCCGCTGTGCAATGGCCCTCTGCGGCCTGCGGAGAGCGGTGGCATTCTCCCGCCTGTGGAGGCAGTCCGCCCATATGGGGGCCCCATATAGGGCCCAGCACCCGAGCAGGGACGCCGTCCGGTCCAGGGGCCGTCTTCTTGGCACGGAGGCTAAGGACCTTCGCGTGGAATTCCTCCGCAGTCACCGGAGGGACCCCTTCCTCCGGTGGGGCCGCACGCGGCGGGGGGTCCATCGTTGGTGGGGTGAAGTCGGTCCTGCGCGGGAACAGGGACCGTACCACCCCATCCAACAGCACCGGCTCGAGGGTCTCGGTCAGAGGGGGACCATGGGGGCGCAGTTTGTTCCGCGCCGCCTTGTATGGTCTCCCGTAGGGATCCCTGTCCAAATCCTCCAGCATCTCGGCCCTCGCCGAGTCCTTGGCAGCGCACATAGCCGTCTTGAGGGCCGTCTTCGCCTCTCGGAACGAGGCGTAGAGGCGGTCCTCGTCCGCCTGACTACGGGCGCTGCGTCGGCGGCTCCGCGTGTAGGCCCGCCTGGCCGCCACACAGGCGGCACGGAGCCCCGCCAGTTCCTCCGTCCACCAATACACGGCGCGACGAGGAGGCGGACGGCGAGAGCGAGGCATGCTGGAGTTGCATACCTCGGTCAGGGATCCCCTGAGCCGGACCGCTGCGGCGTCGACGTCCGGGGCCTCAACAGGGGGCGACAGCCAGTCCTGGAGGAAGGCCGCCTCCCTGGCTGCCTCCTGGTCCAGGCGAGTGAGAGCCCACCGGGGGAAGGGTGACCTACCAGAGCGGGCCATCTGCCCCCGGGGACCCTGGGTGGAGATGTCGAACCGCACGTATCGGTGGTCCGACAAGGTTTCCACCATCTCCACCCGCCAGTTCACGATGCGTGCGGCCAGCACGGGGGTGGCGAACGAGACGTCAACCACCGACCCTCCCCGCTGCCGCACACACGTGTGGACCGCCCCCCTGTTGAGGAGGGAAACTCCACATGACGCCGCCCAAAATTCGACGGCGCGCCCCCGGACGTCACACGAGGCAGCCGGGTTGCCCCAGGCCGCCGACTTGGCGTTCAGGTCGCCCAACACGACGACCTGGCGCGGCACCGCCCTCCCCACGACTGCAGTGAGGACCTCCAGGAAGTCCTCAAAGTCTGAGAGCGGGCGGTTTGGGGAGAAATAGACCCCTACTAGGGCCACATCCCCCCACGCGGCGGCCACATATCCCGGTCCCCTCTCTAAGAGCGAGAGGGGAGGGGAGTCTGTGGAAGACCGCGATGTGAGTGCGACCAGGCCGTCCCGGTCGCCCAGCCAATGCCCGGGGACCGAGTAAGGCTCGGCGACCACCGCCTTGCCAAGGCAGCGGCGGCGCCCAATAATTTGGGCGCCAGCCGGCGGAAATGCTCGACAAAGTTCCACCGGCTGTCGAGGACGACGCCGAGATACTTCAGCGTCGACTCGACGCCGATCCGGACGCCCCCAACAATGATGTGGGAGCCCTGAGGTGGCCCCTTTCGGGGACCGTGAAAACAAACGGCCTCCGATTTGGCCAGGGCCACCTCGAGACCCAACCGCCGGATGCGACCCACGACTTGCGCGACCCCAGCCGTAGCTGAGATGGCAGCGCGCCTATAGTCCTTCCCCCGAGCCGTGACAAGGGTGTCGTCGGCATAACACGTCACGACGACACCAGGGAGAAGGACGCCTCGTATGACCCAGTCATAGCCGATGTTCCACAGGAGCGGACCGAGAACCGATCCCTGTGTGAGTCCGCCGGGCGCCCCTCCTTCTTGAGGAGGACCAGCTTGCCGGTTTTCCACAGCAGCGGAAATCGGCCCTCCTCAAGGCACGCACTGAGGAGCCCTAACAGTCGGGGCTCGAGCTCCCGAAGGGCCAGGACCCACGCACGGCCTGGAATGCCGTCCGGTCCTGGCGCGGTGTTTTTGGCTTGAAGCCTCTTCACCGCAGCTCGAAGCTCTACCCGGGTCACTTCGGGTACGTCGTCGTCGTCCGCGTTGGGAGCCATGGGAGGCAGAACCATCAGCGGAGGAGGGTGCTCCGGCCTCTGAGGGAACAGAGCAGCCACCACTTCCTCCAACTGCAACTGTGGCTGGAGACTCTGGGACAGTGGAGGCGCCCACGGGCGAAGTTTGCCCCGTACCAAAAGGTATGGACGCCCCCACGGATCACGGTCCAGAGTCTCCAAGAACTGCTCGCGGGCCTGATCCTTGGCCCGCGAGATAGCCGCTTGTAGCCGTTTCTTGGCTGCTCTGTACGCCTCGTACAGCTCTGCCTCCCTGGCCTCGGCATCGAGAGGGCGGCGACGCCTCCTGCGAAGTCTGGTGTACCGGCGGCGCGCCGCGACACAGTCGCGACGCAATTGTGCGATCGCCTGCGACCACCAGTACACCTGACGCTTGGCGGGTCTGCGTCGGACCCGCGGCATCGCCGCGTCGCAAATTTGCGACATCGCTTCCTGGAACCACTCGGCCTCCATCTCGATGTTCTCAGGCCTGTCCGGTGCTCTCACCCAGGCCTGAACGATGGAAGCCTCCAGGAGCGCCTCCCGATCCAGTTGTCTCAAAGACCAACGCGGACTGTTCTCTACCGGGGCCGCTCTGGCCGGCGCGCCATGGTTTTCGGCGGAGACGTCGAATCGGATATACAAATGATCCGACAGAGTCTCCACCTCCTCGATGACGCGCCAGCCTACGACACGGCGGGCTAGTGCGGGGCTGGCGAAGGCGAGATCGACAATCGACCCGCCCCGCTGACGCACGCACGTGTTAACGGCTCCCCGGTTGAGAACGAGTAGGCCGTGTGCCACGGCCCACTCCTCGAGCACCTCACCCCTGACGTCCGTGGCCGGGGAACCCCAAGCCAAAGATTTGGCATTGAAGTCCCCGAGGACGAGAACGGGGTGAGGGTGGCTTCGAGCGACGACGGTACCCACTAGGGCCAAAAAAGCCTCAAAGTCGGCGAGAGGGCGGTTGGGGGAGAAATACACCCCAACCACCACGAGACTGTCTAGGCGCGCTGCCACAAAGCCCTGGCCCCTCGAACAGCACACGAGGGGCACTGTGGGCGACGACATGATGGCCACCGACCCATCCCGGTCCGACACCCAGTCATCCCGGGGCGGAACGTAGTATGGCTCGGCGACCACCGTCACGCATGATGCATGCCAGGCCCGCCTGAAGGTAATTTTTTATAGAGGTTTTCTTCCTCGCAGCCCCCACCCCGAAGGGTGGCGGCCCTCGCCCCCAACACCGCTGGGTCGGGATTACGAGATGAAGTGCCTGGCAGCGAAATGCATGCCAGGCCCTTCCTAGGGTAATTTTTTATAGAGGTTTTCTTCCTCGCAGCCCCCACCCCGGAAGGAGGCGGCCCTCGCTCCCGACTCCCGCGAGAGAGTCGGGTTTACGAGTTGGCAGAGCAGTGCCGGAGAATCCGACACTGCTCCACCCTGGACTCTCCACAATGCTCTCTGCTTAACAGAGAGACATGTGGAAAGCGGGGGTAATTTTTTATAGAGGTTTTCTTCCTCGCAGCCTATACCCCTAGAGGCTTCGGCCCTCGTTCCCGGCTCTCGCGAGAGAGCCAGGTCTACGAGTTGGAGGTCTCCGAGGAGACCCCTCTGAAGGACTATTCGCCATCTGCCAATGAATTCCAGGCCTGAAATCAAACCTGGAATCGATTGACAGACGCCCAGGGCACACCGGCCTGGACACATGCACTTCCCACCGGACGTATCCGGATAGGAACCACGGCATCCAGGCACACGGGGAGGTTGTCCATATTAGTGCCCCAATTAGTGCCCCAACCTAACCTTTTTTTTTTTTTTTTTTTTTTTTTTTTTTTTTATTTTTTTTTTTTTATACGTGGGAAATGCATTACGCATACGCACCCGCCCGGGCAAGGCGGGGGTTATGTCGGACTCTCCGACCGCACTCAAAGCGCGGCCAGCATACCGACTAAAACCCACGGTGTTCCTCCAGACGGCCAGAGTGTCGGGGTCACGGGAGTCGCTTGCGCATTCATCCGCGACCCCGACGGGCCATGGCCCGCTCACCGCGAGCGGGCCCCGTCCGATTTAGGGGCCTAGCCCCCCCTCCTTCGAGAGGCGCGTGCGGAACACGCGCACTGCCGTCTCGGGCCCGTGCTGTTCGGGCGGCGACTGCCCGATCGCCGCCCGCAACCAACAGCACCGCAACCCACCAGAGCCGCTCCATCGTGGGCTTACTGGCAAAGCCCAGAGGAGCGGCGCCTCCTTGGGGTTCCTCTTGGTTCACCGTGGTCCTTGGTAACCACGGCTACTAAGCCCCCCCGCCGCGACAAGGCGAGAACCCCGTTGGGGGGGACCCCAACCTTTTTTTTTTTTTTTTTTTTTTTCGTGGGAAACTCATTACGAGTACGCACCCGCCTGGGCGAGGCGGGGGTTATGTCGGACTCTCCGGCCACAATGAGACAGCGGCCGGCATACCGACTAAAACCCACGGTGTTCCTCCAGACGGCCAGAGTGCCGGGGTCACGGGAGACGCTCGCGCATTCATCCGCGACCCCGACGGGCCACGGCCCGCTCAACGTGAGCGGGCCCCGTCTGATTTGGGGGGCCTAGCCCCCCTTCCTCCATCGAGAGGCGTTCGTGGAACACGTACGCCGCCTTCTCGGGCCTGTGCTGTTCGAGCGGCGATTGCCCAATCGCCGCCCGCAGGCATCCTCCTACGGTGGCTGGAGATCCCGGAGCGCCCCACGGCGACGTCCGGGGCGGACGCGACGGGCGGGGAGCATGGTGTTCAGCTCCCTCTCCCGCTCAGCCGCCTCCTTGGCGAGCATCACCTCCTCGCAAAAGGAGGCGACTCCTTCCCAAGCCCTCTCGCTGCGGACCATGGCCAGAACCACGGCCGGCAGCGAGAGTTGGGCCGTCGCGAGCGCCGCAACCAAGTCGCGACGCTGGTCCGCCCACGCTGGACACTCCACGAGCGTGTGGAGCGCCGTGTCGCGCGGGCAGACCCCGCAATGGTGGCAGACGGACGTCTGCTCCCGGCCTATGAGACACAGGTACGTGCCGAAGCACCCGTGACCGGTGAGTACCTGTGTCAGCCGGAACGTGAGGACGCCGTGCCCCCTCTCCAGCCACTCCACGAGGACGGGACTTACCGCCACCACCGTGGCGTGCCCTGCAGTTGGTCGCGCAAGTCGCGCCTTCCACTCCGCCGGGGACCCCAACCTAACCTAACCTTTTTTTTTTTTTTTTTTTTCGTGGGAAACTCATTACGAGTACGCACCCGCCTGGGCGAGGCGGGGGTTATGTCGGACTCTCCGGCCACAATGAGATAGCGGCCGGCATACCGACTAAAACCCACGGTGTTCCTCCAGACGGCCAGAGTGCCGGGGTCACGGGAGACGCTCGCGCATTCATCCGCGACCCCGACGGGCCACGGCCCGCTCAACGTGAGCGGGCCCCGTCTGATTTGGGGGGCCTAGCCCCCCTTCCTCCATCGAGAGGCGTTCGTGGAACACGTACGCCGCCTTCTCGGGCCTGTGCTGTTCGAGCGGCGATTGCCCAATCGCCGCCCGCAGGCATCCTCCTACGGTGGCTGGAGATCCCGGAGCGCCCCACGGCGACGTCCGGGGCGGACGCGACGGGCGGGGAGCATGGTGTTCAGCTCCCTCTCCCGCTCAGCCGCCTCCTTGGCGAGCATCACCTCCTCGCAAAAGGAGGCGACTCCTTCCCAAGCCCTCTCGCTGCGGACCATGGCCAGAACCACGGCCGGCAGCGAGAGTCGGGCCGTCGCGAGCGCCGCAACCAAGTCGCGGCGCTGGTCCGCCCACGCTGGACACTCCACGAGCGTGTGGAGCGCCGTGTCGCGCGGGCAGACCCCGCAATGGTGGCAGACGGACGTCTGCTCCCGGCCTATGAGACACAGGTACGTGCCGAAGCACCCGTGACCGGTGAGTACCTGTGTCAGCCGGAACGTGAGGACGCCGTGCCTCCTCTCGGCCTGAAAAGTACCCTCAAATTGAATATCAACATAGCCATATCCATACGTTACGTGAGCCGTATGTTTGTTTGCTACCTAATGTATATGAAAAGAGTTGTGTTAGCCTTATTTGCTAGCGACCACTAACTCTTTGTTTTATGATATGATAGATTTGATTAAATGATACGATTTACTACTTTGAAATAGTATATTAAAAATGGTACAATAATGGTTTGATATTAAATCTACGATTAAATATCTAATTAGCTATTTAAATTAGAATTAATTAAATGATGAATTGATCTTGATTGGTTTTGATAGAATATGATATGAGTTACGCGACAAGTTCGACCGCCGATTGCGTACTACTTATTTTAAAGTATAATCGATGCATTTATTCATTGAGTAATAAAATTATAAAAATGCTGAGCTGTTCGTTGCAATGCACCGAACATGCTCCCGAGCATGAGATGAGAAGATAAAAATGGTTCATGATCATATATTTATTACTATATTTATTATTTATTATTTATTATTATATTTTGTTAACTTAGAATAACTAGTCAAAAAAATTTTTTTGGTGTATTCTGTACATACCTGTTAAGCTCAGTAGTGTTGTATATGTATACTGTTGGTGTGGCTATAATAAATAAATAAATAAATAAATAAATATCATCACTGGTAAGTTACATACTTATTAAATGTAAAAAACAAGTAAAATAGAATATAAAAACAATGATCAATAAAATGGTATAACAATGATATTATGTAAATATTATTATAAAAATTAAAATAAAATAAAACACCTTAAAAAACATCATTTTCTTACACTAATGAGTCCTCTACTGTAACAATGTTTTTCGGGGGACAGGCAACGTAGCTCTATCTCTTTTTCCCGCACTACACATTGCACTGGGCGATCGTTTGGCTAGAAACGAACTTAAACCTATTTGTTCACTATCACTAAGCTGACGGTCAGCTGAACTCTGCTTTCGCGTTTGCACTACACTATTCACTTCATCACTACTTGCTGCCGTCGTCGTCGGATGCCGTCTATGACGAGCCTCCCTAGGCCCCTGCGCGTTGACTGGACGGCATCGCGCTTTCCTCCAAATGTACACTACTGCGGCACTTATCACTAAGGCCAACAGTATATAACCGATGGTGTAATGATGGATATCATGGAACGATATGTCATCTACTTCCGCTTTAGTTGTTTTCAGCGTCTCAATTTGTCTTCCAATCATAGATAAAGATCTATTTAGCTCCGTGTCTTCTGGTAAGCTTTCCTCAGTTGGAATTTTTATATTTATAATATGGTTAATCTGATCAAGTTCTGGTACGAAAATATCAGGAGTGAAATCTAATCTATCAAATCAAATAATCAAATAATTTATTTTGCTGAAATCACTGTTTACAAGATGTTGTTAATATGTCTACGTATGTGTCAAGTGTTTCTACCATTTTGGTGGCATGCAAAAACAATGTAAGTTTATGAAATTAATATAAGTGAACATGTCAAAAAAATAATAATAATGAAGTTAATAATGAAGTCAACAGAATAACAATCGAGCAATGTCAATCTAAAAAAATGTCAAAAATAAATCAAAAATAAATGTCAAAAATAAATATCTATGGGCAAATAAAACTATGTTCAAAAATAAATGTCAAAAATAAATATCTATGGGCAAATAAAACTATGTCAAGATAAACTACAAGCTAATAAACATGTCAAATATATTATTGTGCAAGTAATATGAATTAATAATTTAAGTTCCAGTAAATTTGTCATTTAAATAATCTTTTATGTTATAGTAGCATTTATTTGCCAATAGACACTTCAAGCTTTTCTTAAACAGGTTCAAGTTCAATCCTTTTATATCTTTTGGTATTTTATTGTATATAACGCCCCTTGTTTGCTTTTACCTCCACGAACCCGGTATAATCAATGCCACAATGATAAAACGCTTTTTCAGGGTTCACTCTAGAGGGCGGTAAATCGCCCATTAACTGGTATTGCTTGATTTGTTGCTGTTTCTTACACGTAACGCACTGACGTATAATTTTCTTAGTGGCCATGTATTCGTTGATTATCCAATATTTTTGCCTTATATTAGATAATGTAAAGCGAGCTCCACCATGACACGTTAACTCGTGAGCGTAATTTATTATTAACGTAGTAAACCTATGGTTATGAGGTATTATGATAGGATGTTTCATTTCAGGGCTCATCTGAGCATTTCTTAATCTGCCACCCACACGTAAAACACCATCTTTGTCTAGGAAAGGATCCAGACTTAATAGTTTACTTTTCGAATGCACTCTATTGTACTTTTGTAAGTAGCTTATGTCGTCACTAAATTCTCCTTCTTGCACAGTTTTGATAATTAGCTTTGATGTATGTCGTAATTCATACAATGTTAGGTATGTAAAACGCCTTAGCTTTACAGTAGATAGTCTCAATATCCACGCAAAAATACGTAATACTTTGGTATAGTAACTAAACTTGTTTAATAAATGATTAACAACGTCTGATATTATTGATTCATTATTTTTATTCACAAACAATGTGTTTGATTGCTTCCTGGTTGATTTCTTAACTTCTAAATTGGTTTGATAAATGGTTTGATGAAAATCTTTATATTGAAAAGATTTGAGCCATATGGGGCCCTGCCACCACAAAGTATGTCTTTTTAATTGATCGATAGTTAATCCACGACTTGCACAATCAGCTGGATTTTCATTTGTATTAACATATAGCCATAGGTTTGGTGTAATAATTTTGGTGATTATTTGAACTCGATTTGATACGAATGGTTTCCATCTAGTAGGCTCTCCTTGAATCCATCCTAGCACTGCTGTCGAGTCAGTCCAGCAGTAGATTTGCAGGTTGTAATCTTCTAAGCAGTTCTGGACTTTTTGCATCAGCTGTGATAAGAGTTGAGCGCCCATCGACTCTAGTCTAGGTGTAGAAATGGTTTTGCTAAGTGGTACTAGTCTAGATTTAGCTGTGACTAAAGATATGGTAGTGGTGTGTCCCGTGTTGACCTTGCAGTATATAACAGCAGCGTATGCCCTATTGGATGCATCACAGAAGCCGTGTAACTCCACTTCTTGGTTTTCTTTTATACCTAGCCACCTATTTACTGTTATGGTGTTAATTTTTTCGATGTCTTTTCTCAAATTGGTCCACTGGATGCTGATATCTTCTGGTAATGTGTCATCCCAGTCTAATTTAGACAACCAAACCTTTTGAAATAACATCTTCATGTTTATGCTCAAAGGTGGTGGTAACATCCTAATGGGTCAAATAGCTTCGATATGTCAGAAAGAAGCGATCTTTATGTTCGTGTGGCCTTTGTGTCCGGTCCTAACTGAGAAGCGAACATAAAAATATCCTTTTGTGGGTTCCATGCAAGCCCTAAGGTTTTTGTTGAGTCTGATTGCTTAAACTCATATGTTTGTTGGTTACACAAACTTTTATCTAAATCTGTTACTAGTTGAGAGTCGTTTGAGGCCCATTTTCGTAAATTAAACCCGCCTTTTTTCAGCAACATAATTAAATCGTATTTTAATTGGTGAGCGGCCTCCTTTGAATGGCCCCTCCACAATAGTCATCCATGTAGAAGCATTTCTCTAATGCTTTTGTAGCCTCAGCATAATTTTGTTTTTCGTCAGTAGCTAACTGTTTTAAACACATCATAGCTAAAAATGGTGCGGGTTTAGTGCCGTATGTAACAGTTGTTAGTTGAAATGTCTGTAATGGTTGTTTCGATGAGTTTCGCCATAATATTTTCTGGTAACACTGGTCCTCAGGGTGTATGATTATCTGCCGATACATTTTTTCAATATCAGCAGTGAAAACAAACTGATATTGTCTCCACCTTAACATTAGTTCCTGTAGGTCCTGCTGTAAGTTAGGACCTCTATACATGATATCATTAAGGCTTAATCCGGACAGTGACCTCGCAGAAGCGTTAAATACAACTCGTAACTTCGTTGTAGTTGACTCAGCACGAGTTATACAATGATGTGGTAGGTAATACTCAGGTGTCGTGTTCGTAATCGACGGTATCATATGATTTAATGTAAAATATTCATTCATAAACTTTACGTATTCTATTTTTACTTCCTGATTTCTCTCTAGTTTTTTCTCTAAGTTTCGAAACTGTGCCATAGCTAATGGTTTTGTAGATCCTAATTGTTCCTTAAAGTCTGGTTTAAACGGAAGTCGGACTTGGTATCTTCCATCTTCGAGTCTCTCTGTTGTAGCTAAAAAATACTGTAAACATTCATGATCTTCGGTGGACATTTCAACCTGCTCGGTGATATCTTCATTCTCCCAAAATTTTCGTAAGTTGTCCGTGTCGTGTAAAAATGGTACAATAATGGTTTGATATTAAATCTACGATTAAATATCTAATTAGCTATTTAAATTAGAATTAATTAAATGATGAATTGATCTTGATTGGTTTTGATAGAATATGATATGAGTTACGCGACAAGTTCGACCGCCGATTGCGTACTACTTATTTTAAAGTATAATCGATGCATTTATTCATTGAGCAATTATAAAAATGCTGAGCTGTTCGTTGCAATGCACCGAACAGTATAGAAAAAAAAGGACTGGCAAGAAACTCAAGGTACCTACCAGGGAGTAGGGTAGGTGACTTGAGTTAGGTAGAGCAGGGTCTCAGAAGGCGAGTGAAGTAGGTAGCGGACGGAGCACAACCGGTACAAGTATAAATAAAAATAACAACATTGTCGGCGCGCGGCGTGCACACGTCACCGCGCGTGCGCGTGCCACCTGCCAGAAATAGTCGCGTGTAGTAGCGCCCGCGTCGTGGTGCGCGAGCGACGCGCGCCTAGGAGTAGCTACTTGTTGACTTGTTGTGACACGCGCGAGCTTCCCGTGTTGTGAGAGTACCCCGACCAGTGACCAGTGAGTTTGAGTGCAGGATGCGAGCACATGTAATGCTGCTGGCGCTGGGCGTCGTCGCACTCGCGCAGGACATCACCATCGGTCAGTACTGTAGTCACTCGATACACAACTATAACTCACGTGGATGTACAATGTAGGTCATGTCACATCTGGATATAATTACTACCTATAATATCACTTACCTAATCACACATTCTTTTTTTTTGTGTCTACTGATGTAAGAACTTCACATTTGTAAATCGTAGTTGTTGTAATTATAAAAAATAACACTCTTCGTACCAGTAGTACCTACTACTGACTAATAACTTACCTACGATATTTGCCCGATTGCCGAAGTAAAGTTGGGTAATGTTTTTTCAATTGTCATGTCTACCTACGTCTACCATCAATGTTACACGGTGAACATTGCTCAACAATTAGAGTTAAAGTCAAAATTAGAGCGAGGGTATCTTTGCTTCTGTATGTGAATTACGAAACCAAATAAATAAAGTTGAAGTAAAGATGTGTTCAGTTCTTTCTTCTTTGTTACAGGTGTGGTAGAGCAGCCGGAGCGAGCGCAGATGCTGGCCACCATGGTGGAGGTGTGCGGCGGCGAGGCGCGGGGCAGCGTGCTCGAGCCGGGGGAGGCGCTGGCGCCGCCCGGCGCAGTGTGTGCGCTGGCGGGGGAGGGAGCGGCGCCCGCGGCGCTGGCGGGCGGCGACGCGCGCGCGCTGCGCCTCGCCTCCGGCGCCGCCGCGCGCGCCGCGCTACCGCTGTTGCTCGTCGACCCCGCACCTGCCAACGCCACCTGGGAAGCGCTGCAGCTGTACCCGCACCCCGAGGTGCTAGCGCAAGCGTGCGCGGCACTATTGGAGGCTAAGGGCTGGCGACGCGCCGTGTTGCTTCACGAGGGCAGCGCTTTGGGCGCGGCGCAACTTACAGTCGGCGAGGACCCACCCGCTCTGCTGGCACGCCTGCTGCCACCCCCAGACGACCTCGCGCACACAAGGTACACTTCAAAACTACTCGGCACGCAGAAGCGCCTGCTGCACTGTTCAATTTTTACAGGTACTTAATATTAACATTGCAGGAATTTGCTTCTCGTGCTTAAGAAGTCCGGCGCGACCAATTTCATAGTGTGGTGTTCAGCGGAGTGTACAGTGCGCGTGCTGGACGCGGCACAGCGCGTGGGTCTGCTGTCAGACCGACACTCCTACATAGCGCTGGCACTCGACCTGCACACGCAGCCGCTCGCAGACTACAGCTATGGCGGCGCCAATATTACCGGTCAGACCTCACGTGCACTGCGCGAGACGTATCATGTAGTATGTACGCACAGACACCACGTGACCACGACCACTCAACAGGTCTGCGCCTCTTCGACACCAACTCGTCGGCCGTGGCCAGCGTGGTCAACGAGTGGGAGCAACGGTACCGGACAAAGGTGACGCCGGCGGCCGCAAGGAAGGTAGCAGCGGCGCCCCCCACCGCGTTGCTGCTGGCGTACGTGGGAGCGGCGCTGGCGACCGAGGCTTGGCGCCGGCTCGAGCTGCCGCACATTTACAGTGCCGACTGCGCCACCGGAGTCGGCACCTTCCACGCCGACACCCTGCTCAACTACCTACGTTCGGCAAGTATTAAATGGTAGCGGTAGTGGTGGCGCATAGATCTACCGTGTATGTAACAGACAGTGTCGATGCAGGAGGATTGGGAGCTGCCGGGCTGGGGCGGCGTGTCGTGGGAGGCGGATGGCGGACGACGCGCTCTGCAGCTACAGCTGGTGGAGCTGGCGCGCGGCGGTGAGCTGCAGCACGCGGGCCTGTGGCAGCCGCTCGCCGGCATCACGTGGCAGCGCGCCGACCAGCCCGTCGAGGAACCACCGCCCGACTCCATGACCAACCGCACCTTCACCGTACTCATCGCCATGGTACGTACATATCATATTGCACAAGCCCACATTATAATAAATATCAATGCGACATGAAATCGATTCGAACAAAATGTCAAGTGTTAAAGTGCTTGTTTCAGAATAAACCGTACGTGATGAGACAAGAATCCATGGAGAGGCTGTCAGGCAATGAACGTTACGAAGGTACGACACGAGACCTCCCCTTACCTGTGGCGCCGCACTGGTCAGCCACTGCGTTGTATACAAGTTCACAAAGTAGTGTGCGCATGCGTGTTGTAGGGTTTT
This sequence comes from Parascotia fuliginaria, assembly GCA_963082885.1. NCBI lineage: Eukaryota > Metazoa > Arthropoda > Insecta > Lepidoptera > Erebidae > Parascotia > Parascotia fuliginaria. Next base: position 19,119,512 of record OY720180.1, on the reverse strand, counting down.
GCATCGAGCTGATCGAGAAGCTGGCGGAGCTGCTCAAGTTCCAGTACACGTTTGTGGTGGAGCCCAATGGCGACTACGGCGTGTACGACAACGTGACGGGCCGGTGGAGCGGCATGCTGGGCCAACTCATCGAAGACAAGGTCATTTACTTTAGTATTGTACCGTGGTAACAAATATTTATTTATATTGGAACTGTCTATATACCAATTAATGTATTATAATACTGTGTAGAACATTGACTTTGCTATTACGGATCTGACAATCACGGCGGAACGCGAGCGCTCCGTGGACTTTACCACGCCTTTCATGAACCTTGGCATCAGCATCATGTTCCGCGCGCCTCAACAGCCCGAGCCCAAGCTTTTCGCCTTTTTGCATCCATTTTCCAATGGGGTGAGTTTTTACTTCTTCTCTATCTATCTATATCTATCTATATGTATACTATTACCCATATAAAGCGGAAGATTTTTTTTGTTTGTTTGTACGCGCTAATCTCTAGGCCTACGAGTGGGATTTGAATAATTTTTTTTGCGTATGATAGCTGATGTCCTAGTTCTCTAGGAAGATTACATCACGCTACTGGTAACGGCGGCAGAGCAGTAACCAAAGACGCGGATGAAACCGCGCTGCGGAAAGCTAGTATAATATATGACTGTATTGCGTTAAGCGCAAACATCAGTTCTTAAACGTTGTACTACTCTGTCAGGTATGGCTGTGCTTAGGATTCGCTTACCTGGGTACTTCGCTCATCCTGTATATGGTGGGACGCCTGTGCCATGAAGAGTGGCAAAACTCTTACCCATGCATCGAGGACCCACTCGCGCTCGAGAACCAGTTCACGCTCGCCAACGCGCTGTGGTTTAACCTCGGCGCTGTGCTGCTGCAAGGCTCCGAGATCGCACCCGTGTACGTAACACTGTTGTGGTGAACATCACCCTCAGTATGAGAGTTGAATGTCTGACTGGTGCCTGTATGTACCGCAGGGCGTACGGCACGCGCTCGGTGGCGAGTGCGTGGTGGTTATTCGCGCTGGTGATCACCAGCTCGTACACGGCCAATCTTGCCACGTTGCTCGCCAAGAAGTCACCCAATGAGATCATCCACGGCGTGGAAGACCTGCTCAACAACACGCTCGGCATCGAGTACGGCGCGAAGGCCAGCGGCTCCACATACACTTTCTTTCAGGTAAGTGTCGCCGTGATGTACCGCAGTGAACCGGAGCGAACTGTATGTACTGTATTGTGTATTGCAGCACTCTGAAAATAAAATGTACCAGGAGATGTTCCAACACATGAGTCAGCACACGATGCCCAAAAGTAATGACGAAGGTATTCAAAAGTAAGTGCCAACGATAATACTCGTAGCATACTAACTTCGTAGTACAGCCCTGGTTAGGCTGGTATTTGTGTGTGTGCTACTGCTTACAATAACCACGTCTGCCACTATAATACAAACTATAATACCTCCGCAGACTGTGTGCTATTAAAGTGTTGTTTCGAGTCTATTTATTGATTGCGAGTATTGTGACTATTAATGTGATTTACTCATATTAAATCGAGGCTGAAAATATAAGGTTTAATGTCGCACAGAGTGCAGAATGAGAGCTACGCGTTCCTGATGGAGTCGACCACCATCGAATACGAGACCGAGCGCAACTGTGACGTCATCAAGGTAAGCCCCGGTGCTAAGGAAGCACAGTAGGTAGGTAGTTGTGGCAGCCACTACTTACGGTGTCACTGGGTGTTACAGGTGGGCTCGCTGCTCGACAGCAAGGGCTACGGCATCGCCATGAAGAAGAGTAAGTCTCGTCATCGTTATGCGCAAGTAGCAATACACTCAAGTACTCAATGTGTGTGTGGGTTGCAGACTCGACGTACCGGCAGGCGCTGAACCTGGGTCTGCTGAGCCTGCAGGAGGCGGGCACGCTGCGTGAGATGCAGCACACCTGGTGGAAGGAGAAGCACGGCGGCGGCGCTTGCACGGTACTGCTCATCTCACCCCACACACAACACCTCTCTTGTTCAATTTATCACTAAATGACATTTGTTCCAATTATGTTACTATTATTAGTCATGCGTCTTTAGCGTGACCATATTTAATGGTTTCAGGCGGGCGAAGACTTTGAGAGCGAGAAGCTGTCGATGAAGAACTTTATGGGTCTGTTCCTGGTGCTGGTGGTGGGCAGCGCGCTGGGCGTGGTGATGTCGTGCTGTGACCTGGTGTGGTGTGCGGCTAGACGCGCACGCGCCAACAACGAGCCCTTCCATCTGCGCTTCTGGAAAGAGCTGCGCTTCGTGTTCCGCTTCGAACAGTCTGAGCGCCCGCTGCAGGTCAGTCACGACATACAGAGAGAGACAGAGAGACGTTAGTGATCGTTTGTGTCACACTCACCATCAATGAGACAAGCATTAGAGTGATGGTCACGTATGTTCCAGGGCTCGCTGAGCGGATCGTCGCGCTGCTCGCATGAGGCAGACGCGGGCGAGGAGGCGGAGGAGCAGCACGAGGCGGGCGAGGCGGGAGAGGTGACGGGTGAGGAGGAGGAGGCGGCGCGGCGCGGATCGCTCGCGTCGCGCCGCCGCTCCTCCATGCACGTGGCCAGCGTGCGCCGCGCGCGTCACGCCGCCGCCGCCGCCGCGCGCTCTCACACACCACGCGCAAGAGATCCCACGCAATAGTATCTACTACTAGCACTAGCGCTAGTAACGGGTGGCGCAAAAGTAAAGACCCTATTTGGTTCAGCTATAACATTTTTTCTAAATTAGAAAACTAGATTTAGATTTTTTTAAATGTATATTTGTGCCATTAAATTTAGTACCATTAGGATTTAAAGATGATGTCTTTTAAATGGTGACCTCCAGAGTTGATACACATTTGAGCCCTATTTATGACATTTTGCATAACTTGCCGTAACACTTCCTGCGTTTCCATTTCCATCTCTCAGGGCATGTCAATAAGCAGAATACTCGGTTCTGGGGCACTGATAATCCGCGCATTATTCAAGAAACACCTCTACACCCACTAAAAGTTACTGTATGGTGTGGCATCTGTGTTGACAGAGTGATCGGACCCTATTTTTTCGAAGACGCTGGAGGCAATGCGATTACTGTCACTGGAGAACGCTACAGAACCATGTTACGTGAGTTTTTGATACCCAGTTTGGACGAATTGGGGCTGGAGCACATCTGGTTTCAACAAGACGGCGCTACGGCACACACAGCGCGCGACACTATGGACTTAGTGAGGGACGCTTTTCCAGGCCGAGTTATCTCTCGTTTTGGCGATTTGCCTTGGCCTGCAAGATCACCCGATCTGACCAGTCCAGACTTCTTTCTTTGGGGTTTTTTGAAATCTCGGGTGTATGTGAACAAGCCACAGACTCTCGCAGCTCTAAAAGAAAACATTCGTCAAGAAATAACGAACATATCGCAGGAAGTGTTACGGCAAGTTATGCAAAATGTCATAAATAGGGCTCAAATGTGTATCAACTCTGGAGGTCACCATTTAAAAGACATCATCTTTAAATCCTAATGGTACGAAATTTAATAGCACAAATATACATTTAAAAAAATCTAAATCTAGTTTTCTAATTTAGAAAAAATGTTATAGCTGAACCAAATAGGGTCTTTACTTTTGCGCCACCCAGTAGGTATATACAATCAAATCAAATCAATCAATCAAATCATTTAATCAGTTTAAATAAAAGTACAATTTTTAGTGGCCTTATATTAATACAAAACAGGTATAATAATGTTAGGTGCCTGTACTAGGAGTATTCCAGTATCACAGGCAGTTTATGTGCTAATTTTATAGTAACAGATACATGTACACTTAAATTGTTTAGCAATGAAATATATATTATATATATCACAATGAAATTACAGATATATATTAACTTAATTATCTATTGTAAATAAGTCTATGTCTGATTATTTTAGCAAGTCTTATAATATTAAACTTGTGTCAGTATACTAAATTATCTTACAAAATAAAAATAATTAGGATCTTATTATAAATTTTAAAAGTAAGAGTTATTTAAATTTATTGTTTGTATACAATATACCTATTGTTCATAATGATGGTGTGTGTCTAGTAAACTACACTTAACATGTTAAGATGAGCTGTGTAGCTCGGGGACGCATTGTGTCCCCGCGCCGCCCGGTCAGTCGCACGCACCGCACTGACGCTGCGGTGCACATTTTGAGAGTACCTACTTACCTCGTATTTTTACTTTATTTATTTAGACTGTATTCACTTTATACTTATTTTACATACATAGATAGAATATTTCATAAAGTGTCCTGACCTGTATATTTGTACAATAAAGTACTTACAACATTTCATTATATCTATCTATTCACTTGTAGGTACCTACTACTTTAATGCGCTCGTACATATTATCTAGTAGGTATTACGCTTTCTTCTTCTTTTCGAGTCGACAGCAAATCTTTTTATATTGTATCAGCCCAAAACTTTAGCTACAGCTACAGCATTGTCAGCAGAGTTCATTAAATCTTCTTGCGTGCAGTTGATACAGGGCACGATATCAAGTGGGCCATTGTTTGTGGATCGGCTCCACACTTGCAATTTAGATCGGAACCGTCAGAGAATCCCCACCTGGACAAATTATTTTTAGTTAAGTCGACCTGCGTCCGAAGTCTGTTTAAAGATTTCCAAGTAGGCCATGATAAAGTATGTCCAGGCGGGCGATTCTCCGACAGTTGGACGGAGGGCTTTGGGAGATTAACACGCTCTCGCCACTATCTGAATCGCTCTTTTTCTTCTTGAAGCGGGCGCAGACATTTAACAAATTTTTTTCGGCTTTTCAGCCTTTGTGGCACAGGGTAGTAATTAAAAAGTGGGTGCCTTGTGTCGTCTAGCATTCTCTACCTTTCGGCGGAGTCTGCCACAGTCCTGCGAACATTTGTAGGTGCTACTCCAGATAGTGGATACATCATTTGTACCGGGGTCGGTTTTAAACAACCAGTAATAATCCGGCAAGTTTCGATCACGCTTGAGTATATACACTTAGCTACTTAGATGTCGGACAAAAGAACTCGTACTCAACCCTACGGATGGCCTATATTGTATAAATACATTACTTACTTGTAAGTATTTCTTTAAGTTGCTTGCTTGAAGAACAGTTGTTAGCAACAGTCATGCATACCCGCGACGTCACATCACAATACATTCACAACTTAGGTAGGTTTGTATGAAGGAAAGTGCTCGTCGAGTTTATACTTCTTCATTCGTAGTGGCTGCTACCAGTACTTACAACTCATTCGTACATCTTTATCATCTGTGCGATGTAGTGCACAATTTTATTATTAGAGTCTTATTGATAGACAGACCAGTGGCGAACTAAGTTAGGGGCGGCGACAGGGACGGCCCGCCGATTCAGAGGTGCCTCAAAATCTTGAGAAGTTTCTTCAATCAAATCTTAAGCTATGCTCTGTATCTACGTTAGTAGGTAAGCAGTTAGAGGCCCTGAAGATATAAATAAGTAGCTATAACCTATTCTAATACAAAAGCGGAGGTTTGTTTGTTTGAAAGCACTTATCTCGGGAACTACTAGTGGGGTTAAAAAAATTTTGTTTGCGTTTGATAGCCAAGTTCTTGATGAAGTTTATAGGATATCAGTAATCATAGATAACTTCGCACGGAAAGCCAGTGTAAAAATTAAAGTTATTAAAACCGTAGTTACTTATATGTTGTATTTTTAACCGACTTCAAAAAAAGAAGGAGGTTTCTCAATTCGAACGTATATATATTTTTTTTTATGTGTGTTCGCGGATAACTCTGTCGTTTATGAACCGATTTTGATGATTATTTTTTTGTTGGAAAGGAGATATCCCAAGTGTGGTACCATGATAAGCAAAAGCATGATAAGGAAACCAGGATCTGATGATGGATCAGATCCTGGTTTCCTTCTCCTAGAGAATCCTAGAGAAATCCTAGAGAAATCGAGGGGAACTTTCGAAAATCGTACTGACGACTAGTACATTTGTTATGTTTTTCGTTAAGTAGGTACTTTAAGGCATTACTATTTAGTGAAGGTTTGGAATCGATCTGATGATGGAGCACAAAGAGAGTCGAGGGAATTTCTCAACGAATTACAGCAATTACTTGTTGAGAACTTGTAATGGCACTTATAACCCTTAAATGAGAACTTTGCTCTTTTAAGGGTTATAAGTGCCATTACAAGTGACCATAGACAGTCGAAGAAATTCCTCAACAGCAGTCATGTCGGGCTTACTTCATACGGTTCAATATGCTAAAATGTTTAGTGTGTACAAAAATAAAACCAGTTAGATTTAGGTCTACCCATCACTAAAAATTGTAAAATAAAATATTTTTTAACAAAAAGAAAACCGACTTCAATCAAGACGGAAACTAAAAAGTAAAAAATAAATTTAAATAGCACAAAGTATTTCGTATTTTGATTTAATTAATCAGAAATTTATTAAATAAGTATTTTATAATTTTGAAGTTGGTGCCAAATAAATACTCAATGACTATATTATTATATAATGACTATAAATACTATAAGAACCTTACTACAATAGCAAATTAAGATTGATAATAGGTACGTACCTAGTTATTGTTTTACTTGGTTTTTCTTTTTGTTAAAAAATATTTTATTATATAAGTATTATAAAAATAAATGAACTTATAAGACAAGTGTGATAAGTCCCTCTCCTCCCCTGGGCTTCTGGAAGCCTCAGTCCGTCTCTGTTAGTTACTTATGTAATAGAACATAATGATTAATTTTCTTCTGTTACTTAGTCAATGCGCAGGTAGAAAATCCAAAATGAATTGACTTCAGCAATGATTGGTCTGTGTGAGGACCCCGCGCTCAAGCTCACAGGCGGGCGTCGCGTGACACAGTTCTGTGTATAATTCACACAAGATTTAATGAATGTATTGATTAGTGTCAGCTTCCGACTTTGCTTTTATTGGCACTGAAGTAACAGTGATGCGCCTGAACGTCACAGTGGAGAGCGCGGAGTTTGTATGAGCAGCTCGATGCGCAGGGTGCGCGCGCTGCGGGGGTGGCGCGGGGGAGATGCGCGGTATCGACGCGGCGGCGGTGGCGGGCGGCGCGCGTCAGTCCACCGTCCGCCGCGCCATGGAGCCGCAGAGCGCCGCGCCCCCCGCGCCCGACGCGCCGCTCGCGCCAGGCGCGCGCCCCCTCGTCAAGCCCGACGAGTACGGCGAGGTCGACACCTCCAGGTGCAATCTCGACACTACACAACATTCATACCTACATCATGACCCTCACCGCCTCTCTACTGCTCATGTCCTCGGAGTGCGCTCGCTCGTTATGTACTTATCTAACTGCACATACCTATATCTACTAGAGGCGATGCAAGCTCTATATTTGCGTACCAGCACACGGATTTTAGCACGTTCAGGTCGCAGGTAGCTCAGTCCCCTGAGCGCTGCACGCACGGGCGAGGCGCGGTCCTCAGATGTAGTCCACTGACTAGCGACTGTTCAGTGACGTAATTTACATATAAATGATATTGCAGCAAAGTTGTACGTAAGTACACATTATGAGAGTCTAGACGCACTCTCATTGTCGCGGTCGAGTAGCTGTCATCTCTCGCCCCAGTGCTGTGCTGTGCAGTAGGTACAAATATATGAATTATTCCCACGAATATAAGCATTTCAGTGGCGCTAACTTTGTCACTAGGTGGCTGATAACTTGATATTTGACAATTCGAGAGCTCCTTGTTAAAAGAACTGCATACAACAATGTATTGATCGTTGAATTTAGTTGTAAACTGTAAAATACGTGTACTAGATAATAACAAATACCACTGAAATCATAGGTTGTACCATCAACTCTTTTAATTCTCCTTCGTGGTATACCAAGCGCCAATTAGGGCAGTACTTAGGTAAGCTTTACAATGGATTGCAATGTAAGATATTTTTATACGAGCGACGAATCAACAAAGCCACTACATAACTATTATGTAATTAAAGTAACAAAACTATATACATATTTAATTCATATTTCATCTACTTCATAAATAAAAAGTTACATGGTGACACAATATTTACTTAGTAAGAAGGAAAGTAGGTATTATGTATGTACGAGTAGGTCCTCCTTACCTTTTACGTCAGATGCGTGCATGCCGCCATAGCCCTTGGGTTGTGTACGACGCATGTATCTCTTATAAATATGCAACAGCCTTCTCAACTTGCTACGATGTTAATAATTAAACACTAATTAGTTAAAGCTGAAGCCCATTTAATACAATTATAAAGTTGCAACTTAGTGTTTCCATGTTATGTTACTTACTTTTAAACTTTCGCGTTCCTGATATAAATTTATAAACATACGGGAATATCGCGATCATGCATTAGGTATTTACATACCTTATTTTGCTTGACGTTTCGACCAGGTTACACCGGCCGTGGTCACCAGTAGTCTGCTTGTGACCACGGCCTGTGTTGCTCTTAAGTTTGTCCAGCACGGAGAACTGCTCCCATCTTTGAGATGGCCCTGCACTTTATAGGTTGCAGCTGAGTGCGGTCAGTATCATCGCAAGCAAAGAGGCCACTAAGTCCTTTAAGCCCTTTATAGCTATGTAAAGGTGACGCCACAATGGCAGTTTTGTATGGTCTTTACATCAATGTTTTCTCGCCCTCCCCAAGACCAAGCCTAAAGGGTTCCGTGGAGTAACGAACCGTAGTAGCAACTAAAGCCTTGAAACTGTACCAGCGCTTGTATTTGTTGAGCGAGTCGCGGCAGTTTCACTCCACAGTGTGCCAACTTGGTGTATGATAGCAATGGGTATGTTGATGACAATTTTAATAGGCTAGGGTAGGCACGTAGCCTAGATATAAGATTATAAGTTTATTTGTTCACTAGTGGTCGCCTACTCGATAGTAATTCACAATAACACCGTGTAAAATCTGTGTAATTCTCGATGTAAATGAAAAGAAAACCAACTGGACTTTGAGGGTCGAAAGGTTAGAGTCGCGCCATAGCACGAATTTTAAATCATTCGTGGTGCGAGTGCCGACTCATCATTTTGAAATTTTCCTCAAGGCAGAGTTTTGGCCGAAAGGTATTGTGTATCGGCGCTATCGTGGGAGATATGACGCCGTCGTAAGCTGATGCACTCGTATTAGTTTTAGGTTTATATTATGGTATGTATGTTAGTTTATAAGGTATATATAAATATGGATTGTAAAAAAAAAATGATCCGAAATAAATGATATGAATATGAAATACCAGAGGCACCGTTAATTTTTTCAAAATTTCATATTTTAGATGCTTGCACTCCTTTTTTTATATTATCCAACCAAAGTGCCTCCACCCCACCTGATGGTAAGCAGTCAGTGGAATCCTGAAGTAGTGGCCACCATACCATAAGCACTCGTCTTAAACTGCTTATATGATGGCCTCCACTATGGCGGCTGGGAAGCAATGGTGTCGGGGAAGGGAATTAGGGAGGTGAGGAAAGAGTAGAAACGCAGTAGTACGGATACTACTACTTTTACGTCGATCTTCTATGAGATGGTAGTACTTCCTCCGTCAATCCGACCCATTCATGCTGAAACCAGCGTGGATCTACTACCGTAAAAACTCCTTCTTAAAAACGTTAATAAATGCTACATCGCCTACTCCTCCGTGCACGCCATGTGCTTATAGACATGGACAGGTATTGTAGAGCGGTCAAGTGAGCCAGTGTGTGATGCACGTGTACATATACTCGCATGTGTGCGTCGGCAGGTACCCGACGCCTAAGGACGCGACGCACAAGGTGCGCGGGCGCAGCGACCTGCTGGAGCTGATGTGTGGCGCAGGCGCGGTGGACCCGGAGCTGCTCACCGTCAAGACCTTCTATTTCTTCTTCTACTCGGCGTTCGGCTCGCTGTTCCCGCTGATGGGCGTGTATTTTAAGCAGATGGGCATGAACGCGGGCCAATGCGGCCTGCTCATCGGTACGCGGCCTTTCGTCGAGTTCTTGTCGGCGCCCTTTTGGGGCGGTCTGGCCGACCGCTGGCAGAAGGGGCGCACGCTGCTCCTGGCGTCGCTAAGTGCGTGGATCGTGTTCACGCTGCCGCTGAGCTGGGTGCAGCCGGCGGCTGTGTCGTGTGTGCTGCCGCTCAATAGCACCACGTACAACTTAACAGAGCCGCGCTACGACGAGGGTGCCTGGGGCCCCACACCACGCTCCTTCCACCCGCCGGCCGCCGCCGCACGCGAGGGGTCGCCGCTGCCCGTCAGCGACGCGCTCAACTACAACCCCAAGCAGAACGAGGACTGGGTAACGCCGCTGCACTCGTTCATCGTGTACCGCACGCCCGACATACAGAAGACGTTTTTCCTGCTGCTGCTGCTCGTGGTCATCGGCGAGTTCTTCAGCGCGCCCGCTATCACGCTTGCCGACTCGGCCGTCATCACGTTGCTGGGCGAGGACGCGGACAGGTAAGGAGATCACTACTTACATACTTACCTACTTGTAGACACTCAAGTAGAGTGTGAGTGACGCGTATGTGGCACAGGTACGGGCACCAGCGCATGTTCGGCTCGCTGGGCTGGGGGCTGGCAATGTTCTTCGTGGGCATCGCGCTGGACCACAGCACGGCGTTCAGCACGCACCCGTGCGGCGGCCCGCAGCGCTACGAGAAGAACTACACCATCTGCTTCGCCACCTTCTCTGTACTGATGGGCGCCGCGCTCATCACCGCCACGCAGGTATAACACACTGCACACTACCCAACCAATGCAATACGACCATAATATGAATATTTAATCAATAGTTTTCAGTCAAGGTTTACTTCTTCTTCTTAATGTGCCTCTTTGAACTTGCCTCTGTCTAGTGTGAGATGAAACAGTCTTTCGACGATGGTAACACCAGTCAAGGTTCACATTTTTACAAATTAAATTAAAGTAACATTTGCAAGGTTAGATTAGCGTCAGCTGCTATACTACCTATTTGTAACCGATTATATGGGCTTAAATACGTCATAATAATTATGTATACGTTATATAACTAACTACTCACTTAATTCAGATGTCTGTGTACTAAAACCTGCGCTTTCTTTTTACGAGATACTAGCTAGTGCGGGTGCCAGCGCTAGGATTGTATGTAATATAGGTTACTACAATCAGCGTCGCGTCGCTCGGACGTTGCGCTGTCTCTCTGCTGAGCAACTTTCCTTTAGTCTCTAACGGCCCACAAAAACATTATACTAACCGCGTTACTAAAAATATTGTCAAAATGTTGATTAAGAGACGGATAGACGTATTTTCAATACTGTGATTTTTTATAGCACGAGTCCTTAGTTTCTGCATAAGCTCTTTGACTTCATGTATGTTGTGCGTCGCGTACGTTTCAGATCCGTTTTAAGTACGAGTTTGCACCGGTGGAGGCCATTGCACCGGCCGCGCCCACCGAGCCCACCCACGAGGAGAAGCTGCAGCAGCAGCTTGCGGAGCAGCTGCAGCTACCGGGGCTAGATACGGGCGTCCCCTCGCGCCCCGCGCCGCCGCTGGAGCAGACCAAAGTGTTCGCGCAGACCACACGCGAGATGCCCGAGTGGGTCACAGTGCTGCGTCAATTCCAGAACGTCAAGGCGGCCTCTTTCCTATTCGTCGCTTGGTTCATGGGCTTCGGTATCGGCCTCATCTTCACTTTCCTGTTCTGGCACCTGCAGGTGAGCTGTGTGCTCATACACGCTGTATGAGCTCGGCGCACGCTTCCCTCGACCGTGGCTCACCGGCGCACCTCATTGTTGCAGGACATCGGCGGCTCCCCGACGCTGTTCGGCGTCGCCTCCGTCATCAACCACATCTCCGAGATCTTCGCCTATTTCTTCAGTTTTAAGTTGATCACACAGATGGGACACGTGAAGGTATGTGCGGCTGTGATGGTTCTATTTATCGTGTGTCTACTAGATTCGTGACATAGATAAATATTTGCGACCAAATGAAATAGATACGAATATGTACTATTTGTTTCGTCTTCGGCGTGTGTGTGTGTGTGTGTGTGTGTGAGAGAGAGAGCACCTGTACAGTGGTACGTGCGCAGGTGCTGTGCCTGGGTCTGGCGGGCAACGTGCTTCGGTTCCTGTACATCGCGTGGTTGAGCGATCCGTGGTGGGTGCTGCCCTTCGAGTTCGTGCAGGGCGTGACGCACGCGGCGGTGTGGGCCGCCTGCTGCTCCTACATCGCGCACGGAGCGCCGCCGGGTCTGCGCTCCTCGGCGCAGGGCGTGCTGCAAGGTGAGCACCTTCTGCCCTGTGCACGAGGCGGGCCTCACCCAGAAGGTACCTATACATACATAAGTACATGTGTGCGCGCGCAGGGCTGCACCACGGGTTGGGACGCGGCTGCGGCGCGGTGATCGGCGGCATCGCGGTGGCCAAGTGGGGCACGACGCGCACGTTCGCGGGCTACGGGCTGCTGTGCACGGTGGTGCTGGCCGCGTTCGCGTTCGTGAACTTCCGCGGCGGGCCCGAGGTGAGCGTGGGCGGGCCGGGCGCCGATGAGGAGGCGCGCGCGGTGGCGGAGGCGGGCGTGCTGGCCCCGCACGGCGTGCCCTCCAACCCACTGCCGCGCGCGCTCTCTTCCACGCGCCTTGCCGACCTCGCGCACCACGACTCCTACGGCGCCACGCAGGTACGTACCGCTCCTAGCTGTCTCGCCTCACCCTCACCACATCACGACCCTACTGACCCGAGTGTCGCTTGCTCCGCAGAACTACAGCGGCGCCAGCGAGCTGGGCGTGCCGGGGCAGGCGGCGGCGGCGCGCCCTAGTAACCCGTTCCTGGCGGAGCAATCGGCGCCCGCCTACAGATAAATATATTTGTTGACGCTGGGCGTGTCGTCGACACTCAAGTATTACCCTTGTTATCTCAGCCCGGCGGCACTAGATCGTACCTCCATGTTATTAATAAATGCGAATATATTGTAGCCGTGATCGTTGCTTAGAGAGCGGCGTCGCAGCGCGGCACAGTGTACACAGTACACACAGTTGCGCGGCGCCGCGACGCTCTCGCTCGTTCGCTATCGATTCTTAAGAGCGATGTTGACTGTTGCTATATATCTACAAGTATAGGTAGGTACTACATTACGTGTATGTTAAGCAGAGTGTAATATAAAACAAAGTATTTAGTTGGGCGTGCTACTAACTGCAAGCGATGTCATATCATGATGTGATGTACTTACTGTACGTGTGGCTCGCCGGGGCGTCGGCGTCGGGCGGGCGGGCTCACTTGTGATGTATTATTTTGTTGATAATGTAATAGATATTCTTATAACAATAGCTATATGTATACATGAGGTTTGTTGTAAAGTGTACGAGTATAAGCGCGTGTCGCGGGGTGCTACTAGACGTGCGCCTGCGCGCGCCTGCACCAGTTATATATTTTTGCACAGTCTCTAGCGAGGAGCAGCCGCGCGGCGCTGCGACCGCTCGCCGCCCGAGCGTCGAAGCGAGTCGCGGATCCGCGCGACGTCCACACTTTCAATTTCATGTGTATAATAAATAAATGTTGAACTATTCATCATCATGTCGTTTTATTAATTATTATGTAAATTGTATTAATTGTGATGTGTCATACTTTATGTAGGTACCTACCGATTCCTGATTCGCGTATAGTGCCGTGTGTCCATGTAAGTACTATCGCGAGGAGTGTGTAGAGTGGGAGCTATGTGAGAGCGTGTTCGCTTACAGACTGTTCGTCTGAGGTAAGTACCTATCAACCCTAAAGCGTGCCTACTTGGACTTGACTGTATTCTAAACATTACTAAACATTGTAAAAAAGGGATCAAACCGTTACCCTTCCGTGTGAGTCCTGCTGCACTCTCACTCGCAGAACGAAACACAAACGCACCAATTAATTACCAACGGGTAGGAACGAAGGTTGATAGGAACTAAATGTAATTAAACATCTCATTCACTCTGATCCATTGCATTTTGTATTTGTAGTGTGTAACAAGATGGCGAGCACAAGGACGACAGTCAGCATCAGCTGGCCTCTACTCATATGTAGCTACTTACATAACAAGTTTAAAATATTCACATGACTAGCTTATAAAAGCCTTATTCTTACATTTAAATATAACTTATTTTACTATATCTATCATACAAACAATACTAACAGACTTGTTCCAGGTTTATACGAATAGTACCTAATTACATTGTATATAAAATTATTTTTTTAAAGTAGAAAATAGTATTTTAATTACTTCAAAGCAAAGAACATTGAAGGTGAATCAATGAAATCGTTGATACTTATATAATACCACTAGCGACCCGCCCCGGCTTCGCACGGGTGCAATACTGCCAACTACAATGTCTTTATAAACAACGTTTACAGATTTTTTGTCATTAGACAATACAAACATGTTTTCTTTAGAGGGTACTCTTGAAAGAGCGACATATAATTGGCCATGTGAAAACATAAAAATCCGTTACGTTGTTACTTATAAAGTCCCTAAAGACCACGGTGACAGCCAACAACACAACACTACCTATCCAGCCAGTAACACTGCGCGTGATAGTATGGGTTCTCACTGATCAATACAGATGATTTCAATGATATAATTAATGCAGGATAATATTATTATGATTTATTTAGATGCAATTACCGATCACCAGTTACGGTTTGGGCCGTGCCACAGCGTATTGACAATAGTCAAAATGTTGTAGCGGCGAACTGGCGACGCTTTTACTCTTGGAGTCAAGGGCTCAAGGGACACCGCGCGCCGCGCAACTGTCACTACGTACTAACTGTATGACCACTAAGAGAACAACAGCGACGGTCTAACGTAACATTAATTAACTAATAAATGCAATTCATTTTCATAATAAATTAAATAAGAGTGTTCGCTTCACATCAATTCACTGTTTCATGTCCACTCCTCGGTCTGACTAGTTGAGGTTCACTTTACTCGGCCGCGGCGCTCGCTGCTGCTGTAGGCAGACCACGGCGCTGCGTGTATGCGGGGGAGGGCAGGAGTTTCAGCTCACTCACAAGATGACGATGCGTCCGTTCTTGTAGGCGGTGCGCAGCGGCGCCTTCTCGTACTCAGTATACGGCGCGCTGGACAAACAAACGTGTCAGCCGGCCTCCAGCCGCCCGCACCCGCCCCTCGCCTTCTCAGTGTAATAGATGCGCACCACGTACGTGACGCAGCGAGCGGCCGCGCCGCGCCACCGCCGCCCGCTGCAACACACGCCGCCGCCTCACAACACCCACTTACAAACAATCAACGAGAAGGCGAAGGAGAAGATCAGTCATGAACTAAAAATATCTCACAGAGCAGAGCTATGCATACAGTAGGAATTTAATAGTCTCTAATAGAAGGTAGGCTAGGTTAGTAGAAGAAATGCAACGATCTCATACAACTGAATAGAAGCCTTTAGACGAGGCTCACAAACGTAACTCTGTAAACTACAATCACCTGTAGGAGCGCTTCGCCAGCGCGGCGGACTCGTCTGGCGAGGTAGGTCGTCCGTCGGTGTCGCTGTACGCGGGCGGCGGAGGGCGGCGCGCGGCGCACAGCGCCAGCAGCACGGCGAGCGGCTGCAGCAGCGCCAGCAGCACCACCAGCGCCGTCGCCACGTACGCGTTGCGCGGCAAGTCCTCCTCCGCCTCCTGCGGAGCACACCACCACGCGCTTAACTACCGCACGGCTATGTGTGCACGTCTCACCACACACAATGTCAACATTAAGTCAAATAGGCCAGATATTTGTATGACAAAATAAATAAATAGCGCCCAGTAATGTTGCTTGAGTCACGATGCTCTGCAAGAGTCTGGGGGATTGTCGCTTTCACTGTGGTGGCTGCGAATGGCATTGGTTAAGAGGATGAGGGGGTAAAGAAAGAGGAAATAGGGGAAATCGGGCCTTTAACGAACGCAAATGCAATATTATGGATAGTATCTACTAGTCTCACGTCGATCTTCTATGACAGGATAGTAATTCCCCGGTCGATCCGGCCTATTCATGCTGAAACCAGCGTGGATCTACTACGTATACGAATGTGTGTGAGAGGTACATCAGAGTACACCGATAGCTCACCTGAATGAGAGCCTCAATGCGCTGCGGCAGCGGGTGCCAGCGACTGAAGTACTGCAACACGGGCTTTAGGTACTGGCGCAACTCCATGGCCTCCTGCAGCTGCAGCGCCGCGTCGGAGTGCAGCCAGTCTAGCACGCGGCGCGCCAACCACGCGCCGAACACCAGCTCGCCCACTACCAGCGCCGTCATCACAGCCGCGTACTGCGCACAACACACACCGCCTATAAGTACCGTGCTGCTCTGTGCGGCAGGTGGAGCCGGCAGCGGTGCACTCACCACGTAGAGCAGCACGCGCCTGGTGGAGTGCTTGTTGAGATGCAGCGCGGTCGCCGCGAGGTGCGCCAGCAGCAGAAGCGCGGCGCCGTACAGCGCGGTGGTGGCGGCGGCGGCGCGGTACTCCACGGGGAACAGCTCGCGCACCGCTATGTACGTGCTCGGGTCCCACTTGAGCCGCGCCGCCGTCGCCAGCGTCGCCCCGCCGTACAGCTGCAACATCACAACGCGTCAGCGCAGACCACCAACCACGCCACTGCGTGTACCCCCTACACTACGCCAGTACTCACCGTGAGCAGCAGATTGACGTGCGCCAGCAGGAGCGCGGCGCACCCGCACCACATCGCGCCCACTCCAGTCGAGCACCGCATGCGCGCCACTAGCACGCACACTCACCACTCAGCGCTGACATCCTGCTACACACGCACTTTGTTATGTGTATAATAATTTCTTTGAAAGCGATGACGAGTGTTCACAATACTGGCACGCGGCGATAGCGGACGGTGAGTAAGTACAGATAGCGCTGCTGATACCGACGCGCGACGATGTGCTCCTCAGGTGTATCTTATCAGCCGCGCTATCACCCCACCCGCCCGCTACCATCTCCCCGCCGCATTGTGTGCAAGGGGGATTATCAAAATCTATCATTATCAAATCTATACTTCTTTGATAGAATAGGGCTTTAGGCACCTAATGAGATGCATCGAAGTTACTGAAAATCTTAGTAAGGTACCCAATATCATAACTAGGCACGGGATGACAATTCAGCGAAGTACTTCGCTGTGCACAAAACGAATAATCGTTGGCAGACAAGAAGTCTGCTTTTTTTTTTTTTTTTTTTATAATATTAGCCTACCAAAGTGACTCCACTCTGCCTGATGGTAAGCAGTAAGTGGAATCCAGAAGTGGCGGACACCTGCTTGGCCAAACTCGACTGAACGCGTTTGGCCATTTGGTCGACTTTTGCTAACCGATAGATCAACGACTTATGTGCTACCATAGGTAGTTTACCGTATAGCGTTAGTCAAAACAATAGGTAGATACTGAGTAAAATTTGATCCAAAATGCGTCAACACTTTGCAATCTGATAAATGATGAAGATTCATCGTCATAGCATCGATAATGTGCTATATACTGTTTTCTAACATTCTTATGGTAGGTACATTATTTTGATATTTCTAGTTTCCTATTATTCAAATATTGATAATAAAGCAAACGATGACGATGGGCCGATGACGTTCACACTGAATACAGCAAGGCCTTCGATAAAGTAGCTATATCCTTTTAAGACATCGCACGATAGTGTCGTTAGAAACAACGAACGAGGGTGGTTTTTTTCTCACCATACACACTGAACACTAACTATAGTTACATCTAGTTTCAGTGTGGTGCAGTGGAGTCGCACAGGGTTTCTCGTTGTGCTACATACAACCCTTAGCCTTAACGATTAGGTTCATCTTGTACCTGTGTATCCGCCTCAGCGCTGTGTCCACACACTGGCGGATGAGGGAGCTACTCTCAACACAGAAGATAAGCGTGTACAGTGATGTGTGTACATTTTGGTAAGATTGCGATATAATGAGATGTGTTATCTATCTGTCTCGCGGCATTCTGTGCCCAGTTACACTCCACTGCATCTACCTATCTCCTTACTTACTTATATCATAGGTCTGTCCGCATCGCACGAATCAGGACTCAATGGTTTAGACTTTATTTGTAATTCTTTTTCGTAAATAAATATATTATTATTATTATTATAATGGTGGCAGTACTCTGGTAGTGTCGCTCACAATGACACTAGTTATTAGTTGTCTCGCCTTTTGTTTTTTATTTTTGTTGGGAAATGCATTACGCATGCGCACCCTCAACTCAGTTAACTCAGTTGATGAAACAATACAAAAATACTTCTCTTTGCCTGATCTCAGAAACGGCTTATCCGATTTAGATTTGGTTTTCACTAATACATTGTGGTAAGCTTCACTTAACATTTAGTGTTTGTTTCATGTAAATCGGTTCATAAATAAAAGTTATGCCAATTTAAAGAATCACGTCGAACATTTTCTGTTAGAAACAGAGACTTTAACAGGTTACGGAATAGCTGATACCGTTTTAATTTTTCGGATTCCTCTCATTCTTAACAATCTTCCGTTTAGTTTTAAATGAGTCCAGTTTCCAGTAAGCCTATGTTTCGCGATGACAATTAATAAAGCCCAAGGTCAGACACAACTAAAAGTTGTAGGCGTGGATCTAAGTATTAGCTGTTTTTCGCACGGTCAGCTTTATGTGGCTCTATCACGTGTTAGCATTCCTAGCAGCCTGTATGCTTTGATTCCAGATGGCTATACGTCTAATCCATACATCCATACACCCATACATATTATATAAGGCTTTGTCCTGACTGACTGACTGACTGACTAACTGACTAACAGACAACGCACAGCCTAAACTGCTGGTCGTAGTGACTTGAAATTTGGAGGGTGTGTTTGTCTAAATGTCTAGAGGTTGTACTAAAAAAGGGTTTTTTAAAATTTAAATTCTAAGTGTGTGAAAGGGATGAAATCGATTGTATGAATCTTCTTCATTTTTTAACTTACAGTTTTGAAATTTTATTTTGAAATAGGTACTTCTATTTAAATAAAAAATATCCAAGGTAATTTTATTTAAACAGGGGTGGATTTAGAGGGGTGAAATATTCTATACAAAGATCTTTAGCTTTTGAAGCTAGCGACTTGAAATTTACAGGGAGGGAGAGGGAGGGAAAGGAAGGAGGAAAAGGAGGAAGGGAGGGAAAAGTAAGAGGGAAGTGATGGGGAAGTGAGAGGAAAGTGATGGGGAAGTGAGAGGGAAGTGAAGAGGAAGTGTGGGAGAAATGCGGGAGAAGTGAAGGGAAAGTCAGGGAGAAGTCAGAGGGAAGTAAGGGGAAAGCCAGGGAGAAGTGAGTGGAAAGTGAGGGGAAAGTGACGGAGAAGTAACGGGGAAGTAAGGAGAAGTGAGGGGGAAGTGAGGGGAAATTGAGGGGGAAGTGAGAGGGAAGTGAGAAAAGTAAGGAGTTCTCGAATGGTGGAAAAAGGGAGCGGAAGGGATACTTAGCGATAGGAAGGGAGAGGAAAGGAGGAAAAGGAAGGAGAAGGAAGGCGGAAGAGAGGGGAAAGCGAGGAGGCAAAGTAGAGGGAAGTGGAGGAAAGGGCAAGAGATGCTGGAGGAGGGGCAAGGGATGCTGAAGGAGGTGAAGAGGAGAAGAGGGAGGGGAGGAGAGGAAGGAGGAAACTGTGGAGAGTGGAGAAAAAGTGCAATAGGGAAGAAGGGGAAGGGGAAAGTTATTGTAGTGAAAATTTGCCTTGTGTATTGTATATTGATTTACGAGGGATATCTTTAGGTAGGTGAAAGAGGATTTGTATGAATAGGAGATTGAAAATAGTATGAAAAACAGTATTTAAACAATATAAAAATGTCTATTGGAAAAAACGACATTCACGCGAGCGAAGCCCAAAAGGTCACTCACTCACTTATCACGAAATCTCCTAGGAATCTCAAACTTTGCATTGTCATTCCTATAGAATATGTATAGGTGCTCACTTAGACGGAATTTTGCGAAATCCATCCCCTAAGGGGGTATAAAGGGGTGGCAAAGTTTGTATGAAACTTCTATAGTTTTTATAGTAGGATTACCAAATTACTAGAAAATACTCTTTTTTTAATATTTAGAAACCACCCTTATTAAATGTGCAAATAAGAGTCGCAAGTTTGTGTGAAAGTGATTTGTCAGTTTTAGCGGTAACGGGTTTAAACTGGATTCGCCATAGAGACGGATAATACTGATATTTATTACTGATACAATGGACGATTGCCATAAAATCAGGCACGCAATATTCTCATAGAGGCACCCATCTGAATTTTCACGCGAACGAAGTCGCGGGTAACAGCTAGTGTTAAGATAAGATTAGATCTTTATTTTGTAAAACATGTGTGTACAATACAATACAAGATAAATAAGCTTGCATGCAAGTTGGTACAAACAGACAAGATAGAGAAACAGCAGTATAGCGCATTATTGCAGATACATACTAGGCAGGATCTGTGTAGTCTGTGCAGACGCGACTGCAGGTCACGACCTTGCACTGCACCTCCATACGCCCTGTCAATATATATCGAAGGTGAATGGGTACCTACTAAAACCCAATACGGGGCAAATCTTGCGGGCTGTAGGATTAGAAATAATACTAATATTTACTAAGTACAATGTTGTGTCTACACGAAATAATCGCTTATTAGTTCGGATGGAAACGTTCTGATTGTTCACTTAGTTGGTATAATTATATTACTGCATTGTGTCAGGATATCAGGCGGAGGTTGTATCTGTGATATACACTTAGAGCATTAAACCAACCGGAGAGGCCACTGACAGGCGTACCCCTCTGCCAAAGGTACCAGCCCACCGGTCATACCCGTTATATAAAACTAGTTGACGCGCGTTCCGCATCATAAGTCACCTATCAGTGCATGCGTAATAGCGTCTCAATAGAAATGCCGAATTGCAGTGTATTTTGGTGTAAAAAGCGTTCAGCGACATCAAGTCTACAAAAGGATAATATTACATTCCACCTGTAAGTATTATTTTGTTCTAATATTATTAAATAAGGCATTAAATTAGCAATTTAACCAAATAAAATGCTAATCAACAAGTGTTGCCAGGCTTATCATCAATACTCCAATCTGGGGTAATATTTTAAGTTGAATTAACATAAAAACTAACCTTTCCTTTTTTATATCTCGCCTTGTTGACATATCTAATAAGTTTCATTTTGGATGTACATTATTGTGTCACCGTTCCCATATTTATTTATTTTTAATTAAAACCAATGTTTTTTTTACCAAGTAATGCACAAAATAATATTAAATGAACAAGTAAAATGAGATTATAAATCCAAATATACAAGATTAGTGCACTTTATTCCGAAAGATAATTGCTCATTTCTTACAAAAATAAGCGTATTTATTTTTAAGAAACTGGTCACACTTTAACATAATTAGAGATGAGACAGTTTAATCACAAATATCGATATTGGTTTTCCAGTATTAAATTAATTTTTTTTTGTTTGAAAAAAAGAGTGGGTACCCATGTACGCACGTAAGAAGTTATACTTCTTTGGCATAACAATCCAAAAATACCAAATAATAATACAACGCATACATACATAAATACGCATACATACATGAATTGATATAAACGCCAATATATTTTTTATTTATTCACACAGATTATTTGTACTGATACGACACACAAAGATCCGCAACTAACTTCAGTGTGTAAAAGGTTCGCAACTAACTTCAGGGTGTTGCTTTTTTCTGTCGGTGTGCGCGCGCATCGTAAAAATTCACTCTCATCATTTTTCCCAATCGCGCCAAAAAAAGTATAACTTCAAAAAAAAACGGCTAAATGCCAGTAGGACTCGCGCGCCGAGGGTTCCGTACTATCAGGGATCGGAAGTATTGAATAAACATTAGTAAACATAGTAGAAGAGCCCGACCGCATAACCAGATTTGTTTGTCGAACAATGTTTAACAAATAAATTTAGCCCGACGAAACTAGCACACTTTTGTAATTATTATCAAAAAAGCCCGTCATACGGCTTTTTTGATAATAATTACAAAAAAGTGTGCTAGTTAGAAACACTGTTTTATTCTTCCTGTAATATTGACATAAACATGAATTAACAGAATTACTTCTAGTTAATTCATGTTTATGAACTATTTACTTTACTTTCATCTATTTCAAAGTGCTTAAATAAAAAAAAAAACCTTAAAATTATAATAGATTATTATTACCTAAAACTGTTCTATATAATATAAGATAATGCTCATTTTAATAAGCAAACATAATAATCATGAAAATAATTAAATCTTTCGCGTACTTATATGAAATCCTTAACATCGATACTAAATATCGACAGAGTCAAGCTCTAACTGTTTTACGCTAAGGAAGCGTAAACTGATAGATGTCCCTGTGTGTGAATGTGATTGTGTGTGTTTAGTTTAAGCTAGTGTGTAATAATTTTATTGTGTGCGTGTATAACGACGCGATTTAAAAATGCATTAGTAGTTACATTAACATTGTAATTAGTGTGCGTTGCTCGCGTTACCCCGTCCCCCGCCAAAAGTGGCAGACTTTTGCGCAAGGGAAATAGAGCGCGTGTCCACTCCTGTTGGTTTAATGCTCTAAGGATATACAAGGTGAAGCATGAGGAGAGAATCAAACAAGGCGTGTGTACAAAAATATCACTTTATTGCTTTAACCGTAACGTGTCAATATTCGTGAGAGAAGTATGCGCGTCTGTGCGTATCGCTGTCTTATTGTCTAGACGAGTGGAGGAGGCGAGGGCGGGGCGAGCGGACTTAACACTATTTGGCACCAGGAGTCGCCTCGCGTCGCCTCGCGCCTCACTCGCGTACAGTAACACAAATCACAGCAACATTCGAGTATCACATTAGAGATAGCGGGTATACATACATGCTCGTATATGTACACATACACGAGTCGGGAACGAACAACGAACAGAGGCCCTTCCTCCAAATAAGTAAGAAAATTACATGCGATCAAATCAACTTTAGATACACAAGTATGAAACGAAAGTGAACACAGTAGAGTTTAGTTCAGTCGATCACGTGGCGCGTGTACAGTATCTACACAGTACTGTAGTAGCGAGCGAGCGCCGGTCATACCGCGCCACCAGCGCCACGCCCTTCTATAAGGTCGCTACAAGGCAAGAAGTCACTACTCAAAGTACTACAAAACATACGTTTACAAAATATAGTCTGTTAGAGATATTAACTGCGCGCCGGCTCATAGGAATACATGAACAACAACGAGTGCCGGCGCATGATATGAACACTCAACCGTTACTAATATAATATACTATCATACCTTACATGCTAAGGAATCGCCTAGGAGTAACTACTACGTTATATGGCAGTCTGTATTCGTTAATCAATTAATAGAAACAATCATATAAACTTACGAGATAAGGTAGACTCTATGTATAACTGGAAGGCTTACGTCGACTCCGATCCTCACAGATATACATTCATATAACTCTTATATCGAACGATATCAGCCCCTGGCGCAAGAGATCCTTACAACAACGTCGACGCGACGGGCACTAAGAGGCGCTGCAGGTCGAGCGCTGCCCCTACATGTCGGCGTGCAGTACGAGCAGCGCGGCCGCCGGCGCCGACGGCAGCGCGCCGCCCGCCGCGCGCGCGCGCAGCTGCGCCTGCACCGCGTCCCACGCGGCGTCGCGGCACAGGCGAGGCGCGCGCGGCTGGCACCCTGCGCGCACCTCGCCCACGTCCAGCACGTGCAGCACGTCGCGCGGCAGAGGGGGCGGCGCGGGCGCGGCGGCGGGCGGGCGGCGGCGCGCCGGCACGCGCCCGCGCCGCCGGGACGTGCGCGCTCGCGCGCCTGCGCCGGTGCGGGCGCGTCCAGGCGGGCCACCCGCCACGTCCTGAAACATTACATTTACGAAGTCAGTAACAATTGCAACAACAACAATTATATTAGCTACATGTAGTTGTTACATGTGCAACGCACCTGCTAGAAAATCTTGTCAAGGATGGTGTACATGCGCAGGTTGGCCTTCTTGCGCCAGCCGGGCGGCGGGTCGTGGTCAGCGGCGTCGCTGTCATCGTCGGCGGCTGACACGGCGCAGGAGGCGCGCTCCTTGCTGGGGCACGGGCCCTCCTCCAGTAGCTCGGCAGGCGCGCCCACCCGCCGCGCGAGCCGGCGCGCCATCACGAAGGCGGCCACCTGCAGCACCATGGCGAGCAGGCCGAACACGATGATGACGAAGGCGTTGTTGGGGGCCTCGCGCTCCACCTCCTCGATCATGTCGTAGAGCGGGCGCGCCACGTCGCGGTAGCGCTCCACGGCGAGCAGCGCCGGCTTGAGGTCGTGCAGCAGGTCGATGCCGCGGCGCGCCAGCTCGGCCTGCGGGGCGGAGCGCCACCACGCCGCCAGCGACGCGCCCATCCACGCGCCGTACCCCACCTCGCTCAGCGCCAGGAACACCACGCCCAAGCAGTACTGCAACCACACACACGCACTTAACACTACAAAAATGACTTCTTTTTTATAAACAATACGTTCTATGCACACAGCAACCCCGCGTAGGAATTGAACCCACGACAGTCGACATGGTGCTCGTGGTAGTGCAGTATCGACATGTGTGCGATAGATGGCGCTAATTGGTGGTGGATGGCGCGACATCTGCCGCGCGGTGGCGCGCACATCACACAAAACTTTTCGTTTGAACACTTGTTCGTGATCTATGCCCCGTTTGATCGACCAATAGAAAAAGAATTATCGCCTACTCACTAATGGAATTTATGAAGGAACTAAATTATTTAGTTAAGGAACTAAATTATTTAGTTAAGGAACTAATTTAATTAGTTTGGTACTGAATTAATCCCATGACATTGAAGTAACATTGCTCGTACATTTAGATTTACGATCTACCGAACCAATAGTAATTACATATTTATATCTAATCTATCTATGATTCTATACTTACTAGTATTACATAGTATAAAACAAAGTCGCTTCCCGCTGTCTGTCTGTCTGTCCTTATGTATGCTTAGATCTTTAAAACCACGCAACGGATTTTTATGCGGGTTTTTTTTAATAGATAGCGATTCAAGAGGAAGGTTTATGTATTTAGCATGCATAATATAGTAAAGAAACACTGATAATTTTTGAAGTTTCTAATGTGATGGTGTAAAATAAACACATTTTTTGCGCTTACATTGCAAACGCTGGCTGAACCCTACAAGATAAATCAAAATAATGTACTACAGTATTGTACATATATTATATACACCTAAAGGTCTACAAAAAAGTCTGCGGTGGTATATCTCTTAGGGATAACCCACAATAACAATTTTTTATCATTTACTTTTTACGAGAAATATTGGCTTATTTAGGAAGCGATATTAAGCAATACAGCATTAGTCTTAATCCAATTAAGTACCCATTACACAGAAGATTTATGACTAGTGCTTTTAAAATTACGGATTTGCTAATTACGTAACTAGTTACGCATTTTGATGCTCCAACTACGTAATTACGTAACTGTCTTTGCTCTTTTATATATTAGAAGATTAGTCACAAAACTCAGTAAATTAAGACATTAGACCAGGTAAGGTTTCTCGCAGGTGTAATTGATGACTGAGTGCCGAGTATTGATTTCTAAATTCATGAAAGTAAAGAAAATCTTGGGGCTTCTCTTATCTTGCTCAATCCACAATATTTACGCTACGAATTAGATCAAATACTTGCAAAACATTTTAAAATTGTAATTGTGTCATGTACAGTATGTACCAAACAATCCACAACTAACGGTAATTCCCCTCGTTTCCCGATTGCTCAATAATGAACTCTATTCTGTACGATTAAGAAATAAAATCTTACAGAGTTAATAAAAAGTTATCAAATAATTCCCGGGAATTCGGAAAACCCACTGAAATAGGTTTATTGTTGTCATAACGTTTAGAGTTGATAAAATCTAAGTCGAAATTTAAACTATAACAAATGATTTTTGTATTAATATAATAATACCAGCTTGTTCACTGTCCTACTGCAGGACAAAGGTCTTTTTTATACGACTTTGGTGGCAAACAAGCATACGGCCCACCTGATGGTAAGTGGTAACCGTAACCTATAGAGATGGCTGTGTTTTCCAAGCATTACTACGAAAGTAATAAGTAATGCTTAAAAAACACAACCAAATCGTTGCTGACCACGGAGAAGGGGATGAGGAAGGAAAAGAAAAAAGGATCAGGACCGAGGTGGTATTTGGGCTGCCGGCGTTCTCACTCACCGAGCGAAACATAGAGAAACAGCATGAAAACTAATAGATCGATCTTCCATGAGAGTAGTACTGCTCTGGCCGATACAGCTCATTCATGCTGAAACCAGCGTGAATCTACTACTACTGCTAATATTCTCGGCCTCTTCTCTTAGAGAGAAAGCATGAGCATGAATCACCACGCTTGCTCAAGGCAGATTGGCAATTTCAGACTTTTAAGTCCAGGTTTGCTCATGATGTTTTCCATCACCGTCAGTCAAAAATGTAAAAATCACATTGGTACTTGACCGGATTCGAACCCAAAGCGGGTGCCTTATTCACGTAGGCAGAAACTATAGAACCAAATAAATTAGTACCTAATTAATTATTAGTATTCTTTACTTACGTTATTACGGAATTAACTCTTCAGTTACGTATTTGAGGAACTTCTCAAATCTGTCCGTAATTATGTAATTGCGTAATAACGTAATGGAAGAAGTAATATGGTCATTTACAGCATATAATTTAAATGAATATTTTCAAAGATATTACAGATTTAAAATGCAGGGACTTAGCGGTTGAGGCGGTACCAACCGGGGGCCACCATTCTGTAGTAAATATACTACAGAATGTCTAATATATGTTACGATAACTTACTAAAGTTAAGTTAACCACAGGACAAAGATCACTCGGTAGAAGGCACCTACATACCTACATTATCTGAGATAGCCGGTGATTAGTTTTCGCTCACTCACGCGAACCTTACATTAGCAGATGCAATATGCACGAACACAGGCTAAGTAGGTACGTATTGACCAATTAGTAATAAATCTGGTAAATCCAAGTATTATAATTTATAATACATTACACTCGTATTGTACCCACTAATACAAATAACCTAGGTAAGTGACTATACACCGAGTAGGTTGACCACAAGCATTAATTTTAACAGACTTCATATTTCTCATTGAACTTATTACACGAGCTTATCATTTTTATTAAAATTATACAGACACCACCGACACGGCAAGTGGTAAGTAGTGCAATATCAGGAGCTAAACAAAAAAAGTCACGTACTGAGAGTGGTGTGTCTCAATAGGTGCGGGTACAGGTGGTGTGTAGGTACTCACTATGTGCAGACAGTTAGCGTGGCTGCGGTGCGCGGCGGCGGCGGCGAGGTAGACGAGCGCGGCGAGCCACAGGCCGGCGGCCAGCACGTACGCGGCCGACACGCGGTACTGCGCCGCACACAGGAACCGGAACCACGTGTACGTGCTCGGGTCCCACGCCAGTCGCGCCGCCGTCGCCAGCAGCGCGCCGCTGTACATCTGCAACACACCACACAACACATCAGCGCGACACTCACCAGCGACGAAAGTAACATCCTTAAACTATACTCAATACCTATTCACCATAAGTATGTCTTAGTCCAAACTCTTTCCCTCATTTTATTTATATTACAAGTGAAACATATAAATTCGTATAAGATAACTTCTGACCCGTCGTTTATAACCGCATCAAACAAAACATCTCATAGCCCAGTCGATATCAAACAGTGGGTTATTGATATTGAGTTCCCGATGGCAATTAGCGTCTGAAGCGAACAAAGAAATGTTTGGTGAAATCTGTAACAGTTACTTATCAATGTGAGCACAATATCATCGATACCGAGGCGGACAGAGGCGCGCGTTGTGCCGCTGCACACAATGACCCCAGTCAGACGAGGCACTCACATGACGACTCATCTTGTCACAATCTTAAGAATCGTACAGCCCGGCCAAGGAGATAGCGCAGCCGCGTTTATTAACATCATTATGTACACAATCCTTTGACTGATGCTTCGAACAAGTGTATGTTGCCTCTTTCGGTACTATAAAAACAGAACGACGCCGGGTAGAAGTGGTAACAAAGAGTTGTATACGCACATTGTAGTGTGGTCCACAAGTCACATATTTGTATTACCTTATGACTACTAACAGTTATCTGTTGAACATGTCCATTGTGCTCCATATCATTGGCTGAATGGGTATTTTTTATTTCGTGGTCACTATACGTTTTGATCATGTCATTGTCATAGCTCGGAATTATTTTAGCAACAAAGTAATGAAACTTGAATTTAATAATAATAATAATATTCTACCACATTCACACGGCGCCATCTAGCCCCAAATTAAGCAAATATATTTGCTTGTGTTATGGGTACTAAACAACTGATATACTACTTATATACTTTTTTTTTTTTTTGTAAATACATACATATTATAGATAAATTACACCCAGACACAGAACAAACAATCATGCTCATCACACAAAGGTTTGTCCTGGGTGGGAATCGAACCCACGACCTCCGGCTTAGCAGTCAGGGTCACTAACCACTAGACCAACAGGCCAGTCAATTTAAGTAATAAAATATATTTTTATATTTCAATGCATTGTTTGTATCATGCATGCTTCATTATGTCTATAATATTTTGTTTGTTGCAAAAGCTTTTATAAACCATAACATTCGTTAAGTAAATCAGTGTGGACTTGTATGCACAACCAATGGGTTATTTTATTACTCATCGATCTTACTTAACGCAAAATCATGATGATTCAACATTTTTAGATTTTTCATTACTTTCATAATTGTAAGTAAGTTTATACCACACAGGGATTAATGAAAAATCCAAAAATCATGGTCACCATCGTCATCAGTCGAAACATGTTCACAACTGGACAAATTAATGTCATCCTTCAAACATATTTGAGAGGTTTTAGGCTGCCACGTGCAATAATATAATGGTCACCACAGCGGCAGCGGCGTGCCGAGACGTGCACTTCGTTCGATACAGGCGCTCAAAATGTTAATGTAATAGGTAGTTGACAGGCCACCTGCAGCCTGCAGCCCGCCGCGAGCCGCAGGTTACACTCAGCTAGATTTGAGCAATCTGAAGGTGTCGTTTTTTTTTATAGTAGCCTACCAAAGTGACTCCACCCTGCCTGATGGTCAGCAGTCAGTGGAATCCAGAAGTGGTGGCTACCATACCAAAAGCCATCGTCTTAAACTGCTGGTAAGGTGGCCTCCACTATGGCAGATGGGAATGGGGTTAGGGGAAGAGAATGAGGAAGGTGAGAAAAGAGGAGAGGGGGGAATTTGGGCCTCCGGCGCTCTCACTCACCGAACGAAACGTAGTAGTGGATATTATTACTCTTACGTGTCGATCTTCTATGAGAGGGTAGATAGTAATTTCCCTGACATTCCGGCCTATTTATGCTGAAACCAGCGTGGATCTACTACCGTATAGTATTACTCGTTCGGCATCGATATCTTCCGAAGTGCGAACAGTTGCATGACTCGATTGCAAGTATTCTAAATAAATTATTTTGATTTAAAAAATAAGTAAAACCCAACCCTGCCAAGGAAAACAAGAAATTACTCTTCTCTAACATAGATATATAGTATATTCGTGGTAACCAGAGGAAAGCAGTTGTCGCATGCCTTGCAGGGCATGCATTTTAGCCCTCCAGTCGCCCTTCAGTCTCGAGTATAATCATTGCTGTGTATTAGGTAAGGTAGGTATGTGAGGTAGCATGCAACAACGGCTTGCCTCTGACTACCACGAATAGTGTTGGTTGGAGCCTTGTTGTTACCAAACAACTCTCTTGATAGATCTTGATAAATAATAACGCCTTGATGATTATAAAAATTTTATTACTTAAAATACACGAGTTTTCATTTGGTCTCACTTACTACGACTGAACAATGAATAATAAATATGTAATAATGTAAAGTGCCGACGCGGCGACATGTACGGTAATTAGACCGTACAGATAGCAAGCTAGAGTCAATATTGGTACCTTAGCTCCGATCTCGTAACTTGCTTTAGTTATTCTACTTATATTTTAGCCTTTACTAACAATAGCATGTGTTGCTGTAAAACTTGGCAAACTTATTAAGTATTCACGTAGGTATAGGTCGTGTTCTTTGGTCGCTCAATACAGTTCTATTACTAGGCTACTGGCTACTGGGGGCTACTACACAATCTGTCGATACTGGAGGCTCATGACGTCACGCGACGAACGCGCTCCTCCGGTGAACCGTGAACGTTACTAAATAGATCATGTGCCACTTTGTGCAACACGCCGATTTGATGAAGTAATAAGAGAGCGAAATCAGTCGAATGTACGAGTTTATGCTTTTATCAGCACTCACACAACATAGGGGTGGAGGTCGACCAGCGCTTCATACGCTAAGACAGTTGGTAATGATGACGCTCGTATCGCGCAAGGAGGCGCGGGCGGCGGGGCGGCGGCGGCGGCGGGGCGTGGGCGGCGCGCGGGCGTTCACCCTCGTCCTGCCGCGGCCGCTCTCGCTCGCTGCGTCCCGGTGACCCTGACCCAGTCACGCATCACGCCGCGCGCTCATTCATCCCTACTCTATCACACAGGGTGAAATCATTGCGAACCTTTTATCGGGTGAAGCACACCGGAAAATTTTTTTTTTACTGTTTAAGTAGGTATGTGATCAAATATGTAGTCTTCATTGTACGTACAACCTATTGAATCAAATATTTGTAAACGGTAGGTACCTACATATATTATTATTTAATTTTTAAGATGCGACAATTATTTAAATTTCGTCTAGTAAGTGAGTGACAATATATCAACACACAAAGTATAATAATATGGACAGGAAAGTGAACCATGTACTAAGTACTCCAAGTATTAGTAAGCTAATAACAATCTCCTACACCTGATACAAACACTCGCGTGAGTAATACAACGATAGAACGTGACACATCCAATTCATCCAAATTATCAAACAGATCCAATGTAGACAAAGACACGAGGCAATCAACGCAACTACAAGCCCTTGTTGTCTCCTCCGCAGCTAAACAAAGGCCCGGGCTCAATACATCCTTTACTTACACTGCAAAGAGACGTAATAAAGTAATCTAAAAATGTAATCTAAGCTTTAAATGTCTCTAAAGATAACAACACTGGAACAGTTCCTCGTGTTCATATTTACTACAGATCATACAAATATAACAAACACAATTCGTAATTTTGTGTGCGACATGTGAAGAGTATCCCACCGTCATCAATGGCAGTGACCCAGCGCAACGCGGGCGAACTTGTCTCGTACGTAGTATGAAGCAGTACCGACACGCAGCCCAAGAGGCATGTCCACCACTCGACGCACAAACACGCGGCATCCAGCACTTGCGAGGCAAGAGAGAAAGACATTATGTATGCTCTAATCATTAATACCTACAACACGTGTGTAGCATCTTATACGTCAACCTTCTTTACTCTGTTCCCAAAATTATTCGCCGTCGCTCTACTGCACTGTATTTGATAGCGGTCAGTCATTTGTTTGGAGTAAACGCAAAGTATTCACAGAAAAGTTCGGTGGCTACGTGTGCGGAATGATCGCAGCAATTATTCGTAAGTAACAGGACAAAGGAGAGTGCATGCGCGAGGAGAGTTGCCTCGCTCGGTCCGCTCTTTGCGCTCGTTGTAGCGTCGCCGTCGTCGCCGTCGCTGCTTTAGATCAAACATTGATTAAGCGTCTCACTCACTCGCGTCACGCAGCGGCCGTCTGCGACTCATCAACGAATTTACAGTTTGTTTGTGAACATCTCGCGACATTTTGTCACACAATAACGACGTTTTAGTAGATACAATTTTTGGATCATTTGTTTTTAGTTAGTTTACTAGATAATAAACTTGGACTCAAGGGCAAGGCAAGATATGCGTATTGTCCTGCGATGAACTGCAACAAACTATACATTTAGATGCCTGGTACTTTAAACCGCGTGCGTGCTCATGATAGAGCAATCAAGTACTAGCTAATAACTGTTAATTAAATACTAATTAGGTGCAGACATTTTCAATTGTGTTTTTGACGTTTAAATGGCAAAAATGCGCTGCCAGGAGTCATATTTACAATTAATTGCCTACATAAGAAGTAGCTATATTTTACAGTAAGTTGTCACGCATACGACACGACGGCGACGCGAGACGCAGCAAGGAGTAGGTAACAAGTTAACGAGTAGGCGTGATCGGTCGCGCGGTCTCAGGCGCAGTCTGTTGTGTGAGCAATTTGATCTGACGATCTGTGCACTACGATCTGAATAGCTATTGTTATACAATTCGACTCACAAGTGACGACTCGGTCACATTGTGAGGTCCGGTCAACCAGAACGTTTGCCGTTGCTGGGTCATTTGTGAGATCACGCAGCCGTGAGACGAAAGAGAAGCCTGAATGTCAATAGAAATGACCGCCTGCTATTTGATCAATACTTTTAATAAAATCTTTTCCTACTTTGATTCCCTATACATTTTTCTTATACTTATAATCAATTCTAAGTTGTGTTGACACAAATTACAGAAACTAGTTCTGAGAGTATGTGATAGTGGTTTGCTTGCCTGTTTTGTTGTAATTATATTCCTAGATGTAAGGAAGTACATTTTAATTACTTACTTTATTCTGCGTTATTTGTAAAGACTACAAATTATCTCAACGTAGGTTACTATTGTCACCTAATTAGTGATTTATATATTACACTTCAAACGGTACTTTAGCCGCTATACAACAAGCACGGTTGGTACGTGTGTATGCGTACATATTGTAGGTACACGCGGCAGGTTGTCACGAACCCGCGCCACAGATCTATATCTAGAAATAGACCGACGCCGTACCTGCTTCTCTTTATTCAACCAATGTGGATCTGTCACTAATTTGCATGTCATTTACGTTAATAAATGATGAAAAAAGGCATTTCTTTTAATCTGACATGGACGCGTTTATTTAGACTTATGACAAAGATGAAATTTAAACTTGTATCTATCGTATCCAATATTGACCCTTGTGATAAACCACTACAGACTTCAATTTCTTACTAGTTGCCAAATTTACTTATTTAGATTATTGTATCACTTAATTGCGCTGTCAATCTAGTGTGTGACACAGGTTGAATGACAAGTCGCATCGGTGGCGTGATGAGCGCACATCGATCAAACGACTCGAGCTCGAGGGGTAGTTCTGTCGTCAGCCGCCGCGCCTACGTCACCGTGTCTTCGCGTCGGCGTCGGTGTCGAGGTCGAGGTCGTCGCACTACATGACAAATTCACACGCGATTACATTAACTCATTTACATATTTGTGTCGTCCCGCTGTGTCTGTTCAGTAACGACCTCAGAAGGTTGTTTTATATCTCACTTTGCAAACTTGGTTTATTTATTTATTTATTTATTTACCAACTTACACTGACAGTATAAACCACACGTACATGGTACTGATACTGACCGCGGTACTTTCTGCAATGTCGTACGGCTCCTAATTCTCACTCTCACTATTATTCAAGGTCAATGTCAAAGATATTTATTCATTTAGGTTAATGGAATTACCACATAAGAACGTTAAAAATTACAAAATGTCAACCAATCAACATACAGCCAGTTCGCTGACGTAGGGTAGGGCATTAGAAGAATTGGCAAAACACTCAGGTCACTTTTTTAAATCGCCAGATAATTAGATATAAATTACAATTTTGGTCTAAGCTATAATTTTAACATTCAACGCAACCAAAGCACCATACAAAAAACCAACTAATATTATTTTATCAAGATATGGAGAATAGGAAAAAGATCTTTAATTAAGTACTTAGTTTGAACTAGTTTTGACTACGTAGGTATTTCAATTCTAGTGGTAGGTAAATACACTTCGCCGGCATAATTATTGAACAACAAGGTAATTTTGAATTATAGGTAGGTATTAGATCTTATCATTCCAAGATTGACCAGTCATCCCAAGTAACACCGGATTTATAACTTGATTAAAAGGGGCAAACACGTTAGGTACTGGTATCTATTATCTATATGTTTATTTTTAGTCAGATTGCGAATCGTTATTAATTATTAGTAAACGTGGCGTGTTAGCTAGCCTTACAATACACAAGCAGAACACAAATGAGAGTTAAAAGCAGCCTCCCCACCCCCGACACAAAGCGTCACCAACGAACGAACATAACTGACTTAACACACATAAGATAATACTATCGCATAATATAGGTTATATAAGTTCTTCACATCACTACAGTGGTTACTCTCTGGTGTGATTTCCCTTTAGTTTAAGTGCTCTTATAATTAATGTATCTTTTATAATTATGCTGTATGCACTATGCAGCGATTATAAGCTCGGCAATGGGCTGCGTTCTATGACTATCAACAACCATCATCTTAAACGTCTATCTACATGTAACACTCCGCAGCTCAACAAGTGACCATCTACACAGATACACAAAAGACAAACGCGACCTTTGAGTTACGTTCAACAGGATAAATAATACACGTAACCAATTATATTGTACACCAAGAATGTTTCCTCAACTCAATGAATTAATGGTAGAAATAATCGAAGGTATTACCTAATATCTATCCATATTTATGTACCAACTAGTAATATGTGTGAATCATGTTTAAGTTATAGGCATATGTGCAAGTTTTTGTTCCTAGAAGTGCGACATGCACAAAAAAGTTAATTCATCATCACCATTCTGGCTTCTGTAATACAGTATTATATAAATTCAGGAGTCAGAGACTTACGATATGATGTAGGTACATTGATTTATGCCATAAAGATTATTGTTGCGGGCAGTTTCGAGTCTGCGCTCGACGCGGCCGCGTCACAAAACATGCAAAAGCCTAATAATAGGCAATGATCAGGCCACCATTATAGGGCGTCGTAACCGATACATAATGCAGACACACCAGTCCGCGATCCAAATTATACAAACAACAACCAAACTCACACACCATCAATCTTAAAGTTAATGTTGGGAGGAACTCATGAGATAAAACGTAGATAAGTATACAAAAAAAATAGTTACGAATTACAGGACAAGGCAGCATCTTGAAGGTGACATGTTAAGTGCAATAACTTGTCTATGCTAATAGGTAAGTTGTCGCTCAGGTCGGCTGTGGTTCGATTGGCGCCGACTGTCAGAGACCTTCGCTGAAATGAGCACGAAGTGGGTCAAGTTCCCCCAACTCTTGGCAAATAACTTCAAAGTCACGCTGAACTCACATAGTGCCAAGTAAGTTGTCTCAGCGTGTAGTAATATGGTAAATAGTGATAATAGGCGGTCGACACCTCT
This sequence comes from Parascotia fuliginaria, assembly GCA_963082885.1. Lineage (NCBI taxonomy): Eukaryota > Metazoa > Arthropoda > Insecta > Lepidoptera > Erebidae > Parascotia > Parascotia fuliginaria. The sequence continues at coordinate 19,084,204 of OY720180.1, read as the reverse complement.
GTGATGTAATGTGAGGCATGCTTGACTGTGTCGCTCATTGTAGGTACCTACATGGCGTGATTTGATTTGCTGTGTTGCACGCATCAGCGCCCGTGGAGCAGAGGTTAACACTTACGACGTTATGACATCAGGCACAATTAAAGTCCCTAATAATGATCTATATAGATTGTAGTATCTACGCTACGCACGCCATTGAAATCGGCATTTATGATTATAAATAAAACGTACAATACGATATAGCACATTTACGAGAATCATTTTATGGGTTCCGTTCAAATCGTAAAATTTTAAAAAACGATTTCGTGCAAATATTATGTAGCTGTGTAAATGTGAACTTCGCTGTTATTATACCTACATATTGTGTTCGTTCTGCGGCGCGCTTAATAAATACATCTGCTTTGTTATTGACATAAAGCTGTAAAGATCATAATTGGTGAAGTGTGCAGCCGAGTGATGTCAGATGTTCCACGAAGCGCCGACGGTCAATACAACACAAACGACGGGTGGCGGGCGTCATACACAATATAAACAATTTTCATAGGAGCACCTATATTCTCATAACTGTGTCATTGTCTGCCGTATATTACACAAAATGTAAATCACTTTACTGGAGATAGGCAACACTCCACCATACTGACACGCCCCACGTTTTGGTAAACGCTGGCTATCACGTCTTGGCCAACAATTCGGAAGCAAATATTTCGTCGTCGTCCAACAGCTGTGACTACAACAACACTATATTATTTACAAGAAGGTACAAACATGTTGCGAAAAGAATGTGGTCTGTCCGCTACGTTGAATATTTAAGATACGTACGCAACTAACCGATGTGAACGCTGTGACACATGTGCGACGGTGAGTGCTGCGTCAGCGCATTCAGCACGTGTAGTGTGACACCACGAGGCGAGCAGTTCACTCGTGTTCACGATCATGTCGCACGTCACCTCATACGTATTAATTACATTTACCACTTGCACATAAATAATAAACAATAGACTTATGGCGTGTTCTCTGAGCATTGCATAGTCCTGAGCAGATATCTTCGCAACACAACTAAACCCTCGAGCACCCTCATCGGAAAACTGTTTTCGGTCAAAGTTCACCCATTTCTCAGATCTTTTGGCTATATTATAAATGCAGTGAGTCCACAGACATACACAATGTTACGCTTCAAAATTTTAACAGAACTCTTATGCAGAGTATCATTATGAAAAAGATTTAGTTAACAACCAAAATCACAATTTACGCTTTTACCAATGTTTATTTGTATTACTGTAGTAAAACCAGTCCATCTTCTTTTAAATTTTTATGTTTAATTTTCCTTATTTTGTAACTATGTTTAATTTGCATGCGGTGTTTGCCTGTAATAGGTTATGCATTTAGCTTGTAAATCGTGCCTTGTATACTTACTTTTTGTAAAATTTAATAGCTGTTGGCAATCCTAAATAAATAAATTGCATAACCAATGCTAAGAGTTAAAGCAACCAAAATCATGTGAACACCATACAACACCATACAACACATATTTTATGATGACAGCTATTTGATTTTGACTACGGTCAATTTGTTGACGAGAATAAAGTCCTGTTCTATGATAAACACAGTGGTTTAGTTCAACATTAGTGAATGTTCGATACTGCTGATCAGTGGATTAGTGGTCAACGAGGTGAGGTAGTTGCTCGCTCCGGTGTCTGTGAGACTGCGCACATGTACTACCTACATACATACGAGCGATAGTATGTATGTACCATGTAATGTTTATATATGTATGGAGTATTGCGACACGTGGTCTCCACAGCTATTATACCAATATTGTGAACATTGAACACTCCACAGGTGATTAGTTCAACTGTTATTATTGTAAATATATTATGACTCAATACCACCTTCGAGTACAAAGACTCACGTGCACAAGGAAACTAATTATAAGATTCTTAATAAAATTATGAACCAAAACAGTTTATAAACAATACTACATAAACCAAATGCAAACTATTGACATTTATTACTCGTTACTCGTGTAGTACTAGCTTTCCGCGGCGCGGTTTCACCCGCGTCTTTGTTTACTGCTCTGCTCCCGTCGCCAGGAGCTTGATGATACATAGCCTATAAACCATCGTCCATCACACGCAAAAAGATTGTTTTAAATCCGACTGGTAGTTCTAGAGATAAGCGCGTTCAAACAAACAAACTCTTATAATAGTATAGATTTATGGTAGGTACATGAAATGTCAAATCTAAACTGATATTCTAAGCAAAGATTTGATTTTTTGTATGTTAATTTGTTTGTTCGTTTGTTTAAGGTTTGTTTGCAACGATTTAACTAAAAATCTACATTACCGATTTAAAAAATTCTTCCACCTTTAGAAATCAATAAATTTAGCGGGAAACATAGGCTGTATTTATTATGTTTACCATATTATTTTCAGTCTAAATGGCCCTGTGATATAAGGCACCCGATTCGAAAACATAAGGTAGTGGGTTCGAATCCGGGCAAGTACCAATGTGATTTTTCAAATCATATGTACTTTCTAAGTTTATCTTGGACATTTCTGACTGACGGTGAAGGAAAAACATCGTGAGGAAACCTGGACTTAAAAGTCTGGAATTGCTAATCCGCCTTGAGCAAGGTGATTAATGCTCATTCCTTCTCTATATCCAATATCCAAACGGAAAGTATCTGTATTGTATGTAATTTATATTTATTAAAATTGTAATATGTATAAATATGTTAATGTATAAATTTAATTTAAGTCTCAAATATATTCATAATAAAATAATTACATCCAAATTATACCTGTTATTCTAATTTTAAGAAGCATGATACTAAATTACTGTGCGATTATTGTATATTAATTATTACATTTTAATTTAAGATCACTTTATATTCTAATTAAATTAATTTTATATATATTTTTTATTTTTTTTATTTTTTACTTAATAACATTGTAATTTAATTTAATTCTAAATTAATTCAATTTAATATTATATAATTATTCATTGTTAACAAATAATGTGCATGTGGTGTTAGCCTTTATGTGGTTACTACGCTTATGTATAGGATAGCTGATACATATGTCTTTTAATGTAATAGCGTAAGTAGTCGTTGGCTGACCTTAAATAAATAAATAAATAAATAAGTAATCCCGATGGTGCCCAAGATACAAGCACTAGCTTAGTTTGGGACCAAAGGGAAACTACCTATATTGTATATTGTATGTAATTTATATTTATTAATAAATTGATTGTTTGATTGATAATATGAGAAGAGGCCTTTGCCTTGCAGTGGGACAGTAAACAGGCTGGTATTATTATTATTGATATTATTTTCAGTCAGTTAGTTATTTCAATATTTTAAGCGCCTTCGTGAATCTAAATGTAATACGACACTATTTCTATGATATTTTCCGTATGAGTTTGTTGTGTACCGAACAAAACTCGAGCGATAATAACAAGGAGAAAGCGATATAAACAAGGAGAGCGGGACCTAAAATAAAACCTTGTAGCAAGACCACCACCACAGATTTAATATAGGTACTCCTTGTTAATATATAATGTTATTTAAATAAAAGCTATAGGGAATTATGCCGATGCGGCGACTTAAATATTGAATTAACGCACATAAATATTCAAAAACCTACAGTATGGACTTCATGTGGACACCGAACTCAATACGCCGTTACCTAAATTGTGAGTTGTTTAGTGAAACCACAGATTATATATATTTTTAAACCGCAGCTTGGTCGGTGCAGTCACTACGAGCAACAATGAGTGAGTAATATTGATTGTTTGTTTGTGATAATCGGAGTAATCTGACTCCTATTGTCTAACGTGGTAAGGTAACACGATGCTACCAACTGTGTGTAAGTACCTTTATATATCTGTGCGAGTTTGTAGACAATTAATACTTACATTCTTATTAACTTATCGTCCATCATCACATAAGGGCAACAGTAGGTTAGCAATGTTATTCTAAGAATGAGTTCAAGTGAGACGGTGACTGCGTCGATGATCGGAATTTGACGTGAACGCGGATACACAACCTACACTCATACATTACACATGCACACAGCTCTTCCGCAAGAAACCTACATACCTATCTAACCTAACAACTTGTAGGTATCTCAATAAATTGGTGCAAACATTGTCTGTTTACGCGACTCCTACCTTTGTTATCATTAATTTTATGTAAACACACATATCATGTATATTGGCAACTGCGTAATGTAATTAACAAATGAGATAAAACAACACACAGCTTTTTTATTACGATAGATACTTAGTGGATATTGATCTTTTAATGGCCCAACGCATGGCCAAGAATCGAGCCACTACACCACACTCGTTGTTAGAACAGGTTTCTTACAAATGAAACCCTCGAGAGGTGGCCGCCTGGTCGGCTAATAGCGACGGTCAATCAACTTGTACCACACTCGGCCCATCTGCCACAAGGTACAGTTCAATCTTTATTAAAGTCAGTGTTACACAATATTAGTTATTAGTCAGCACCCCACGTTATTCGCAATCTGCTTAGTAGGTACGTGCAGGAAAACTTTATACTCCTTGCGTTCACGTAAAGTGTCAGATTTAATAAAGTTTTCTGTCTTTCTTTCATACATAATTATGTATAAACTCCAGAAGAAATTCTCTAAACGTAAACGTATTAAAATCAGTTTTTAGGTAAAAATGAAGTTAGCGGTGAACCAGAAAATAACAGAATACAAAATAAAATAAAATGCTAATTTAATGCGAACAAACACACCATGTCATTGTGTGGTCAAAATTCAAATCAACACATAATAGTCAAACAGAGTAGGTAGGTATTATACTGTCTAGGTTATAAATAATACAATGAATAAAATAAAATGAAATATTCACTGTTTACATTCATTCTGACTGACATAACGTACCTACAAACTTACAAATTTATGTAAGACGGTGGAATTTCAACCACGGCGCGCGACCGGGCGATGTTACGGTTATTCATTCCGAGACCTAAACAAACATAAAATCATATTTTGTTTACTAAACTCATTTAGAAGCGATTTATAATTCGATACCTAAAGATACACGATACATTAGTAAAACGTTAAACAGTTTTTTAATAAATAGCTCGTTGTTACGTTATGAATTATGATGGATGAGGCACAGTAAAGTCTCATGCCTGCTTCTGGCTAGTCTGACGAGCACGCTGATAGCGAAGCGAGCAAGGCAGTATCGATACGCAAACAGTGAAGTGACAAATAGTTCGGGGTCAAGTCGTGCGTGACCCGCATGCCGCCGCGCGCCTCGCACAAACCTCTCAGTTCCTAATCAATTGATAATATTTACTTATTACCTATAAAATGTAAAAATGTTAATAAAATACGTTATCATCTTCATTGGTGGCTCTGTTATAGATGGCAATTCAAATGAGTGCCCATTGCTACTTGCGTTCTTACTTTATTGAGGTCAATTTATTATGATCTTCAATTTGAAAGAAATGTTTGTCGTAATTGATCATTCGTGGAGCGCGAGAGTTCATGACCTATTCTTTAAAAGGGACTGTACACATCGCACTATCAGTGGACAAAAGCAGCACAACAATAAGACCTAAGGACCATAAGGTGATCTTTACAGAATAAACTATTTAGCTTCTTTATTGACCGCACCTGTTCTTCGCCAATTCCCATTTTGTGCCAGCCTTTGTTGTATTAAATGTTTAACAATCGTTGGCGCAGTAAAGATTTACTATTAAATAGGTCACAAATTCTGGTCCTGTATAATTCTTACCGAACTTAAGTTAATGACCATTTTAAAACATTAGTTAATATTAAAGATATCTAGGTATCTACATCTAGGTTCAAAAATGTTGACTGACGTAGACATAAGTTCTATGTAATTATAATTATGATGTCAAACAAAAGGGTGTCATTTTATAAAAATGTTATCGCATATGAGACAAGAATAACAGTAAAACTATTATCTCGCATCCCACAAACACCTCAAGACTATATAACACAAGTTGGTCCGTCCACACGAGTTCTCAGTTAGCTGCAGGACTTCATTCGACAGGAACAAACGGATAAATGATAGTATTGTTTACTTAACGTGATTATGTTGGTCGTGTCGTCGTGAACAGCTGTTTAGTTAGCGAGTGCTGTGATATGTGAGCGTTATCTATTATCTACTGACCTCTTCTAGCTCAACTGGTGGGGGCGGCGCGCGACCAAGACACGCGCACCTAGGTTCCTACCTAGATAAACAGACAGACACGTTGTTTAGTAATGTTTGTCGTCGGACGTTGACCCCTGGTGTAACACATGTCATCATATTCATCTTGCTGCATGCGCGGAAGAAAACGCTATCGTAAGCGATGCTAGCGTAAAATACCTACAAATGTAGTTAGATAGGAAGGACAAACAAGTAAACGTTCCACCTGATGAAAGCCGTGCCGTAACCTTGCTGTAACATGGCTGTGTTGCAGGAACAATGCTAAGAAAAATGAACCAAGTTCTTGCCGACCAGACTATGTCAGACGAAGAGAGCAGATGAAAAAGAATTGGCAGGATAATAAAGCTTTCGGCATTTGTATGTTGATCTAATCATTAACTAGCTGTTGTCCGCAGCTCCGTGAATGTCAGTTATATCGCATTTGCCATAAAAACTTTCATCCCCTATTTCAAGCCATTGAAGCCATTTTTTTGCGATAATGGATATTCTATCTTGTTTCCCAAGGTCTACTCTATCTCATGCCAAATTTCATTCAAATCGGTTCAGCATGAAAGCGTAACAGACAGAGTTATTAATATGGATAGTATGGATTTTATCTTATAACAGTAATAAATAACTACCTTCAAGGCCGCCCCTGATATGGACGTCTGCCAAGATGTTATCCACAAGAATTTAATATTGATACAATTTTCTTTCTTTCTTTCCTTTTGTAATCCTGAGGAGTCCTGAGCAATGAGGTTCTATTAGAAATACCTATTAAGTGAGTATGATGTAATGAATTGATTGAAAAGAAGTTGACTAATGTTGCAATGTTCCTATCCAAAAATATATCTATCGTTTGTTAAAATACCTTGCACCTACATAAAGTACCTAAGCGGCTTGTAATCAGCTTTGTAAGCTCACGTAAGGGTCCCTTCGTGTGGGTGGTTGTAGCGTGTAACATGCGTGAGGTACACACGAGAGCCGCTCACAACAAACGTACTCTTAACACATAGTACTATGTGTACTACCGTACTTAAAATATTATAGGTAGGTGCCACATAAATAACATTGTGTTTACCTAGGGCTGCCATCTGTCCGGGTTTCCCTGGATTTGTGCTAACTCAAACTCAAACTCAAAGCATTTATTTCATTTTCATCATAAAGTATGATGCTTATGAAAAGTCAACATTACATGAAGTCAGCCAATTGACCTACAGCCAGTTCGCTGACGAGGTAGAGCTGTGAAAAGAACTGGCAAGAAACTTACGCCACTCTTTTTAATCGCCAGATAATTACAGTTATTTGTATGAGTTACAATTTAAACACTCAACGCAACGAAAGAACCATACAAAATGATTACAAGTTAACCAGTTAATATAATTAATTACTAAGAAAAGAGAGGATTTCAATTATTTATCTAGTTTATTGGGCATCCGTGGAGTGTATGGGCTTCATTTGTAGTCCGGGTTTAAAAATTTTAAGTCTTGGGCCGCCCGCACGCTTCTCTGCTTTCAACTGTTTTTTATTATACTGATTATGATTCAAAAACCTGTTGACATTTCCGGGTTGTGCTTTAAAATCTGGAGTCTTTACGCGTCTTGTCCTAGTTGACAAATTTTAGAGATGGCAGCCCTGTGTTGTTGTATACAACCATCCATCGTTTTCAATATCGTGCTATTGGGTTTTCTAATGAACAATGGTTCCGACTGCGGTGTGGAAGTGACAATAGACCTTTAATACACGGAACCTAACATAGCTGATGTAGTGATGACTCGTTTTATACTGGCTGGAAAGTTATTTTATTCGCAGAGTATTTTCCCCAACGTCAAGGTGCGAAGTGCGAACTCGTCACGACTGAACAACAATTACAGTACCTACATATCTAACTATAGTTCTGACGTAGGTAGATAGTTGAATTATACAACCTCATATAAAGTCCAAAGGATATAATGAAGTTTTGAACTATTTTGAAGGTTCATGGACAGGCGCTCAGCGTAGTCGCTGTCTACCGTGATCTTTAGAACTTGTTTGAAGAAGGACATACATACATAACTTCACGCGTGTCTCCCATTAATGGGGTAAGCAGAGACTATAGAACGTCATTTGCTGCGATCCAAAGGACATGTCAAGTAGGTATTTTGTAAGAACCACCAGGTTGGTATTATTTGACCTACTTTCTAGAGATATTTTATAATTACTTAGCTTGTGTTTGTGAGCGCAAATAATGCAGTTAATCTAATATTATTGTTTGTTGTTCCGCGGCCATTGTCGTTTGTGTTCAATTTAACAATAATAATGTTTGTTTATATCGACGTGACATAATAATATAACATAATATAATAACTAAACTGTTATGAAATAATTGACAATAAAATAAAGCACTGAGAAGTGAGTGGACATTTTACCGTTGAACACACAGTAGAGGTTTCGCCAGATGTGGTTAATCAAACCCTAACACGTACCTATTTTAATATTTTAGCCACAAGTCATTTACGTAGGTTCTGTAATCGGTGCATTTAATTTCTGTTGATCCTACTCCAAAAATTATATTTGACCACTCATGTTGGTCTTTCAACCCAAGATAATGTCTCGCGCCAGTTGCGTCCGGAGTAGCGCATCTATTAGCTCAGCTGAAATCAATTAGTCATTGGTAGGAACACTAAATACGCTACGTACACTAAAGTGTTACAGGGTTATAGATGTGTTACTTCTAAATCAAGCTAGTACTCTTTTAGCATGCTTATAAGATTACCGCATTAGAAACATGATTAAAGGATTTAGCCTGAACCTGCACTATTAATTAGGTACAACTATACTTTGATTCTGGGTCTTTTAAGCGGGGTGTGAAAAAGCATCTCACTAAGCCGCCATAGCGGAGGCGACCATACCAGTAGTCTGGCTTTTGAAATGGTGTCCACCACTACTGGATTGTTGTGTGAGGTAGCAGTCAGTGCAACAGCAAACAATTCCTAGAAACACAGATGACTTGCGTTTTGTGAAGCTACAGTTTTGCCACACTGTGAAGTATTGCTTCGGTCTGTTGAGCACATCGAGCTTTTGAGATGCCAGCTTAGTCTTACTATCCAAATTTTTATAATATTATAAAATGGACATCACAAAGAGAAGTCAACTGCGAGGGTACGGTCGGTCACCTGATGGCGTACACACGTCCTATGAAACTCATTGAACCGTATTGCTCGATAATAAAGGTACGTAATAAAATATAACAGTTGCCCTTGACATAGCCAAATTTTCGTGTCATACTTAACAACAGTGATTACCTTAAATAAAATACTGGCTTCAGCTTTGCTTACTGCTCTGCTACCGTCGCCAGTAGCGTGATGTTACATAATATAGCCTATAACGACTACAACCTTCCTTGAGAACGGGCTATCATACGCAAACAAAAAAACAAATCCGACTAGTAGTTCCATAGATAAGCGCGATCAAACAAACAAACAAACTCGAATGTCTCAAAGTTAAAAGCTCAACAACTAGATAAACTTCCGCTTACATATAGACTAACTTTTCGCGACGCGGTTTCTATTGACTCTATTGTATTCTCTTGTAACGGGTGGCGCAAAAGTAAAGACCCTATTTGGTTCAGCTATAACATTTTTTCTAAATTAGAAAACTAGATTTAGATTTTTTTAAATGTATATTTGTGCCATTAAATTTCGTACCATTAGGATTTAAAGATGATGTCTTTTAAATGGTGACCTCCAGAGTTGATACACATTTGAGCCCTATTTATGACATTTTGCATAACTTGCCGTAACACTTCCTGCGTTTCCATTTCCATCTCTCAGGGCATGTCAATAAGCAGAATACTCGGTTCTGGGGCACTGATAATCCGCGCATTATTCAAGAAACACCTCTACACCCACTAAAAGTTACTGTATGGTGTGGCATCTGTGTTGACAGAGTGATCGGACCCTATTTTTTCGAAGACGCTGGAGGCAATGCGATTACTGTCACTGGAGAACGCTACAGAACCATGTTACGTGAGTTTTTGATACCCAGTTTGGACGAATTGGGGCTGGAGCACATCTGGTTTCAACAAGACGGCGCTACGGCACACACAGCGCGCGACACTATGGACTTAGTGAGGGACGCTTTTCCAGGCCGAGTTATCTCTCGTTTTGGCGATTTGCCTTGGCCTGCAAGATCACCCGATCTGACCAGTCCAGACTTCTTTCTTTGGGGTTTTTTGAAATCTCGGGTGTATGTGAACAAGCCACAGACTCTCGCAGCTCTAAAAGAAAACATTCGTCAAGAAATAACGAACATATCGCAGGAAGTGTTACGGCAAGTTATGCAAAATGTCATAAATAGGGCTCAAATGTGTATCAACTCTGGAGGTCACCATTTAAAAGACATCATCTTTAAATCCTAATGGTACGAAATTTAATGGCACAAATATACATTTAAAAAAATCTAAATCTAGTTTTCTAATTTAGAAAAAATGTTATAGCTGAACCAAATAGGGTCTTTACTTTTGCGCCACCCGTTACATAAAGATAATACGCGAGTTTACCTAGTTGTTGAGCTTTTAACTTTGAGACCCGATATATTTTATGACTTCCTATTACCTAGTAGATAAGTATTACAAATAAACATAATTATGCTACATAACTAGGTAATACACCACTGACAATTTTAGTTAGATTTACGGTAGACGTAATTAGGGTCACTTTAGCTTTGCAACTGACAATCTATAAAATTTAGTACACAAAATTAAAATAGACACCTGAAATATCATGTGCGAATTGTTTCGCCGCACTATCAGTCAACATTGAAAAAACATTGTTTTCGATAAATTTTATTCAGTTTAGTTGCATTGCAATTCAGTTTATTTGTGAACTACGGGCGATGCTTCACGTGGAGGAGCACTCTCGGCTGCCTCTACAGATTACCATCGCGCTTTGAGCGTCTCACTCATAAATATACATATTGTGATACACTAACGACGCCGACTGGCATTTCATGGTAGCTTTGTCTTTAGAAGGTACACAAATCTACAGTTCTTCCACGAGCTTTAACTTTTCATAGCATGATATCGGTTGAAGTGCTTTAGTTAATACCTATGTGTAGGTGTAGATTTGTACATTGCATACTTAATAATATCTATCAACAAGTACATAGGTATATTTTATTCTAATTATTCCTATTGGTTTGGTACCTGCTTAACTTTCCTTTGTATTAAGTTTATAACTTAACAATATAGTTTTTGTAAGCATGTAGGTAAGTACCTGCTTTGCGTGATATGTTCCAGTTATACCCTACATTAGTTAAGTAGATTGTACTTAAGTTTTTGTGCCAATTAACTAATAAATTAATAAAGTACGTACGTACGTAGGTACGTACAATTATAGTCGAAGGTAGACTGTTTACTTTATATTAACGGTGTTAGTGTTACGCTTCTATTGCATCGTCCCTTCACAAAACGGTGCAGCGTGCAATGTTTGGAATTGAAAAGAATGGGGCGTGGCGACTACACGGCAGGTAAACGGGCACACTCGCGTGGAGCACCTATGTCCTATGTTATGCAGCTTTTTTTAATTCAAAGCTGAGAAGGCAGAAAGCTAGCATCAACCGCGTGCACGCTCTGTGCCGGGTGCACCGAGCGACAGACGGACGGGACTGGTCGAGTGATAAGCGCGCGAGGCGCGAGGGATGGCTCACATTGCATTGTTTACAATAAAATTACAAGACGCATTATTCACTATAACACCACGCTTACGCTGCCCGACAGACTCATACATAATACAAGTAATAAGTAACAAAAATAAATAACGCAACCGGTCACATCTTAACAAGTTAACAAGTACTTATTATATTATGTGAGGTAAGAAGTAGGTATTGTTTATTTTTGCTGAGTAATAATTATTTTAGTGACTCAGAGTACAAATGATCAACTTTAATAACCTATCCTGTTTGATATTCATATAATGAAACAAATAAGAAACTCACTGTGAAGTAGGGATTAACTGTTCAGAGAAGTTTTAATTTACCTACTTAGGAGTAGGTAATTTACTTGAAATTATGTATCTACCTGTATTTATAGTTAAGTTTTGATAGGAAAGTCTCGAACTTATTAAAAATGTCTCCTAATTTTATATCTTCACTTGGAAATATAGGTAATACTTAAGTATATAAAGCAGAATTATCTTAGACTCACCGCGAAGGCGATGTTGATGAAGATGAATATATTTTCGGCGGTGCACAGTCCCCTGGCGCACCCCATGCTGACTGGTCCTGGCTGCGGCTGCAGGGTGAGGTGACAGAGTCGGGGGCGGACGAGGGTCACGCTGACATAAAGTGGCGGTCGGTTGGTAGGGTCGTGTCCTAATCTCGGGCGTGCACTACACTACATGTCGGGCGCGGGCTGCGGCGGCGCGACGCACGTGTTCTCTCAGGCGCGCCTCGTAAGGCACTGGCGGCTGCGGGCTGGCGCGCTTGCACCACGCGCCGGGTGTCGGGTGGAGCGCGCGGTGCACCCGGCCGCCCCGGCCCTTCCGAGAGTCCTTCTCTCCTCTCGCGCACATTCCGCTCATTTTATACAACAGCGAGCGGCTTTTACTTTGCTGTAACTTTGTCCTTTGTATTAACTCTAATGTTCCCTGCCCCTAAATAATTCAGCGAAAGTAAATGTTTTCAATTTAGTTTAGACTACTTTAGACCAACCAGTCATGGTTGAAGGTGTAGGTAGATTAGGTACTGCCCAAGTCACTACTTCTTCTCATTCTTAATTATCGTAAAGTGTAACTCATAAAATATCGACGTAGGTACTATGTTAGTTTCTATGTCTATAATATGTGAGCGATAATAGCCCAATGCCCAATTAACCCCGTCGGTCCTCTTCATAGAAATTAGAAAAGCTCTTCCCATTGATATAATTAATTGATTTTTCTTTGCTCTTTGCCTGCCTCACCCCCGTCTGCTTATATGGCCGGCAACGGCTTAGCATTATTTCTGCAACACTTAGATAGGGCTGCCATTCGTCCGAGTTTCCCCGGATTTGTCCTAGTTTAGAGGGCGTCCGGGGAGCGTCCGGGCGAGGCTTCATTTGTAGTCCGGGCCTAAAAATTTAAAGTCTTGGGCCACCCGCAACACGCACTGTGCCTGCACGCCACGATCAACCAACAAACAGATTCTATGTTAAAAAAACCTGTTGACATGTCCGGGTTCTGGGCTCTAAAACTCGGGGTTTTCACGCGTCTTGTCCTGGTTGCCAAATTTTAGAGGAGGCAGCCCTACACTTAGAAAACTTAGGTTACGGTTTGGTACCACACCATAGGCTGTATGCTTGTTTGCCACCATTACTATATAAATAAAAATAGAACTGCACGAAGTGGCAAAATGAACCAAAGTTCTGGTGTGATACTTTAATAGTTTATGTAGCTGACAGTATGTAGGTAGGAATTCTTCTTCTTCTCCTTTTTTTTGGCAACAGAGCCGACGATTGTGCCAGCTATTTCTGCCAGCGTCAAGTGTAGAATAATATTAATGGTATATTACAATGATAAATTACAAAAAGTGTGGATGAAATTCTAGATAGGAATTGTTATTAATAATTGATAAAAAATATAAGAATTCGTTGACATAGGTAATAGCCAATAGATAATGGAACGGTTACTTGAGTGAGCTTGACGGACACCGGTTCCAGAACCTGAAATGCGAGTTACATTAGGTACCTTTAATAAAAGTAGGTTGATCTCGCGTGTCACAAACAGTATCATGTTGACATAAATAATTTAGATCTTGACATGTTCGGATGTGTATGTCGATATTCAAAGATACCAGCACATATTAACTATTAGCGAACTCTTTTTTGGGTACTGGAAGGCTAATGATTTTATGCTATTAACACATTCACTTTAGGTATCACAAGTATTATTTGCTCGTAATATTATAGTTTTGTCCTGTGTGAGTTGTCCTTGTTATGTGCCTAGTGCGCGGTTTATTTTCCAAGTTCCGTCGTAAACGCAAAAAATATAAGTAGGTACGTCATATTGCTTACATTCCAGCTTTATGATCAAATTTACAAGAAATATGTTACGGTAACGGACGGATGTGCATATTTTTGTAAAACACGGAACATTTACTTAATAATTTTCCTGTCTTGTGACATAGGCAGCATTTCTCCACAACTTTAGATTACCCGGTACACACCGCAACGAGATCGGACCCTAGGTAGTTACTTAGGTATTATGCGCGCGTGAAGGTTCACTGTGTGAATCTTTCCTGTTTTTGCTCAGTTGATTATTGTGTTCAATGTTTGACACTTTCTTCACATAAAAATTGCAAATAAGATACGAAACGATCACATAAAATATGTATGAGCGAAACTATAAAGAAATATTATTGCCCCGTACCCGTGTGAGGGATCGTAAATTCGTAATACAATTACTACCTACTCAGCAGCTAGAGAAATTGTGTCTAATGAATAATGATTCTATTTTGTGTAAGTAGGTACACGGGATCGATGGGGACTTTCACAATTTCATTACGACAAATCTGAAAATTAGCCATATACCTAATCCGTGCATGTGAGATGTCAATTTTGAGCTTTCTGAAAATGTAAGTATAATGTCTATTAAACCCGTGCGGTGCTACACCATCTACTTACATGTCGGTACAAATTATTTATTTAACGCATCGTTGTAGGCATGCGTCATCTAATTTTTTTTCACTATTACCTATTACAAATAATGTCGCAACTGATTTTCTAGTATCGAGCTTATCGTCGGCAATTCAACGTCATTCCATAATAGTTAAAACACCCAAAAGGAAATTTATTTCTAAGCCATGGATAACAAAAGGACTTTTACGCTGCATGAAAAACCGTGATAACTTATATAAAAAACTAAAAAGATATCCTAAAAATGAGAGTATTAAGACAACATACAAACGTTACCGTAATTTTTGCAACAATTTGATAAAAAGAGTGAAAAGAAGTTATGAAAAACAGGAAATAGAAAAGGCTAAGGGTAATAAAAAACAGCTGTGGAACGTAATAAAAAGAATTAGTGGCACGGATAAGAAAACAGATTCCGCACTATCCCTCTTGTCTTCCACTTGTCCCGACGAGGACATCAACGAGGTTAACACTTTCTTTGCTAATGTTGGAGCAAACCTGGCCCAAAAAATCAAATGTAACCAAACTTCTTCTGCAGAGGTCAACGACAGTCTTACTAGAACACCCTGCAACTCGTTCGTCATGTTTCCTACCGATGAAGTTGAAATTTTCAATCTTATTAATAGCCTAAAAGATAGCAACGTTACTGGAACCGATTTAGTCAGCAGCAAAATCTTAAAGAGATATGCGAACATTCTCACTCCACCGATAACCCATATATGCAACTTGGCAATATCCAATGGGGTATTTCCGAGAGCCTTCAAAGTGGCATTAATTAAGCCCATCCACAAGACCGGCAAAAAAGACTGTATGAATAATTACCGACCAATCTCTATTCTACCAACGCTCTCCAAGGTCTTAGAACGCTTAATTAATACGCGTCTTATAAAATACTTAGAGTTGAACAAACTACTATCACCTTCACAATTCGGTTTCCGGCCTGGAAAATCTACTTCAGATGCGGTTCACCAGCTAGTAAACTCTATTATAACCAACCTAGATAACAGATATAAGTGCTTGACGATCTTCCTCGACCTTGCGAAGGCATTTGATACAGTCTCTATTCCGCACCTTATCACAAAGTTGGATCAAATAGGCATAAGAGGAACCCACCTCAAGCTATTAGAGGACTATCTTACAGATAGGAAACAACAGGTTCGCATAGAAAACAGACTTAGCAACAAGTTACCCGTCAACTTTGGTGTTCCTCAGGGGAGTATAATCTCTCCTACGCTATTTCTGGTCTATGTCGACGACCTTTGCCAGCTACCTCTTCACAAGGGGCAAACACTCACTTTCGCAGATGACACAGAAAGACCTCCTCCCAACTATCGCCATGAAAGAATAGGGTCTTTCATGGCGATAGTTGGGAGGAGGTCTTTCATGCTGCACAATTAGGGATTTCTAAAGTGAGTAATTGGCTGCAACAGAATATACTGACGCTGAATGTGTCTAAATCAAAGTACATAACATTTACACATAGATCTAATTTACTGCCACCGCCCTCACTAACAATCTCTGTACATGACTGTGATTCCGCCACCACATGCTCATGCCCCTGCCTGGAAAGAGTTGAGAATATTAGATACCTCGGGGTGACCATAGATCAACATTTAACTTTTAAACCACACATAGAGGTTCTAGTAACCAGACTTCGAAAACTTATTTTCGTCTTTAAATCCCTTAAATTCTCTGCAGATCGGACAACTATGAAGATGATATTCCACGCATTATGTCAATCATTAATCGAATACTGCATAACATCGTGGGGAGGTGCTGCCAAGACTCACCTTATTGAGGTAGAGAGAGCGCAGCGCGCTATTCTTAAAGTGGGCGCCGGCTTGCCGTTTAGATTCCCTACTTTAGATCTTTACAGAATATGGGATCTCCTCACGGTTAGGCAAACATTCATATTGCGCACTGTTTTAAAAAAATACTCCAAATTAAAATATGACGCTAATCTAATTAAAGATAAGCGTCGAAAAGACAAAGTATGTGGTATATTACTAAATTTGACACCTCCCTCTCCCACAAGTTTTTCTGTTTCCTTGGGCAACACCTATATAATAAACTTAATAAGGCTCTAAACGTCTATCCTAAAACTAAATCAGGGTGCTGTATGTTATTAAAAAAATATCTAAAGTCTTTAAACTACGAAACAACTGAGGCTCTTCTTACAGTTCCTAAATAATCCCAATTACATTATAAATATCGTCCACAGGTGTTTCACTCTTCATTTTCGCTTTATTACATGCTCACCATACAACTCACCCTTTCTTAAACTCAAACCACACGCACATACTCAACACATTTCAGTCACACTCATACACATACCTTTTACTACTGACACTCTAAACTTACCCCTGCAATCACCATGATCTTGCTCTGGTTGGCATCCCTATCATTTTTTGTTAGTTTTTAGTTATATTTTATATAAAATCTTAGTTAGGTATATTAGTTTTAGTTCATGGTCTAATACTGTGTGTCCGCGGGTGGAGCACTGGTGACCTGTGTCACAGGTTTATTTTAAACCTATTTCAGGCACCAGTCCCTCACAATGTGGAAGCTACTTACATGGCCATACCTTAGTGTTAAATAATGTAAGATAACATTGTGTTGAAAAATAAAGTTTATTTCATTCATTCACAAATAATGAAAATCTAGCACTTTTAGGGGAAAAAGAAACAAAAAATGCATTCAACGTATAACGCGAGAACACCAATAAACGTAAACAGGAAGACGCAAAACAAAAATAGCTTTCTGATAGATATTTGAACTAACAGCATAGGTACTAAGTATTTTGAATTTTCATCAAATATTCTTCTCATTCTATTTGCTATTTTATCAATTCAGAGCCTCAGAGGTCAGATGTAGATGGCGAGATGTCTTCTATAATTTTCTCTTCTCCTCTCTCCTTTGCAAATTTGAACAGTCTGATTAAGAAAGTACTTCTACCCACCAGTAATAGAAGACCACAATACTGCGTACCTACTTTCTACAAATCAACCTAGGTACTTAAGTATTGAGTAAGTACTTTACTAAATAGCTACTTACCTGCGAAGTCCGTTGTAGAAAAATGTAAGATTGGTGGTGCTAGACATTGTCATTAATAAAAAATGTCGATGTACATATTTTATGCTAATGGCCTCAAGTAATACGACCTTCAGAATGATAATAGTCTCTGATTTAGAGCAATTTGACGGGTTCCACGCTCCATCACTACTTGCTTCTACTTACAGGTACTTCTTGTACTACACGGCTAGAGCTTTCCATAATGAAGTACCTAATTAAATGAAATGGACTCGATGCACTCGAGATGGGCGACTTAATGAAGATGATTTAAGAACTAGGTACTTACCTACTTTAGCAGTTTATTTCACAAACTCAAAGCATTCCCTCGTAACAACACGTTACGCAGGTGAGCACATAAGCCACTCGAACAGTAAGTATACCTAGCTACTAGATTGTTGCGCGTCATTGGTTTTTGTGACCGCTCACGATTTTATTGGAATGAAATAAATAATATGAGATATAAAAACTAAGATAATAATACACATCAGGTGAGACAAACAGTGTTGAGCACGTGCTTACGTAGTCACGCGTCATTAGTTATCTATTACTCATTACACAAAACATTACATATAACAATAAAAAGTATATTATAATTGAAGAGTGATGTTTCATGAGCAAAATTAGGTACTACTTAACATTATTTATCTACTTAACGTGGCGTTAATATTTCAGGCAAAAGCTCACTAGTCCTATGAAAACTGTAAATATAGATTGCAAATACTAAGATACCTGTGCTGATAAGCCTTGAGCCTCAAAGTGAGTACCTAACGTAGTATCTAATACACCTCTGTTTACCACGTTGGAGGAAAGCTTGATATACATATGTATAATGTTTTTCATGATGTGATCCAACACTACCTACTACTCTACTTAGGTAGTTACAGTTGTGTTCTTACAACAATACTTAAGTACTGTACTATGAATTCATCAGTTATGTATCTATCTACACAGAATGACAATACAATTTCAACTTTAACCCGTATTGCGTAATATCGACAGATCGCGTCCCAGTTTCTCGTTTGATTGCTTTCAATAGGTGACTATTTGCTTCACCAGTTGATCGGTCACAGAGGGCACACTCGTTGGAAGACGCGGCGCGCGGCGGCGGCTTCAAGATGTTCTTCGCCGCCAACAACTATCAATTAAGTACGTACCCAGCAACCGCTAACCAAGCCAATGAAGCACAATTATTAGTCGGTCGTAAGTAGGCACGCCGGACCTCTTTAATGTTCGCATCCTTCCAATTTCGATGCGAACATGTAAATTGGTCATTTAACTCTTTTATTAGCTTATCTCATTCATGAATGATGAAGGCGCGCGCCGCCCCGCTCGACAAGTATCGATAAATAGTTGCCTACACAATTTATCTGCATATTGTGATCGGTCCTGGATGTAGACCTTCAGATATCATAGGTAATACCCACGGTAATACCAACAATAAAAATATTATAGTAGGTAATACTTATATGTAGAGCAAAAAAGGTAAGCAAAACGATTTGCAAATGCTTTCACAATTGGAAAACTAGTTTCCAAGTGATTGTACCTACTGTTTTCATAGGCAGTAAGTACTTAAGTTATGTAGTTTTTATTAACAGTTTCTAGGTAGCCTACCTATTGTTTGTAATAAGAGTTCATAATACAAAATACCTTATTAATTATTATAAGTATAACAATATACTTAGGTACTTAAATGTACGTGTATTTTGTTTTAGTAGTTTGATGTTGAATCACGCTGAATGCTATGAATGTTTATACAATGACCAAGTGCGGTTCACACACACGATAAGTAGTCTACGCGTCTCGCCGATGGCAACATACCTACTTACTCGTAAGTTTTGCGTCAGCACATTGTCGCATGTAGATGACAAGTTGATGACTTCCGCACAAGCATTACTGCAGCTCTTGCATCAAAAGCTAAATATGCACCCAAGTATTAAATATAGAAAAAGTTCGTCATTGGCACAACAATGCTTGGGAAGGTCGACAATAATGTAAGCTGCACTGAACAATTAAGCTTGAGAAAAGGTTTTGCCTTCTTGTCTACATAATTATTGTTTGTATTTATGGACTATGTTCTGATGCATTATGAGGTATGGTGCCAAGGACCACCTTCTACCATCGCACCTCACGTCATCGGCTGTAAGTTGGAAGCTCGTTTTACACTTTGGAACCACTAGGATCCTGAACAGTGAGCTTTGAAAGCAACATGATTACAGTTAAGAAATTAACTTCTTACCAAGGGTTTGCCGAGAGAGATGATAGGTAGGTAGGTACATGGGTTTCTTCATTTACAGGACCGGCATTGTTAACAAATCCTTATTAACCCTTTTATAGACAGTTCTGTAGACATAATAGATGTTTATTGTCATCGTTAATATTATAAATGCGAAAGTAACTCAATCTGTACCTATGTTACCCTTTCACGCCTAAACCACTGAACCGATTTTGATGAATTTTGGAGTAGAGATAGAATAGATATTGTAGAACAACATAGGCTATCTTTTATTGCAAGGAAATATAGCTTGAAGGGGTTGAAATAAGGGATAAAAGTTTATATGGAAAATGCGTTACATAAGTATAACCGACATCCACGCGGGTGGACCTGCGGGCAACAGCGACTTAGTGTTATGATATTTAGGTAGATGTCTATACATATGTATACTTAGGTGGTTGGTATAATCATTTCAAACATTTCGAGTACAGCTTCTTCTATTTTTTACTTTTATTTAGATACACAAGACAAGACACATTACAATCGTAAAATTACAAAACATAGTAAACCATACTTTCAAACTGGATTGTAACATAACATATTATGTATACCTACATGGTAAAACAATTAATTATTGTAGCAAGTAAACGGCTTCAGTTACCAAAATTATCAGTATTGTACATAACATACATTTAGATTTAATCTATTGTTTTTAAGTAAGATGATCAAATTATCGTTCGAGGTCTTTTGACGATTGATCTGCGAGAATGATTGAACTACATAAAGCACCTTGACTCACATCAGACAATGAGCGCTGTGAACGGCTCCACTCATAAAAACTAAAGAAAACACTTTAATCTAATTATGAGGCTCTCTATCAAGGCACTCGTTGTTTTTTGTAATGGCAGCGATAGCCTCAATGGTGTAACGGCACGGAATAGGTCCTGAATTCGATACCTTCTCTTTAAGGCCTGCCAAAAGTAGTAAAGTACGTAATAATTATATTTTGAGCTCTAAATTTAATTATTACTTAAGCTTTTACGCCAGTTTTCTGTTTTTTTTTTTTGTTTTGAACGAGATAACTACAATACAAGTAGGTATAAAGTGTTCGTTTATTCCGCAGCTGCAGGCCTATTGTGCTTGTGACAATTATGACTTCCGAGTTTCTGACGCATCAGGAGTCCATGAGCGGTACGGTTACTTACCTTTAGGCAGGTTGCTTGCTTGTATTGTACACAGTCATGTGAGACTTGCCACAAGAAATTTGTAGCAATATTTAATAAACTCTGCACCTTAGTCAACATATATGGCTTGGCCGTTCCGTTACTACAATAACTACTTATTGTATAACAGAAAAGTAATGAACAGTAAATAAATTTTGCATCTTACACCTTACACCCATAGCTGTTAGCGAAACAGCCAAGGCACGTATTTTGACTAAGGTGTAATAGTTTGTGAAGTTAGAGCTTGTAGAAAGTTAGGGCGTGTGCCGAGTGTAGATAGAAGTTTGGCTCTTCATGACTGAATAACTTTTTAATAACTAGGTACCTAAGTTTTTATAGTGCTACTCGTCTTAGGAACATTTTTCACGAAAATGATTGAAGTATGTGAAATTTTCTTTTCATTTCAAAGCGGACTAATTCGCCAAAATGAGGGTCAACAATCAACACCCCAAAAATGCCATGAGCATGGTGGCCACTCCTGAACCCACTGACTGCTTACTATCAGGCAGATTGGCGAAATTGTGGTACAGTAGAAAAAGAAACCAAAAGAAAATTAACTGTAAACTCAGTGCTTCAAGTTATCTACGACCGTAGCACGTAGCACTTGGTGGTGCGCGATCGTCGTAGGCGGAGTGACGACTGTGACGACACACAGCTCCATCTGTGCTTTTATAGGTACAAAATTATGTTGTGTATGTATGAACTAGATGGCGTAAGTTTTATATTTTTAATTACAATGTATGTAATAGATTACTAAGCAGTGCTTGAAAGTAGCGACCCTCAATATTCTGCCCACATATCGAAGGGTTACGCTTAGAACGACCAATGATAACAGATGACAATCTAGTTACGACATAGAAATTATAGATGGCACTTATTCTGACTTCAGGCAAATCTCAAATCGATATGAAATCCTGAAGTGCGATACTAAAGATTTCATAATAACTACGTAACACTCCCAACTAGCATCGTTGGGCAGTGGCCCGCCACCCACAATCACCTAGCCTGCTCAGAAGTTGTCCCCTTTTCGATGACGGTGTGGTTACGACTGGCACATATTACCAGTTTACTATATAGAGGGTTAAAATAAAAAACATAACTCACACAATAAGAGACATTTATTAGTAATAAGTAATATAATAATAAATTTGTAATGGTATTGACTATGGCACCGGGCTCGCGCGGGCCGACTTGACTGACCGCACGGCGCACCCGCTACGCCACACTACTTATTTAAAGGCATCAGTCTCTCATCTCAATCATTTATCAGGCTCTCATACAACAATGTTCAGTTGACGAGCTTCACTCATCGGTTTATTTGATTTTTACACACTTTTACTTACAATAATAAGGCATTTAGTACACGGCAGTGTTTGTATCTGAATGTCTACTACATTCATTCAAGTTGTGAAGTTTGTGTGTAGTTAGTGGACACACAGGCCAGTGTGTGCAGTGGGCGCGAGCAGTCGGTCGGTGACGGTCGGTGATGGCGGCACTACGTACATTAAATCATATATAAAATAGACGACACACAACACACATTAATAAAAACTAGGTACTTTTCAAACAACATTACGAAGCCTACAATACAAATTAAAAAAGACAATTCTTAATCATCTCCATATTCTAGCTCAACAAGTTACAGAACGACAGTATGAAAATTATCTTAAAAACATTTATGATGTACATAAATAAATTGTGCTTCTTACATTGTAAACACAAGATCAGTACACACTTTACTACACTTTGATCTTAGCCAAAAGGCTGAGAAGCGATGATCAGTACACATTATACTACATTTCATATGAATGAACTCGTTTCCTATGACAGATAATAATTATAAACTAACGGTACACTGACTATTCTTAAGACTAGTGATAGAGAGACAATCTGTTAATATTATAGAACGTTCCTCACATAAAGTATAATGGTTCTCTTACACAATCACTCATCATCATACTGTATAGTTTTTTTAGGCACACATTTAATTTAGATCAGATAAATATAAATATTCAAATCAAAGAATAATTTATAGGTGGTAGGTGTCGCTGACGAACGATTGTGCACGAGAGCCATAACGTGTGCAGTGGGACATAGGTACATAAACTGTTAAAGCTATGGGTATAAATCAGTCAAAAGAATAAAAGTATTTATTATAGACTCAGAAAATAACACAACAAATAAACCCTAAATATTTTGTACTCAGTTAAAACTTATAAACTAAAATAAGGGAAATAAAATCAGTCTCAACATAAAGTCTTAATGATTGGTGTGATCCAGGCGAGTGAGAGATCACCCTGACAATGTAGGTACTTTGAGTATTAGTGAGTGGTGTTAGTTCACACACATACAACACACAACTACTTGTTAAATAACATATTACTACTAATATATATGTATGAAGAATATTATTGTATATATAAT
The DNA here is from genome assembly GCA_963082885.1 of Parascotia fuliginaria. Taxonomy (NCBI): domain Eukaryota; kingdom Metazoa; phylum Arthropoda; class Insecta; order Lepidoptera; family Erebidae; genus Parascotia; species Parascotia fuliginaria. The sequence continues at coordinate 19,060,437 of OY720180.1, read as the reverse complement.
ATCTTCTCTGTTTACCTCACGAGCAAGTGATACAGTACAATGAGTGTTGACAGTGGGATGTGATCTGATATTTTGTATGGAATGCTCCCTCACCCTCACTTACATAATGAATTCATTTGAAAATATTCGGCACTATTTGGTTCTTTTGATTACCACCACTTTGTGTCAAATTCTTTTCTATTTTTGGTACGTAATTTTGTGCACGTAACATCTCACTCGTCGAGGTATACGGAGCGGGAATAACGATCGGAAGTCGCGTCTAACACACATTTGGTAAAGCTGTAGATGGTGGTGCGCGCCTACGCCTTGTAGTCGGCGCGCGGCGCGGCGCGCAGCCACAGCGCCAGCGTCAGCGGCAGCGCCGCCGCGTGCAGCGCCAGCAGCGCGCCGCCCAGCGCCAGCGGCGCGCGCGCCAGGCGGGCCAGCGCCGCCAGCACGCGCGGGCCGCACGCCGCGCCGTGCAGCGCGCCGCCGCCGCCCGACGCCGCCGCCACGCGCCGCGCCGCCGCGCACGCGTCCGCGTCCCGCACGGCGCAGCACGAGGCGGGCACCCAGTAGTGCGCGGCCGCCGCGCCCACCGACAGGTCCAGCGTCGCGCGCGCCGCCGCCACGCCCTCGCCCGCGCCCTCCCGCTGCGCCCACATGGAGCGCTGCCAGTCGCGCGGGCCCTCCGCGCCGCAGCACTGCAACTGTCACACGACGCACTGCACTGTAGTACGCTGGACAAACTCAACGCCTGACGTGACATCGTTAACGATGAATAAACTTGCATACTTGAGACCAGAATACGAGCAGTCATAGATGTCGGCGATGTTACTCAGGGTTCGGACTCCTTGCAACTCTATTTGTAAACCCTAAACCTGATACCTATAGATGTGGTTTCACACATGTGTTTTGTACACACCAGTTGTAGTAAGCTTTATCTGGTGCAATAGCTAACGGTGCTAAGATATGGTTGCTCAGGGAGACTAAAATTAAATGTGTATATTCTTACTGAAGTATTCACAGATTCAACCAGAGCCGCTCTGCTCTGCGAGGCTTTTATCAGATACTAGTGCTTGAAACAGATATATTAGGATACCTGTGCAGTTGTATAGTATAGGATATCAAAGCACTATTATATTAATGGACTGTAAGAGAACAATGTAGAAAATCTTAAATATCAGATATGATAGCAGTTGTAAAGTTAACAAAAAAAACAGTTGTTTATAAAGCATTACTCAGCAGAGCCAGTTACCTCAATCAGTCCATCATCAGCCTTCAATTAAGCTTGTTTAAACTGGGAGCTATGTTGGTCACTTCGTTTCATAGCTTATCCTTCAAGAGCAAGCATATATATAACTTGTGCTATAACTTGTTAAGTTACCATATGATTATACATAAGCCCTGCTCTAAGTGTTCATGTTTTGAAACAATAGATTTTTGTGTCTTACTTACAGTTCATTTTCAAGTCTCTTTCCTTAGTATATTTTTACTATGACCACTACTGCTCTAAATGACTATGTTCATTACATGTAAAGTGTGTGCATACAATAAAGTAGTTCCAAATGAGATTTGAGGATATTGAAATATTAGTTTGATAGCAGACCTCTTGTTGTATGACGTCTATGAGCTGCGTGCGCGAGGGCACTGTGCCGTACTCGTGGCGCACGGTATGGTCGAGGCTGTCGCGCAGCGCCTGCGCCAGCTGCGGGCGGTGCGCGGCGCCCCACCACACGGCGGCCGCCTCGGCCACCGCCGTCAGCGCCAGCAGCGCGAACGCGCCCGCCAGCAGCGCGCTCGAGCCGCGCAGCGCGCCCGCCAGCGCCGCCAGCGCGCCCAGCGTCAGTGCGCCGCCCCACGCCGCCAGCGCGCACAGCCCCGCGCGCGCTGTTGCTGACTCTGCACCGCGTCCGTCCCACAGTGCCCACGCTGCGAACCCGCACGCGCCGCTCCCCACGCACTGGACAACCACCACCATGCATTCTACTACTCGGTACACAGTAGCTGTCTTATGTAAATAAACTATTTTGACCGCCGCGCCCGTCTATGATAAACATCGACAGAGTGGCCCAACTTATACCGACTTAGTATAATATAAACAACTCCTCCTAAATACTAATAAGTATTTTTTTTTATTATTAGATATCAATTCCTTTAATCTAAAAATCTAAACCCGCAGATCGTATGCAAACAACGAGCTTCCGGAGGCGCTAAATAAAAATAGGCTAACATGGGATATTATACAAAAAACATTAGATAAACAATAATTCTTGTTTACATACATATTGTTTACTACAAACTTCGTTCATCAATAAAATAACACATAAAACTTACCAAAAATAATATGTTAAAAATTATCAGCAAGCATTTCATTAACGAGTAGCACCGAGACATACCCATGGCTTCTGGACAGATATTCTAAACCAGACTTAGTTCTAATATTATCAACCGTAATATTTTTATTTCACTCTAAACATTTCAATAGCAAAATACAAGTTATGGATAAATCTTTAAACAAATTTAATAAAATCTGATTTCAAAATAAATCCTTAGTTCAATGCCTTTTTGACTAAAAGAAACGAATGTTGCCAATGTATTAAATGTTACCATGCTAAAAATAATGACCGGCATCGCTTCGTGTGGAAACAGGGACTTGCAAAGAGGGAATTTCATGATTCGTTTATTTTATTTAAAATGTATTTATCCACAAATTTAGTAAATAGTTAACTAAATTACTATACAAATTATCGTATGATTACAATAGACGAAAAAAAAGCAGTGTGATTTAGTAAGTCATAAACAATAAAATTATACTAAGTGGAGTTCCAATGCAGCGAACAGCGAACGGATGACGCTTGACAGCAAGATGGAATGTCTCCCATGAAAACATAAATAAATGGCCACCGTTATTGTTACGTTCTTCCTATTTGTACGATTTTATGTTTATAAAATGGACGCCGTGTGGATTGATAGCCAAAGGTAATCAGCTTTACTGCAGTATGCACTTATTTGAAGAAATTTTGTGTAAACAGTTCTAAAATTGAAAATGTATCGATGACAGAAAGTTTCGCGCCACCACTCCACTGGCTGGTAGACTGGTAGAGCAACAGCGTCGCGCTTGTGTTTATTGTCGTTTCACTTTTAGTTATGTTATCAACAAGCGATCCCTATTTGCAGGGATCAGTTTTTATCCCGGCGCGAGAAAAGGTGGAGTATGAACTCGCAAAGGCTAGAGGCAATCGTGGCGGAGCTGATGAAGCCCATCTATGCCGACCGCCGCAGCTTCGACACGGACCTCAGCACGGTAAGTCCTTGGCACATGTAACCGGCCCGCTAATACTCTCTCATTGCAATATTGCGGGCTTTCACCACTGTTACTCTTACACCTTCAAATTATGATTAGCTGTTAACCTTGTAAGATATTGTAAGCAAATTTAGTATGAACACGCCGCGCTGCACACGCCTGCGCCCTGTGCACCGCCACTTATTTGCACTCCTGTTTGACCATTGAACAATTTATAGCATTATGTATTTTAAAAAAGTAACAAAAATGGCCTCTGCATTTCTTATCCAAAAATCTAATTAAAGTGGTATTGTTTACAAACAACAAAATGATAATACCATTAAATTCATAATACTTCCAGTTAAACTCTTTTTTAGTTTGGCTGATGTGAATCAAATCAAAAACTACTTAGGTACATACTTAATTGATAGTATATTGATAGACATTCAATTGATTGATTACTTGTCCACACTGTTTTCAAGTGGAACATGACCACGTCCCATGATGTGATTGATGTGCAAGTATGAACTGTGTTGGCCATGAGCACTCTATCATTATTCATCAAATTTGTACACCCTAGCAACGTTACACAAATACTTTATATAAATATAAACAATGTTAAATTTTGTGTGTGTGTGTATGTTGGTAACCACACAGCACCTAAACAGCTTAACCAGTTTAGATGAAAAATGGTATGTAGAAAGATTTGGTGCGGGAGACAGACATAGGCTACTATTTATCCTGAAAATCTGTCTGGTTGCTGAGCGATACAACAAAACATATTTTACGCGCGGGCGAAGCCGTAGGCCGCAGGTGGTATAGTATTATAGATAGAATAATAAGTTGATAATAATTCAAGTAATTTCCTTTTGACTGTTAATTAGTGTTAAATAATAAATGTCATTGACATCCGCTGTACTTGCACTTGCCTGTGTGACTGTATAATAAAGCTTTGTAAGAATTTCATGTTTTAGTTTACCTATGATATTTTATTATATTATATGTCAATAAATTATTCTTATTTTTATTCTATTCTTATTATTTTATAGTCTAGAATTTAAACTAATAATTATTTGATAAAATGGGCATAAAAATTGTTTTACATAATTTATAAAAAAAAATGTAGACTCATTAATTTTATTTTGATTTTATGCAAATGAACATGTAATTGCAATTCCTTGTTTTTCTCCTTTAGTCTTCTTAAACAACATGACGTGTGATATCTGTGTATGCACAGTATAAAATGGCTAAGTAAACAGTGTTTGGTAAGCACATGCCGACCATCAGTTCATAGAACCTTGTTCTCTTTTTACTTGACCTCTTTTCATGCACATTATACCTACTCTAGGTATTTTAATACCTTTGTTCTCATTGAAAGAGCAATATTGACTCTATTACTACTTCATATAAAGGAATTAAAACATGATGATACACAATATGTCTCTTCTACACTTAATGGTTTGGTATGCGCTATATTATGAACTAGTTTTCCGCGGCGCGGTTTCACCCGCCTCTTTGCTTACCGCTCTGCTCCCGTCGCTAGTAGTGTGATGTTACATAGCCCATAACCAAAACGATTTTTTTTAATCCGACTGGTAGATCCATAAATAACTCTTCCACTTATATAATAGTATAGATAATGATTTATTCAGAACTGTCTATGTAAACTAAATTTATGCTGAATGCTTACCATTAGGCAAAGTGAAACTACTTTTGTAGGCCAATATAAAAAATACTTGGTAACTACAAGCTTTTTTTGGTCACTCTTAACGCAAAAATGAACAAGCTGTGTGTTGCAGTCCAGAAATAAATATTTGTGGGTTTTACAAAGTTTATAAATATATCAAAACCATAAAGTTCAGTAAAGTTCAAGTTCAGATACAAGCACTGGCTTAGTTTGGGACCAAAGGGAAACACATACATTGTATATTGTATGTAATTTATATTTATGAATAAGTTTATTGATTGACTTAAAAACAAATCTAAATGTTGAAGCATTGTAGCATCACCTTTATATGACAAGACTCAGTGATCTTTACTGTAATAGATTGTCTGTTAGTAGAAGGCTCTTCATAAATATTAACATTACCCTTACAATCATTGTGTGCACTGATATTTCCATACATGTGGCACCACTCTAAATATGAATGTGCTGAATATCTGTAGACATACAGGATACATATTGTTATGTAAATTGTGTACATTACCATCAACTTGTAATTCCTATGTACCTCTACACCGGTAATGACAGAAGTATTAAACACAAATGTATGCCTTGCTCTGTAATCTCTGTATCTATCTGTATTACAAAAATTGTAATAACCTGACGATTAAAAAGAGTGGCCTGAGTTTCTTGCCAGTTCTTCTCATGGCTCTACTTCGTCAGCAAACTGGCTGTAGGTTAATTTGCTGACATTTTGTAAACTTTGACGTTCATAAGTGTTAATTTAATTAACCTATATGAATAAACATATTTCATTTTATTTCTAGCCTACCGTACTCAAGTTGCTCACATTTCACATTTTTGTTTTTATTATCATTGTTTCCTTCATTATGACAGATCAACACCTAACAATGATTTCACTATAACTTGTCACTTCTTTTCTTATTGCTGTGCCTATTGTGCAGTTACTTACATACATAATGATCTAAATCACAAAGTAAAATAGCATGTATGATCCTCTTAACATCAAGATAAGCTTAAGGCTAGGGTTCATCAGCTGTGCCATTTTAACATTTGTAATAATACCTAATGTTATTTATGTTGTGTATGTTCAATATTTGAATCATGTGCTATTCATTTGTTTAGTTTATGCTTTTTTATGACAAAAAAAGAGAGTACTATTTGTGTCTCTGAATGTTATTTAGTGATAAGTTGTGTTTATCAGTTACTGGAGGAGTACCTGACGGAGGCGGGGCTGCACGCGCTGGACGCGGCCGAGGCGGGCGACAGCTCGGGACACGACTCGGGGCTCAGCTCGGCACACAGCTCGAGGCACAGCTCGGGCCACAGCTCCGGCTACAACTCCGGCCACAGCGGTGACTCTGTCGGCGACTTCGCGATACCTAACTTCCCGGAGATCGCGCTGCTGCTGCAGCAGTCGGCTACCATCTATGGCTACAAGGTCGACTTTCTTTACCAGCACGTGTTGCAAGTTAGCGATTTCTTGCATAACAACACAAAGTAAGTACCCCAGCGCACGTATATTATAGACTGTCATGTCAGAGCTCGCGTAATGTAAGCATGTGCATGCTCAGCAGCGAGGAGGCCAACACGAGCGCGGTGGAGGAGGCGGCGACCCCGAGCGCGAGCTCGGCGCGGCGCAAGCGCAAGGCGTCGGCGCACGTGGTCGCAGACTTCGAGGAGATCGTGCTGGAGCCCTGCCCCGCCGCCACGCGCGAGGCGGAGGCGCCGCGCCCGCCGCCCACGCTGCCGCGCGTGTACGTGGAGCTGGAGCCGCGCGTCGTCAGCGCCGCCGACACGCCGCTCTACGACTACGCCGCCGAGAGCATCGGCCTGCTGTCCGACTTCCAGGTCACGTGGCGCCTGCACGTGAGTGTCCCCCTCCCCCGCCCGCGCCTCGCCGGCTCCGTCAGTGCTAACTGTGCGCGTCCCACCAGGAGGGGCTGCTGGTGGACGAGCTGGAGGGCGGCTCGTCCCGCGGCGACAGCGCGCTGCGCCCCATCTCGCTGGTGGAGCTGCAGGCGGCCATCGAGGCGGCGGCGCCCCGCTCCCCGCCGCGCGCGGCCCCGCTGTCCCCGCTGGCGCCCCCCTCGCCGCGAGCCCTGAGCCCGCTGCACGCCAGCACGCCGCTGCCCACACACGACGTCGAGTCCGCTTCGCTCTCGATGCCTCCTCCCGTCAAAAAGGAGAGGAAGAGACGTAGCGATGTTAAAATTGATGATATATTTAATGGCAGCGTTAAAATTGTAATCAGCAAAGGTGAGACTTCGTTTCGTTCATAGCAAATATTTTGATCAGTGTGCCATTTTTGTTATATTAGAAATGTTTCCGATCACTATCATCATCAACTCATCATGTTTAACTATGACACTCGGGAAATACGAATAAAACATAATATTTGTTACAGACTTAATGTGCAAGTTGAGGGAGGTGCGCGAATTCAGTATATCCGAACAGTGGATCACGAGGATCGTCGAGAAACGGAAGAGTCACATTTTAAGCGAGAGGAAGCGGCTGCTAGACGAGGAGACCCAGCCGCCGGACGAGGGTGAGTGCGATACGCGCCGAGATGAGTTTTTACCGTCACAGTTCCGTGGTTAATAGGAAGCGGTACTGTCTCGAGACATGTAAACTGTCTTTCCAAACGCATATTCAATTCAAGGCTTTCAAATGCTTTCTCCAATAGGGTATTCTACTCTATAAGAGTAAAAATCTAAAAACATATTATTGAGATAGCTTACACATAAGGAGGCAACGTCTTTCCTTAAGCCTAGTTATTCAATACCGCCTGTTAGCCTGGGATTGTCGACAACTCTTACAGCACGCCTTTGGACCGCGTCAAGCGGCCCAAGCTGGTATCCGGGTGCTCCCGCCCAAAGATGGCAGCAGTACTCCATGTGGGGACGAACTTGAGCTTTGTAAAGCAATAGTCTTTGCCCCGCACTGAAGTACCGCTTCGCCCTGTTCAGCACACCGAGCTTTTTGGAGGCCAACTTGGCTTTAGCCTCCAGATGACTGCGGAACTGAACGCTGCTGGAGATGTCAATTCCAAGAATCTCAAGGCTTTCAGATGTTGTAAGGGCTGTGTCTTGGAATTGCGGAGTATCTACAAATGGAGCTTTTTTAGCGGTGAACGCGCAGACTTGTGTCTTGGTGGGGTTAAATTGGACTAGATTTAGTCATCTCCAATCAGAGACTCTGTTAAGAGTGCTCTCGATTTCAGACACAAGTCTTTTTCGACTTTCCTCCACAATGGAACGAGGGCCGTTCGCCCGGCCCGTGTAATACGTATCCCCAGTGCTGTCGTCTGCATAGCAATGAACATTGTCGATGGACAACATATCATTGATATGCAGCAAAAACAGTGTCGGGGATAGCACGGAGCCTTGCGGGACGCCAGCATTTATGACCAGGCTATCCGGGCAACAACCGTCGACGACAGCTCTTATGCTTCTGCCGGTCAAAAAGCTGGCAACCCATTGGCACAACCCCTCGGGGAGTCCGTAAGATGGTAACTTCGACAGAAGGCTCCGGTGCCAGACCCTATCGAACGCCTTCGCTATATCCAGGCTAGTAGCCAGTGCCTCTCCTTGACTCTCGATGGCTAACGCCCAGCGGTGCGTGAGGTACACTAGAAGATCACCAGTTGCCGTACTGACGGTCGCTAACGAGATCGTGTCTTCATACTTTATCTCGATATTTCACATACTTATATACAAAGGTTTGGATATATCTAAAAGAAAATAAATTTATCTTTGAAATCAATATGTAATAATGTTAAACGGACAGTAGGTATATATACCTATATCTGCATACAATTCACAGTTGCTTGCGACATATCTATTCTGGGATATATATCCGAGGATATAGATGTGTCCCTCCCGAGTTATTCACGTCTAATTGACGTTATGACTACAGAGCAATATGGCGTCTATTGAATCCAGCGGTTTCGTCAATTACGCGCGAAATTTTTATGCATTTTTATGGCACTTAACGACTAAATAAAAATTTTGAAAATTTTTTAGTTGTTTATTAGTATTATAGAATCTAATTGAGATACTTTTCAAAAATGGGTGTAATACCCTATTGCGCACGGTTTTGCAACGCAGCGGTCCTCTATTGGACCGTACATTACAGCAACGAGGTCTGCAGGGTTCGCGGGGTGGCCTAGCAGCGAGGCGGCGCAGGCGCTGGAGGCGCTCAGACGCGCCGAGCCCGACAGCGACGACGACGGCTTCTTCGAGCAGAGCTCGGGCGGCGGCGACGCCGAGCTCGCCGACCCGGCGCCGGGGGCGGGGGCGGGGGCGGAGGCGGCGGCGTGGCGCGCGGCCACCCTGCGGCGCGCGGCGGCGGCCGAGGCGCGCGGCGCGCTGGACGTGCGCGCGCTGGGGCAGCGAGTGCTGCGCGCGCTGGGCGACGCGCCGCGCCCCAAGCCCTTCGCGCGGCTGCTGCAGGAGCAGGCGCGCCACGACACTGACGTGGCGAGCCTCATGCTCGCCTCGCTGTTCCTGGTCAGTACCCGACACTTTGATATTCCCGCTTCACTAGTAATAACCATCTAATTTGATCCTGGGTCTTTTAAGCGGGGCGTGAAAAAGCATCTCACTAAGTCGCCATAGTGGAGGCCACCATACCAGTAGTTTGGCTATTGGAATGGTGTCCGCCACTTCTGGATTCCACTTACTGCTTACTATCAGGCAGAGTGGAGTCACTTTGGTAGGCTAATACAAAAAAAAACAAAAAAAAAAAAAAAAGAAACATTAATAAACAATATAATATTGATGGTCGCGCTCGGTCGCAGGCGAACGCGGGCAACGTGGAGATAGTCCCCGGCGCGCCGCTGAGCGTGAACTCGTACTCGCTGCGGCTGGTGTCGCGCGACCTGCGCCAGTACTCGCTCGCGCTCGCGCAGGACCAGCGTCTCTGACCCGCGCCCGCCCCGCACGAGGGGGACGCTTAGTTTGGAACATTTATTCTATTTTATTTTTATATTGACTCATAGTGAGATTTGATATTTCAAATTTACAATTTATTATAATCATGAATCCAAATATTGACATTGTATATAGTGATATATTAATAGGTGCTTAAAGAGATACTTATATGTATATTGTAATAAGGAGTTATTGTAAATATAGTGTAAGTTAATATAATAAAGAACAGATATTGATGAGTACAATATATAGTAGCTGTTGTATATTACGTGTGTAGACGGTAGCGTCCGCGTTCACACCACGCGTACTGCAACATATATAAGAGATACTTTACGACGGCTCTCATATACGTAGCGTGCACGTCACTAGAAACGTACACGTACGATAATGACAACTGATTATGCGTACAAATATGAAATTGGTTCTTTACTCAACGGTAGTTGCCATATTGCACTTAACAATACATTTTAAAGCAATATTAAAAGTGAGGCAAATAGCAATAATTACATGTAATGTTTGGATTGGCAAAATATGAAGCATCAAAGGTATTTGTTATATTTGTTGTAATATAATAAAATAATAGTGTATGCTATCAAACCGGTAAAGTTTTATATACTTGTTGTATTTAGTTCGAAATGTTTATTTTCTTATTACCAATCAGTGTGGTCGCAGACTTGTAAAGATTTGATAGCTTATGTGTACAGTTCACCTAAACATAGTAACAGTTATAAACGCCAACCAGCAAGTACTAGGAGTATCCAGCCACCGTCCTGCATACGAATATAATATAAGTAGTGTACATACTTTAGATGTAATGTTGTACAAATGTACATAATAGTGGTAAGACGCGCATGTCTCAATATACAGCGACTAGTTGATAATGTCATATGGCCGTGATAATGACCGATTTGCCATTATACAGCTGAATGATCTACTTCTGCTCATCACTATCATTTTGCTAGCTTAGTATTTATAAAATACAGTTGATTGTCATTGTAATAATTTTTATAATATAAAAAAATAACCCTTGTCATAATTTTTTTTTTGAAGTGAATCATGGTTGCGTTAAACGTTTAACGCTACCATGGAGGGGGTATGAAAGCACTGTTCCGTAGCAACGAGTAGCGTCCAATATTCCAACGCAAGAGGGAGAGAGAAAGATAGATACACCAGGGTAGAAAGTAGGAGAGAGAAAGAGAATTGTGAATTGTAAGCAATGTTAATAAAGTTTGCCATATAGAAACAATATGAATTCACTAAAATAAATGTCTACCCCTTCCTATTTTCATTTCCACATTATGAAACTTCACTTCTTCTACGCTTTTTTTTGTCAACAAACATTTTATATCAGGCTTTGCATATCTGAATACACAAACTTAAAATTTAAAATCGTAAATTTTGTCTCTCGCTAGTCGATGTATATTTAGATGAAGCTGAGTGTTGCGTGTGTTATAATAATATTGTTTATAAGTAACATAATAATAAAATTAATAATATACAGTATTAGTTTGTACATACTTGTGCTATATCTTGTAGGGGGTTTTAGGTATATAATACGAATTAGACACTATTAACTTCAACTCCGCCTGTTAACAACTATCTCAATAATTGTAATAATTCAGTATGTTTCATGCTAGTTGTGACTTCTCACCAAACTTGGCCATAATAACATAATATCTTGTACAATACTTGTGTAAGTAAAAATTATAATCGGAGGTCGGCATTATTCAGTGGGATATAGAAAGAAAAGAAAAATCGGAAAGCAGTTTATTTTTTACATGTAAGTGACGCACGCAATAAGCAATAAAAACAAACATTTACTTTAGTCACAGTTATAAAACAATAACAATGATATAGAAATATCATTATATACTTTTTTATTTATTTATTTTGTGTCTATTTGTCTGTGTCAAATAAATGTTCTTTCTTTCTTTCTTTACTTTGTTAAACTGAACGCGAAATTATGAAAAATAGCATTATTTATTTTTATTCTTATTATATGTAGGTATATAACCCAGTGTTTTATAATTATTACAAATGATCTATAATTTAAATTGTGAAATGACTTTGCATGTCTTGTACAGTAGTGAATCATTTTGTTTTAAGTTAGTAATGTGTAATAATGTAATGTATATTTAAATTAACATTTGGTCTGTCGTAATGCCGATTTCTACTATTAACTTTATATGTTTATACTTATAATGAATCATGTCTAATACATGTAACAATATCGACTATACAATGTGAAAACAATACTATTTCCTAGTAATTATTGGAATATTGCAAAAATTTTTTTTTCATCAATTGAAAATGTTAACTGTTCTATTGATTTGATTATTTCTACATAAAGAGGCTATGGTTATGTATTTGTTTAATATTTTGTATACAAGTGTAATATATGTGCAGGTGTAAGTACCGCTGCCCACAGTATACAGTATGGGTAACTTGACTATGTGGGTCAATGTAATATAACTTGGTATTATGGTTGTACTGTTGTTATTTTTGTGGACATATCATAGTTTTTTGAATTTGAAACATTTCAATATTAGTAAAAGAACAGGATTTTCTAGTACTAGTAGGTTATCGTTCTATGTATACTAAAATATAAACTTGGAGGGCAATTTCTAGCTAGTACGATGTACTTGTGATGTAACAAGCGTGCATGCCTGCTACTGTTGTGTAGAGTGCTCTGAGACAGCACCCGCAACTGACGAGAGGTACGCCTCGGCAAGTGCCGTGTGTTGTTCATTCGACATTATTCTCTGTCGATGCGGTGGGCATTATCGTGATAGGATCACCAAGGGTATATATATACTGTATATAGTCATCAATGTTGTGTCAATATTACTTAGAAGTATGTATATTTTGATAAATCCAGTGTCTTCAAGACATGTCAAAAAATTAAATGTTATTTGACTATCAAGTAAAAAAAACGAAAGTTATTAATCATATGTTTTTGTTTTATTATATGCCAGAAGATGTGAAACACATTTTTACTGTGTTTTACTCTATCACGCGTGTTTGTCGTCGTTTCATTTTTTATGACCCCGTAGGTACTGGATCATTCTCTGTTGTAGTCTTCCAGAGAGAGCCATGTCCACGCACACGTCTCCCGACTGCACTCAACCCATTACACAGCACCGAGGGTGCGCAAAATGCAGCATGCTGATCTTTAGGGTAACAAGTCCTGCGACTGTGTTTAGTTACCGAGGATCGATCGTGACGCTCTGTTTACTGGCACTCGCGCACTGCGCCAATAAGTCTTACCAATACGGCACAAAATATACCAAGACTCCAAGTGCTCATATTAAATAGATACAGCCATGAAGCTCTATCAATGAATCTGAAAAGAGTTTACTGAAGGAACTACCATAAATACGTTTTATTCATATTTAAAATTTTCTGTTTGTGTGCACAGTAGTAAATTTTTTCATACTTCCTTGTTTCTTTCACTACCTATATGAAAAGACCTAGTTCCTTCTGCTATCTTCTTCATCAAAATTACTAATATTAAATAAGTAGAGAAAGGTTCGATTTTTTGTAAATTGAGGGGTTATTTTGTTTGCTACGGTTTAACTAAACATCTACGATACTGATTTGAAAAATTCTTTCACCTCACCTCAAATCAACAAATGTAGCGGGTAACTTAAGCTACTTATCTAACTATATTTTATTAAGTTTTATTCATTTTCAGATTTATCGAATACCGAATGATTGAATGATACCGAACCGATGCGAAGAATTTTTCTCGGTACTAGATCCACACTGGTTTCAGCATGAATGAGCCGGATCGTCTGTACGAAGTGAAAGTACTACCCTCTCTTATACGATCGACGTAAGAGTAGTAATATCCGTACTACCACAGTATTAATATGCACCTACAATAAGACTGTGGTACTACTGCGTTTCGTTCGGTAAGTGAGAGCGCGTAGGCCCAATTACCCCCCTTTCCTCTATCCTCACCTCCCTAATTTCCTTCCCCTAACCCCATTCCCAGTAGCCATAGTGGACGCCACCATACCAGGAGTTTAAAACGACGGCTTTTGGTATGGCGGCCACCACTTCTGGATTCCACTGACTGCTTACCATCAGGCGGGCTGGAGTCACTTTGGTAGGCTAAGATAAAAAAAAACAAAAAAAAAGCGAGGGTGGACCTCTAGTTTGTTTATCAAACGATGATGTGGAGAATATTAAAAGATGCTGGCAGCTGATAGCATACGGTGCTTTTTAAATATTTTACTTACATTTAATTTTTATTAGCCTACCAAAGTGATTCCACTCTGCCTGATGGTAAGCAGCCAGTGCAATCCAGAGGTGGTGGCCACCATTCCAAAAGCCATGATCTCAAATTGCTGGTATGGTGGCAGGCGCATGGTGGCTATAAATGGGGTAGGTGAAGAGAATGAGAGAGTTGAAGAAAAAGTAAAGGGGAGGATATGAGCCGACGAACCGACTCACCGAACGAGTGTACCTACCTAATCCGTTGCCGTTCTGTCGCGCCCCTGCGCACGCAAGTGGGCCGCGTTGTTGCTGAGCGAGTTGGCAACAATGCAATATCAAAAAAAGTATTGATACTTTATACCGGTAAAAATTATGAACACTTGGATTTGATCCCAAAGTACTGGTACTGTATTAGCGGTGAAATGTTACCTTAATAAAAAAATATCGTTACCGGTAAATATACTGGAAATTTGGTACCTATAGTTAACAAGCCATCAAGCCCTGAATCAAGGCCAACCCCTCCCACTTTGGTTGGAAACACGCGCTGACACACAGCTATACAACTTACAAACATGCAAGGTCACCCTGGTTTGTGAGCGTGTTTCCAACTGTGAAGATAGTGCTTAGTGTGACATTGTGTGTCATTCAGTATGTCAACAAATTGTCAAACTCATTTCATCAAATTTATTTTGACAATTTGTCATTGTCAGTAGCGGTGGGTCGGTACGCATTTCTGCAATACCATAACTGTTTATCGTTTTAAAAATCGATAACAGTTTTTGAAACTGCTTATTTCAATAACTAGTTATTGGCCTGCACCCATTCGGTATGGGGTACCTATTATAAATGCGTCGAATAGATACCTATTCGAAAACTGTTTATCAGACAACGTATTTGAAACCCTAACATGATGACAACTAAGATATAACGATTTATGAGTTTAGATAATATGAAAAATTAGTGTAGACGCAAATAACTTTTTAAATTTTTTATATTTATTGTTATTAGTAGGTGTTTTAATATAAGTATTTGGTTATGGTTTAACAATAATTATTTTGCATTAAGTAGGCAAGTATGTTTGAATAGATATTGCTTATTTTATGTTATGATTTTATGAAGAAAAAATAGAATACATAACACGAGTTATTCTATCGATGTTTTTGTTTATTTTATTTCAAAATTTTCATTTCATCGCAAATGTCCAGTTCAAGGTTGACCTTCTGAAGTGAATTTAAAGTTAAACAATAAATATTCAAAGTGCATTCATAAAGTATGCAATAAGGTTTAAAGCCGTATGCACATAATACTTATCAAAAATAACAATATTCTCTAAATTTTAAAACAAATTTAATTATTTGAATGCAACCCTAACTCATTAGCATAGAGTTTAAAATGAGTTACTATTTATTCCTATATTATTCTTTTGTGTTGCTAAATTCGGTTATTCGTTTCACGCACTTCACGCAGTAAAGAATAAATAGTTTGTCAAACCCGTTATTTGTGGTGCGTTTGGTATTTACGCATTGTTCCGTTCAACGCAGTAAAGAATACCTAGTTTGAACCGATAACTTGTTTCTCTATGGGCCAATATATAGTTATTAGGTATTGGAGCATTACCTAGTTATTAAAACTGTTTACGGTTTGCAACACCCATTTCTAATTGTCAGAAAAGCGACGATACGGTGGAAACTGGTTACGGATGTGCGCCGGCAATTAGATAATTATTATCTAATAATTTTACAACTGACGAATAAATACAAGTTTTTTTTGTGACTGGAAGTACGGACTCAAAGGTACCTTTATTTGCGGTATGTACTAATGAGATACCTCTGAATGTTTTGATTTGAGTGTAAATTTCTTACTGTTTTTTATTATGTCGCAGAAGTCGTGCGTGACTTGCAAGAAAAATGGGAAAATTGCTGATACTTTTCCTGGCATTCACCGCTACTTGCGTGGCCGGTTTCCTGAGGTAAGCATTCAACTATTACCTACCAAAGCTTTTGTTTTGTTTCAATAGTTGTTAATATTAACAATTAAGTAAATATATTCTTGATGTTATACCGGCACACATCATAAATAAAAAGTAATTGCAACAAGAATACTGGATGTTGTGATTAAAATGTTGAAAATATTAGTTTGAATGATTGTGTTGCAGAGTGCCGCTGTACCGCATGAAGACGGTGCGCAACCACTTCCAGGAGGTGGGCACCGACCTGCAGGTGCTGCGCATAAAGTACCAGGCCAAAGGGCCAGCTCCTGAACCACTCTCCAACTACCTTGATGTGAGTCTAACATATTACTTATTATGATATAAATTGTTAACTCATTATTTTTCTATGTGATGTGTCTAGGAAAATCATAGAAGCAGCATATCAATAAAGTTAAAAAGTAAATTAACCTGTGTCAACCTACAATGTTTCCTTTGTCTTAATAAATAGACAGATTGTATGAGATGGAATAGAGACCAAAGCTGCTGATACCTGTTATGGAGCCATTGTTATATTTGAATAATTGAGTACCTAAACACCCTGTCTTCTGCCTATTATGTGTGTGAGCACATAACAAGTTAAAAAGTAAATTAACCTGTGTCAACCTACAATGTTTCCTTTGTCTTAATAACTTAAGGCATAAGTAATGTAGAGTTCAGTGGTCAGGTTACACCCCAGGACCCAGCTGTGTGAGTGATGTCTTTGTTTAACTAAGTACAGCTGCTCATAACGCCAGTGCACCTAGAGGAAAGACCTTTATATATTTTTTGTATACCTATTTTTATTTTAATCTGTCAATCTTTGTGCACTACAGTCTGTGCTCCTGCACTTAGTTTCAAGATTGAGCACTAAATTAGAATATACATTATATTATATGATGCCTAACATTATAATATACCTAATCATGTTCTTTCTCCATATAGGTATAGGCTAAAGGTTCTTTACTATAAGGCTCACTGGCTTTTGACGTGAATGTTTTGTTAAAATGTAAAATACCTATATTGTAATAACAATAATAAATCAGAGTGTTATTCTTGGAAGTTGCTCATGTAATTAATGATGTGGTCAACAGTTAGAGGAAAATCAAAACAACAATCTATATGTGTGGCTAGTGTATGTAAATAATAAATATGTAGTGATAACCTCTGTGGGCGGCACTTATCTCGACCGGCACATACATGAGGCGAGGTGCAGGCGGTCGGAGTCCGCGATAATTTGCGCTCGCCTATAGAAACAAACTACGCAATGAGTGGTCACTGGTCACCTTGGCGGGATAATGCCACTAGAACTGTGCATAAATTGATAACCATTGGCTAGCTACATTTATTAAACAATATATTGCCATTATGCCTAATTTAAAGTGGGCTACCTTCATGTAGTGTAAATAAAATTATAATAACTTTAACTATTAATTTTGAACTTATAAAAATTATCTTGAGATAACACGAATATAGAATGTTGTGTTGAACTTTATTGTGTTTTGTAAACAAAACAAGCACAGTGGGTGTATTGATGTTATATACCTCGTAGACCCCTCACTGTATCTTGCCATAGTGTATTGTGTTCACTTGCTGCATAGATCTGATCCTACAATTCCATCATTCAATAAATGTTAAGATATATTTGTTTGCCAATCGATCTAAGGGCTTCTTTATTTCGTATCACGATAATAACAAAATAAAGAAATCATCCCATCGCGCGTTGCATCAAATGTGTAGTACGTATGTAAATACCTGGCTATAGTTCATCCCTAAGTTGTAAAACACTTTAAAATATGGCAAATTTTCGGTTATTAGCGTCAAAGAGAAGCCCCACAGAGGTTTGTTAGCGACTATAGATAACTTAATTATGTACCTACTTGTTATTTTATGCCCAGTTGTAGGTATTTTGAGAATGGAGCTCATAAATGTCTACTTTTTTGCTCATTAGAAAACAATTAAATTCTAATGAGTTACAAACACCTAAACTTTTTATCAAACAATAACTGTTGAAGTAATAAAATTGGCAATAAAACATAAATAATTGAGTTAATACTGTGCTTGTATGTATAGTGTGTGTAGCAGTCTATATATTTAGATCTTCAGTATTGTAATACAACGCTAGGCAAGATCTAAGCACGTCCGTTTATTATTGGTATTGGTATGAACGGGCTGTTTTTCGCAACTTCAAGACTGATCGTATTTTGCGTGTGGGTGGGCGGCGATCACTCGATTTATCCCAGCTCCTCCAGGAAGGCGAGCAGACTTCTGATGTCCCCGACGATATCGTAGAGTGAATCCGGCTCGCCAAAGTATCTTGCCTTGTATGTGGAGCTCTGGCAGTGCTTCCTCAGCCTGCCTAAGCCTGTCCGTTTAATAGCATACATAATGTAGATGCGATTATATTGTAGCTAATGAACTAAACTATGTCCGAAACAATATATTTTTAGATATAAAACAAATTCCACTGAGTGATGAAATTTTTATATCACTTTGTTATATTATCAATATTTGTAAACATTTAGTTAATTTCGCTTCTATAATTATCTTTATCTCTCGGTTAGAACTGTTCTTAACGGGCACAGAACTCCGACCCTTGAAATCTTTAGTGATATAATTGCTAGTCTAGATTAGTTCACAATGTTTTCTTTACAATAATAGGAATAAGTCCGTAATGTAATAAAGATTAACTCCACTATTTCAAAAAGTGTACCTAGAAGACTCGCGGTGGTGCACTGGCAATGTGTGCGCCTGTTGTGCATAAGGTTATAAGTTCGATGTCAATAATATTATTGATCCAAGTTTGTGACTATGTATCCGTTTAGAGTTTCGATGTAGAAGCTCTTGTACTGCAGTGTAGGAGTATTATTTTTCAATCAATCAGTCTCTCGCAGTCCACTGCTGGACATAGGCCTCTCTCAATTGTCATAACACTCGGTCCGCCGTCTTCAGCATCCAGTTTACACTCGCAACCGTTTTCAGATCGTCTCACCACCTGGCTGGAAAGCGTCCTTGCGTTTGCCGAGTCGCGGACTACCAGTCCTACGGCAGATGTGACCAGTTCATTGCCACTTTCGTCTGCTTAGTCTGCTAGCTATGTCGGTCGACCTGGTTCTTTGTCGGATAGCACATCCTGAGCTTGTCCTTGAAAGAAACACTAGCAGCTCGCACTATAATCTTTTTAAATAAGAATTATGATGACTTCAACTTTTATGTATCGAATGCGTTAAATTGTCGACAAACATGCAATATCGCATTGTTGTCTATCCAAACGAGACAGTGTTACACGCCAGATGACGCGTCGTGGAATCGTGTGACAAGTGGGATACTGGTAATTATGCTTAGTAAATGCATCAATATGTATAGTATTATTATTTATTTCGTACAAAATATTCTACGCGACGACATGAGCATCACAATGCTAGAGGTTGCTCTTTGGTATTACTACAATTCTATTATCTCAACAGGCAACTGCCGCGCTAAGATTTAAACCCGGTCTTGTGGAGAAGCTTACAAAAACAAATGACTAAATTACGAACTGTGTATGTGCCCCCGAAACAGAACATTCGACGATTTTGCGCATGTCGTACAAAGCGGTAGTTCTTTAGCTTACATACAATAGTAGATTATTGCTATTTTCTTCTAAACATATAATAAAGTTAGAGTGTCTGTTTGTGATATTAAAATAAACCGTTTTTTACTACATGTATATAAATATACATACGGTACATACACCAAAATAACATTTTTTACAATTTTTGTCTGTCTGTCTGTTTGTTCCAGCTGATCTCTGAAATGGCTGGACCGATTTTGACGGGACTTTTATTGGCAGGTAGCTGATGTAATAAGGAGTAACTTAGGCTACTTTTATTTTAGAAAAATCTTTTACTTTAGAAAAATAACTAAACTGTTAGGCGGAACGAAGTTCGCCGGGTCAGCTAGTCAGATATAAAATATACAAAACATTGACAGTGAGAGCAGCGGAGCCCTGAAAGCCTCCAAGTATACGCTTCCTTAGCGTTGTATGGTAGTAACGTTAGGTGTGTTTGTGTTGCAGGCGCAATACTACGGACCCATATCGATCGGCAACCCGCCTCAGACGTTCAAGGTGGTGTTCGACACGGGCTCCTCCAACCTGTGGGTGCCCTCCAAGAAGTGTCACTACACCAACATTGCTTGCCGTTAGTATTAAGTATCTACATGCACATGTTCTATGTACAACCACAATATTGATTTATCAAAAACAACAATACTTGGCTTGTTTAACCACCCATGTTTCGCCATTTTATTTTGGGTCCTATGTAACAGGGGGCGAGCCTGTTGCCATATATCGGGCACATTTCGAGTCCCGGCTTATACTAGTAATTTCTCGATAGAAAAACCCAAAATGACTTTAGCTAACAAAAAATAATAAGTATCTAGAAGTGAGTGGTGACAAACAATGACGTTGAGTATTCTCTCTTACAAGGAGTAAAAAAATAACATAGGATTAAACCAGACCCTTTCACTACACTAGTATATTTTAGAGGGTATTTGCAGGATATCTGTCCTGTGATCTGATACATGTTCGATGTTTGTCTTGCGGCAAATATAATTTTAATTAATTTCTGGTACTTATAGCTCAGGTTATCCCTATTTTAAGTACCATACATAAACTGTATCTAAATTGTGTAAACATAAATATTGTTTTACTCTATATTTGTAATACTCTATTGTACAAATATATAAATTTACGTGTGTGTGTGTGTATTGCAGTGTTACACAACAAGTACGACAGCACTAAGTCGACGTCATACCGCGCCAACGGCACCAAGTTCGCCATCCACTACGGCTCCGGCTCGCTCTCCGGCTTCCTCTCCAGTGATGACGTCACCGTACGTATACCTATACATATATGTACAATCGAACCAACTGACCCACTCTGCTGATAATTAAAACTGTCAAACTTGTAACATCTATTGTGTATAATGGACTGGATGTTTTAATATTTGTTGACTGGTCAATCTTGGCATGGCTTACATTTAATATTCAATCCAGTATTACCTTGTCGTTCAATGTGACCAGGGGGTGCATTTACCAGTTTAATTAAAATACGTAGTCAAATTACCATACTAGTTGAAACTAAATAATTGAAAGCCTCGTTTTCTTTCTTTAATCTTAGTATTATATTAATTAGTTAATTTGTAATAATTACTTTGTATGGTTCTTTGGTTGCGTTGAGTGTTTAAATTGTAACTCATTCAAATAACTGTAATTATCTGGCGATTGAGAAGAGTGGCGTGAGTTTCTTGCCAGTTCTTCTCACAGCTCTACCTCGTCAGCGAACTGGCTCAAGGTCAATTGGCTGACAAAATGTTATGTTGACTTTTCATAAGCATCATACTTTATGATCTAAATGAAATAAATGCTTTGACTTTGACTTTGACTTAATACGTAACAACAGTGCATTCAATAAAATGATTTCGTTGCCAAAGAAAATCTGTTTTCAGGAATTTAGAGCTTTTGAATTTAGATGAAATGGCAAACTGAGCTCATTTAGTTGGTTCGATAGTCCCTATAGCTACACTACAGGTAACATGTGACGTAGCACGTTGTGTGCAGGTGGGCAGCCTCACGGTGCGCGGCCAGACGTTCGCGGAGGCGATGTCGGAGCCGGGGCTCGCCTTCGTCGCCGCCAAGTTCGACGGCATCCTCGGGATGGCATTCAGCAGGTAAACATTCTATTATACTGTATGTGTTGTGACAGTGGACACTCTAAACTCTGTAAGACAATGTTAAATAATGATACATTCCAACATTTTGTAAATTACTCCTACCTTTTATATAAAATACTAGCTGACCCGACGAATTTCGTTCCGCCTAACAGTCGATCAACATTACTTTATTTTTCTAAAATAAAATAATATTTCTAAAATAAACGTAGCCTAAGTTACTACTTATTACATCAGCTGCCACTAAAAGTCCCGTCAAAATCGGTCCAGCCATTTCAGAGATTAGCCGGAACAGACAGACAGACAGACAAAAATTGTAAAAAAAAAATATTTTGGTGTATGTACCGTATATATTCATATACATGTAGTAAAAAACGGTTATTTCAATATTACAAACAGACACTCCAATTTTAATATATGTATAGATTAAATGAAAAAAATCGGACCAAATTGACTGTTTGACTTGGTGCCATCGTCTCCTTTCTATCATCGCACCACTCGACATCGCAGCAAAGTTCATCCATACTACTTGGACACGATCTCGTCTAGCACGGTTCGTTCTCTGGAACGAACTACCAGCTGCGGTGTTTCCCGAGCGCTATGACATGTCCTTCTTCAAACGAGGTTTAAAGAGAGCATTAATATCACGGTAGGCAGCGGCTTCGCAGAGCCCCTGGCATTGCAGAAGTCTATGAGCGACAGTTTCCACTTACCATCAGGTGGGCTGTTGGCTCGTCTGCCACTGTAGGCAATAAAAAAAAAAAAAAAATTCTAAGTGTATGTATTGTGTGCGCAGTATCTCAGTGGACGGCGTGCCTCCGGTGTTCGACAACATGGTGAACCAGCAGCTCGTCAAGCCTGTCTTCTCCTTCTATCTTAACAGGTATACATACATTGCTTTTGATTTTAACTAAACATAACAATATGCTCCTATTACACTCAACGGACAAAGTAGTGTACAAGGGCTAATCTCTACATTACAGATACTACAAGTTAATAAAATACAATTTACTTTTTGTAGATATTACAAGTGTTTTACGTCATTATAACCGTTTGCTAGTAAAGGTGTACACGGAAACATTAGTAACATTAGAAAGAAAGAAAGAAAGAAAAATATTTATTCTGTACTCACAAAGTAGTAAAACAAATATACAGGAAGGAGTAAAAATACAGGTGAGACAGAAAAGGGACCTTTCTCAGCACTGAGCTATGGTTGTTATACCATAGCGCTGATATATACCTTACATTTTTGAACTCAAATATCTACTTGACAAGATAAATGTATACAGAACATACTACGGTACATATGTAAGGTTCAGTGAGAGAGACGTGTGCGCAGGGACCCTCACGCGGAGCAGGGCGGCGAGATCATCCTGGGCGGGTCGGACCCGGCGCACTACCGCGGCAACTTCACGTACGTGCCCGTGGACCGCGCCGCCTACTGGCAGTTCCGCGTGCAGCGCCTCACGCTGCCGGGGCTGGCGCTCTGCGAGGGCGGCTGCGAGGCCATCGCCGACACCGGCACCTCGCTCATCGCGGGCCCCGCCGCCGACGTGGCGCGCCTCAACGCGGCGCTGGGCGCCACGCAGCTCGCCTTCGGGCAGTTCGCCGTGGACTGCGCGCTGCTGCCCAGCCTGCCCAGCGTCACCGTGCACGTGGCCGGCCGGCCCTTCGAGCTCTCCGCGCAGGACTACGTGCTCAAGGTCAGTGCTCAGTACGTGAGTGCTGCTGCCACCAGCTTTTGTAAAAACAAAATATACATTTTCTTTAGGTAGGTTAGTCGTTATTTTCAGGAATATTAAGCCAGTCAATGAACATACCCTTGAGCCTTTACAGCTGCGAAGAGACATCGCCTCAATGGCCGTCTTCTATCGCCTTTACCATGGAGAGTGTTCTGAAGAGCTCTTTGAATTAATCCCACCCTCTCCCTTTTTATCCAGAACGACACGTGCGGGACTAAAGTGCCACCCTTTCACAGTGGAATCTAAAGGGTCTCGAACCAAACGGTTCAGCACTTCATACTTTTGTCGCTCAATTAAAGCCTGGAACTCTTTGCCAGCGCATGTGTTCCCATCTAATTTTGATCCTGGGTCTTTTAAGCGGGGCGTGAAAAAGCATCTCACTAAGCCGCCATAGTGGAGGCCACCATACCAGTAGTTTGGCTTTTGGAATGGTGTCCGCCACTTCTGGATTCCACTTACTGCTTACCATCAGGCAAAGTGGAGTCACTTTGGTAGGCTAATATAAAAAAAAAAAAAAAAAAAAATACCGATTGACATAAGAATATGCATTGACTTAATACCTACTCACTTTAATAATGATACATTTGTGTTTGTACAAACACAAGAACTAACCTTTTGTGAAATTATTTCACTACATCCAAATGAGAAGCTCACACGCCACGTGATAGTGCTGTAACGAGTGGTTGTATATATGTGTGTGTGTGCAGGTGTCGCAGTTTGGCAAGACGGTGTGTCTGTCCGGGTTCATGGGTCTGGACATCCCACCACCCAACGGTCCGCTGTGGATCCTGGGCGACGTGTTCATCGGCAAGTACTACACCGAGTTCGACATGGAGAACAAGCGCATCGGGTTCGCGCCCGCCGTCTAGACACCGCGTCTATAACTATATAGCTTCTTAGGACTTGTACACACTGTTTCACAAACTATTACACTACTATTTGTTAAACTTTGCAGTGGCTAGCCCCGGATCTAAAATTTTTCTAACCCGGAGCAGAAACCTAATAGTAGCCTCCCCTCCCACTCTCAAAGCCAAGCAGTAGGTAAATAGAGTAGCGACGGGAGGAGCGGTCGGTCGTCATTCGACTGACGAGGAGGAGAGGGGAGGGGGGAGGGAAGGAAAAGGGGGTTGATCGGTTTATTTTTAAAACATTATGCAGTGTGTACGTAACAGTACGTCATTTGTCGCCAGTGGTCATGCTTTACTCGAGTGTTTAGTTAGCGTAGTTTTTTCGTAAGTTCCTTGCATTATCATACCAAAGTCGGCGCCTCGAATACATTTGAGCGGATATAATATATGTAGATTACGCCACGCATTAGTTCCATGACAGATCAAAGACAAATGTATCTAGGCGCCAGTGTAATTGCCTTTTTTTAGTTTTTCTTATGTTTTTACTTAATAAAAGATTTGTAAAAAAACATTGTGGTGTTATTTCTCGCGTTATTTGTTGAACCTTTC
The DNA here is from genome assembly GCA_963082885.1 of Parascotia fuliginaria. Classification (NCBI taxonomy): domain Eukaryota; kingdom Metazoa; phylum Arthropoda; class Insecta; order Lepidoptera; family Erebidae; genus Parascotia; species Parascotia fuliginaria. The sequence goes on along the minus strand of OY720180.1, from coordinate 19,035,457 downwards.
GTATAAACAGTCAATAGGCGCACTCGTTACATGGATCCTCTACCACTGCCTACCTCTTCGGTGAAAAAGAAAAATATATAATTTTTCATATATTTGTACAATTTAAATTTATGTAAAACAATTCTTAGACTGTTAGTATTTGTATGTTCCGTTTGGCGATTGAGAAAATTTAAGTATTGTGCAATAAATACAGTACTTTCAATAGGTTTTTTAAATAAATAAACAAATTGTACTCAACTTGGTTATTTATTTATTTAATGTCAGTGTTTTGCACATACAATAGCAGCTGATAGTAGATATCTGTACTCTTTCCCCGTGATACGGTTGATGGAACACAGAGAATTCTATTTTTCCGTGGTACGGTTAACCAGACCATGGAAAATATTATATTCTTCTAAGATAGTTTTGAAGTAGGTTTATTAGATTAGTTTCTTTTTTAACAAATCAATACCTACCGACAAAACAAAAGACTATCAGAAACTAATTAGCTATTGATAGTGCTTCTAAAAAATAGGTGCAAGCGATTTTGGACCTTATTCAAACTATTTTATCTTTTTTTTTAGTTGTTTGATCAGCACCAACAATATTACACGAAAAATATGTTTTTACAATTTTGTCAATCGAGTTGCAAATTGCTTGCACCCATTTTTCTAGTGCTAAAAGTCAAAAGATTACGCTATTTCGGCCTTATTGACTTTATTCTTTTGTCGAAATTTGCGTGTACCTATTTTTCCTACATAAACTTGTTACAGTAATCTAATCCGACTTTCTTTTGTTTTACCGATACCCTATTGTTATTTTTTTAATAAGGAGATTGAGATTATTAAACAATCATCGGCGCCATGTAAAGTATGGTGCAGATGAAACGACTGGAGATTGGCCAATCGGATAACCGGACCAACATACAGGTTTCCAAATGTACAATCAGTCAATAAGTAGCGTCACCATACCATGGAAAAATAGAATTCATCATGGTCCGGTTCGACAAACAATCACCACGGGAAAATACCCCATTTCTGCAATATACTGCTATAAGGGGAGAAAAGTTTAATGTATAATTCATTTTGATAATAAGCTCGCGTGTATCAAAGTGTAAAAGTCAACAATATTTATTTGTGAGTGCGACAATATAATACAGGAATGGTACAATACAATGGAAACAATATTGAGTTAATTTCATAATTAAATACTATTTATTTAAATAAAAGTTTAAGTAAAATAGATCGTCCATACATAAATTATAATTACAATATTCTGATAGAACATCTGAGGTGCGGGGGCACGCTCGCTACTATGTATATAACTACACTATGCAATAATAACTAGCTCCACTACAATAGTCCCAGTTTATGTTTTTTTCTAAACTTTTTGACGTACGCTTCGACGAGCGCCTGTATCTTAGCCGGGTTGATCTCACCCGACTTGTTGTGACAGATCTGTAACAAACAATATTATGTATAATGTCACTCGCATCCTCCCCTAGTGTATTGTACGCATGTACGTGCGTGTGTACGTGTACGTGTACGCACCTTGGGCACGGCGCGCCGCAGTATGTCCTTGTACTCGTCCTTGGTGACGTGCTTCTTGTTGTAGTGCGGCTTGAGCACTAGCTTCACCTCCTCCACCACGCGCTCCTGACGGTTCAGCTTCTTGAGGAACTGCAACACAATCACACGTCATCACGCCACATTACACCCACATGTCGCAATATTAGCAGCATGGGCCGGATCGACCGGAGCAATACTACCCTCTCATAGAAGATCGACGTAATAGTAATAGTATTCGTAATATTCGCGCACAACATTCTGCGTTTGAAACCGAACAATCACACCACCTACCACTGCTAGCCAGCATCATCCTACATAAACAAAGGCCTCCTACTGTCCAAAGCTCCATGGCCTAGTTAACTGCAGTGGATCATTTATTGTGTAAAAAAGAACAAACCATGCACGAATTTTAGTTATTTCCAAACTTGGTACACGAGTACACTCGACACACAAGCGCTACCATACCTCTTAGCGACAAAAATCGACGAGCACTATAGCTAACGATGATGGCAATACCAATTACCCGCACGTTGCCGACGGAAAATTGATAAATCAAAAGTGCCATACTAAATGTTAGAAAAACATATTTAAAAATTAAAATAGTCATAGTGCTAGAGAATGATATAAATACGCAACAGAAACTAAATTATAATGATTTAAAATTATAAACAAATCAATATTCGTGATTAATTGTGATTATTTATTATTCTGAGGTATTGAGCTCTGAACAAACACTACCACAACTGATTTTTGTTTTCAAGAGTATCTACAATCTCTTTTACACTTATGTTATATACAGAGTACGTATATATATACGAAGGTTAGATATTAAATGAAAAGGCAGCTGTTACTAGTCCGTATAATGATTTCAAATTAATCACAAAAATTATTTGATGAAAAACAAAAATTTAAAATTTTCTAACAAAATAAATAATATTTTAGTAGTAACAAAGTAATACACCATTTATTATGACAAGTTCACTGACCTTAACGGAACGGCAACGTTTACCCTTCGACGTAGATTACGACTTAAGTCAGTGACCGTTTGACGTACTTACAGTGTTTAGAATTCAAGAAATTAAAAAGTAGTCCTGTGTCCAACTGATTGAAGGTATATAGTTATTTCTTTTTGTCTCGCTTTATAATGTCACATACTATACGTAATTGCATTTAATATCACACCGTCGTATATACTTTGTATATGTATGAACTTAGGAATGCTATTATGGTCTTACAAGACATTAGTAAGGCCTGCGCAAACGAGGTACTGTCCCCTGGGTACTTTTTTGTCCATCTATAAAGATCTCATACAAATTGTTTCGAATAACGCACTCGACTAACTAAAAGTACCCCGTACAAAAAGTCTACCAAATTACGGCGGACACTGAGAGACCAAACTGGACAAAAGTACGGAAGTTTCCGAAAAAAATAGAACTAACGTAACTAGGCAACGCACACGACGAACTTTCATAGCGTACACTTCACTCAATCTCCGGGGAACAAATGACCGCACACCGCATGCGTTGAGTCCAATCATCAAACTAAATTAGTCTACCAAAGTGACTCCACTATGCCTGATGGTAAGCAGTCAGTGGAATGCAGAAGTGGCGGACACCATTCCAAAAGCCAAACTACTGGTATGGTGGCCACCACTATGGCGGCTTAGTGAGACGCTTTTTCATGTCTTGTATGACCATAATATTGTTATATCTAAGTTTGGTTAGTGGTGTTGGTGTTAGTAATAAAAAGTATAAAAACAAAACGAACAGTGCTCACTTTGCTCTTGACTTGCATCTCGACGGCGGAGCTGGGCAGGTCGTCCAGTATCTTGAGGTTGTCCTCGTCGATCTTCACACCCACCTGCGTCTTGCCTGCGACACAACAATACCAATGTAAGTAACACTGTACTTATTTATTGTGGGTTGTATTCTTTCAGACTTTTCTGGTCGTAAATATTTGTTCTGAATCTGGGTGTACTAAATACTTGACCAATCACCTGTTCTATTAAAAAAAAAGGGTATTGAGTATTTAGATGTTTGCCACACAATTGCATACTGTATGTATATCAACATTAAAACATAGAATATAGTGTTAAAGAAAGCAAAGAGTCAGTTAGCCATCAGTCATTTTGTAGGCATCGCCGTATGCAAGTAGGTGTATCATACAGTGGAGTTGATGTTAGGACTACTAACATCTTTATTTGTTAGTTGAATGTTTGGTGTGCCTGGATATACCAAGAGGTTAAGTTCTTACGTTCGTCAATCGTAATATGCAAATTTCATTTGTTATTTTCACATTTATAACAACTTCATAAAGCCTTATGTTAAAATACAGCGTGTCGGCCGGTACATCGCGTGGGCGTACCTTTCTTCCTGTTGAGTTTGACGGGCACCTTGGTGGCCTGTCCGGCGCGCCGCTTGCCCGCGCGCGGCCGCTCTACGATGGCGTCGAACACGTCGCGAGCGGCGCCGGGCGGCTCGAACAGGTCGCCGAAGTCGCTGGAGCCCGGCGAGTAGGGCGAGTCGGCGCCGTCCGCGTCCGAGTCCCGCCGCGGCGCCGGCGCCGCCGCGCGCGTGATCTTGGCGGCCGGCATCGGCTTGATCGGGTCCGACTTGATGGGCGAGGGCTTCGCCAGGAACAGCTTGGGCGCCTGCGAGCGCGTGGGCGACGGCAGCACGATGCGCACGGGCGGCGCCGGCGCCGGCTGCGGCACCGCGGGGGTGGGTGCCGGCGCGGGGGTGGGCGCCGGGGGGGCCGTCGCGGCCGCGGGGGGCTCGCTCGGCGCCGGCTGGCTCGTGGCGGCCTCGCCCGGGGGCGGCTCGTCGGGGGACACGTCGCGCGTCGACTGCAGCAGCGCCATCACCTGTCGCCCAAAGTACGATTCATATTTAGCCGTACCACAGGGAGAATTACACGGCACCAATTTTCTCACACGATCCGATCAAAACCAATAGTTGTTTGTAGTATTAGTACATACTAATAACCCGCTCTTGATTCGCACGTGGGTACTCGTATGAATCGGGAGCGTGCCTTCGATGCCGTCGAAGATAAAAACGTGAGAGCGTATCAGAATAATATTAACGCCGTTCAGTCGAAGTTCCATTAGTCCCTTTATAGGAACTACTGGGAATTTTCGCCGTCTTCGACCACGTTCCACTGTCGTCGGACGACTCCTGTTTGAAACATCAATGCGTTGACGCGGGATTTCGGCTACTTGCGATCTGTTATTTGGCAAACTGCTTGTTTCGCCGTCGGCTAACGTCGCGTCGCGTCGTCCGAGCCGAGCCGATGCGAATGGTACTTACGACATCTCTATTCCATCGTAATAAAGGTTTTTTGGCCCATTGAAGGACTCCCTAACTCAATAAATGTGAAATTAGACAATAGATAACACTCACCTTTTCGATGGGAGACAGTGGACGGCGGTCGATAACATCGTCAGCGGACATGTTGGTTTTTTGCGCCGCCTCCAGCGTCATCAGAGCGCGAGGGGGCGAGGCGGCGTGCGCCGAGGAGGGCGAGTTGGACGCCGAGCGGGTGGGCTCGTACGGGTCGTACGCGTCGGGCGAGTCCGGCGGCTCCGGCGGCGTCAGCGGGCCTCGCGCCTCCTCCGGGCCGCCCGGGGCCGCCTCGCTCTGCGCCGCCGCCGGCTCGGGCGGAGTCTTGGGCCCCACCGCACCGTGCGCGCTCTCCGGCACCGCGGCGGCGCCGGCGGGCACGCCGCCGCCGGTCTCCTTCTCGCCCGCTTCGTCGTCGCTGAGAAGAACGATAACGTTGCGGGGCGACGGCGTCAGCTCGCGGAACGGCGAGCGCTCCAGGTCGATGATGGCCACGGGCTTGACGGCCGCCGCCTCCGCGTCGGGCGCGGCCGCTCTCCTCCTGCGGCGGCGCCGCTCGCGCCGTCTCTCGCGGCGCTCGTCGGCGCCGGCGGTGCGCTCCTGCTCCTTGAAACTGACGCTGACGAGAATGTTGTCGCCGGACGTGAACACCTCCTTGGAGGGACCGGCGGCGTCGCGCAGGCGGCGGTGGCGCGCGCGCTCGGGGTCGCGGCGGCGGCGGGCGCGGCGCAGCTCCTCGGGCGGCGGCGGCGACGGCTCGGGCGGTGGCGTGCGCGGCGACAGCAGGCGCGAGTCCACGGAGCCGGCCGAGCGCGCGGGCGCAGGCTCGGCGCAGGCGGGCGGCGCGGGCGAGCGCTCCGGCGTGCGGCTGGCGCTGCGGCGGCGCGCCCGCCGGCGCCGGGGGCTGCGGCGCCGCGGAGAGCGTCGCCGCGAGGCCGAGCGCTCGGAGCGCACGCGCTTCTTCTTCTTGGCGGGCTTGGGGCGCGGGCTACGGGACGCGGAGGCAGAGCGGCGGCGCTTGCGCGTGGCATCGCGACGGCGGCGGGTCTCGGGGCGCTTGTCGCGCTCGGCGGAGCGGCGGCGGCGGCGCGGGGCGCGCGCGGGTGACGCGGCGCGTGAGCCGGAGCGCGGGGAGGGCGTGGGACGCGCGCGACGCGGGGAGGACGAGGCACGGCGGACGCGCGGCGGCGTGGCGCGCGGGGAGGAAGTTCGGCGCACGCGCGGGGAAATTGAGCGGCGCACGCGTGGTGAGATAGAGCGTCGGACGCGCGGCGAGATGGAGCGTCGGACGCGTGGTGATATTGAGCGCCGGACGCGCGGGGTGATGGAGCGTCGGGCGCGTGGGGAGGTGGAGCGACGCACGCGCGGGGAAGAGGTGCGGCGCACGCGCGGGGAGATAGAGCGGCGCACGCGCGGGGAGGCGGAGCGGCGGGCGCGGGGCGGCTCGGCGGAGCGGCGCGGGGGCGAGCGGCTGCCGCTGGGGTCGCGGGAGGCGCGTGCGTTGCGCGGCGACACGTCCCTGCCGAAGGGGTCCTTGGGGCGGCGGCGCTTCTCCGTGACGACGGTGCGCACGTCGTACCGCTCGAGGTCCTTGCGCCTCTCCTTGCGTCGCTGCTTGTTCCGCTCCCGCTCGCCCGCGTCGCTGGAGTCGCGTCGCTCCCGTTTGTTTTTCTGCTTGTCTTTGTCTCGTTCGCGGTAATTGCGCTCCTTGCCACTCTTGCTGAGCTTCTTGAACGCGATCTCGCTCTTCTTATTCTTGCCTTTGGTCTTTTCCTTACCTTCCTTTTTAGTCTCCTTTTTCTTCTTTTTCTTAGTGTCCGGTCCCTCTTTCTTCTTGTCGACAATCTCGCCCTCCTCGCCGTCGGGTGCGGGCGCGCGGGGCGGGGAAGCACGCTCCGTGTCGCTGAACATCTCGTTGCCCTCGTCCTCGGAGATCATCTCGGTGTCGAGCCCCTCGATGCCTTTCTCCTTTTCGGTCTCGAGCGAGGTGTCCTTAGACTTGTTCTCGTCTAGGCACGGCGTGTAGCTCCGCTCGTCCTCCGTCTCGCTGATGGACTCGGTCATCTTCTCCAGGATGTCGTCGTTTCGCTCCGCCGCATCCTTGAGTGGCGACTGAGAGGTCAGGGGCACATCGTTTTCTTCGGTGCCTGATAAATCATCATTTTCGTCGTCAGAGTGCGTATCAATGTCAGATTTGTTGTCAGTGGGCGTAGTGGGGCGTCGAGGTTCATCCTCCGCCTCTTCCTCGTGTTCCGTCCGCTCAACTTTCTCGTCTGAAGTGGACGTGTCCATGGGTATATCTTCGGTGTCTGGTGTACTGCACAGTCTCTCTATTTCATTAGCATTATCTATTTCTTTATCATCTTCAAGAATAGAGTTTTCTTCGCCTTTTTTCAAACTCATCTTAACTTTCGCATCGTGAGGGATATCTTTTATTACATCCGTCTTCCCGCTAGTTTTTTCTAAATAATGCTTAGTGCTAGTAGGTGCGGGTTCGTCTTCGGAGGGCTCGGCGATCGCAGGCTCTATCTCCTCTTCTACCTCTTCCTCCTCGTCGTCGTAGAGACTCATCTGTCTCTTTATCAATGAAGGTGTGTTGAGCTTGATTTTAATGGGGTTACGCGGATTAATCGTAATGGGACATCGCTTCGATACCTTTTCCTTAAACTCCTCTTCAGACTTTGTACTTTCTCTTTGACTTTCTTTCTTTGTAGCGTTCACTTCGAGACGAAGAAGCGCGGGCGCGAGAGGTGCGGGCGGCGGTGAGGGCTCGTCGGGTGGCACGTCATCGTCCTCCTGCACCAGGTCCTCCAGGCTGTCGTGGGGCGCAGGGGCGGGCACATCCTGCGGGAGCTCGTCCGCATTGTTCGCGATGTGCACGCTGGTGGCCGAGTAGATGGAGAAGTTGGGGCAGTCGCCCTCCGAGTCGTCGTCGCTGCGGTCCTGTGGCGGCGGCGCCGGCACGAGCAGGTTGCGGTGCTCCTTGAGCACGGCGCGCACGGCGCTGTCCAGCACGTTGGGCGGCACGTTCATGGCGCTGGTGTCCAGCCCCGCCAGGATGTTCTGTACGGCGTGCTGCTCCGGCGCGGGAGGGGTGGCGGCGCGGGGGGCGGGGGGCACGCGGGGCGCTGCGGGGGCGGCTCCCTCGCTCGCCTCCTCGTCGCCGCTCTCGTCGTCGTTGGTCGGCTCGGTGGGGTCGTACTTCTCCGTGTCTATGACGAGTCCGGAGTCGCTCCGCTCGTCCTCCGACTTGTCTACCTCGGGCGTCTTGTCAAACTTGAAGACTGGTGGCTCAGGCAGCGGACGGTATTGCGTCTGGTGTTTCGCCGTCTGCGACGTGTCGGTGTCGAGGGCGTCGTTGGCGGAGCTCTGTCGCGCGAACTGTCCCATCCTCATATCGAGCGGGTTCTCGAAGCCCCCGAACGAGTGTCGATGCTGGACGGGCGGCGGCGTGTAGGGCTGCCAGGCGGGCGCCAGGCTGTAGCGTCCCGGCTGATGCTCGGGGTGTCGCTGGTTGGGGCCCATGTTAGGGCCCCGGTTCGGTTCCATGGACGCCTGCCTCCTGTTGCGTTCAAAATTAAACTCGTCCCCGGGCGGATACTGGTGCGGTCTTCGCGCGTAGTTATTGTAAGCGTCTCCATCGTCCCGTCGCATGTTGTTGTTCTGGTGGAATGCGTTAGAGTTTCCTTGGCGGTTTTGGTATCCCCCATTGTTGTAATTGTTCTCGTAGTTTCCGCCTCTATTATTGAAGTTGTTGGTGCCCTGCTCGCGGTGGTAGTTCCCGCGGTACCCGCCGCCCCATCCTCCGCCGCCGCGGGACTGGCCCGGGTACGACGGCACTTTCTTGGTGGCGTCCTCGCCCTTCGACAGATCTAATTTCTCCTGTTTCTTCTCTTTCTCTTGTGATGTATTTTTAGGTAACTTTGATGTCTCACGTGTTTCTACTTTAACATTGACGCTGCCGTCCACGGAGATCGTCACGACAGATTTTTTTGAGTGAAGTAATGTTTGACTCTCGAGGATAGAGGACAGGACGTCCGGGGCCGAAGTCGCGTGGGTGGGCGATGGGATCGATATCATTTTTCTTCTAGCCTGGAAATAAATAATTGAAGTTGTAAATGTACATGATTAATAAGATCACATGTTATAGCAGATACGTTCGGCCATCGTCTGAGAGCAAGCGTGTACCTGTCTGTATGCACTAAGAATACTGGAGGTGGGTCTGACGGCGACGGCGGTGCTGGCGCTCTCGGACACGCCTTGTCCGTCGTCGTCGGAGAAGTAGTCGAGGTGGTGCGGGTCGCCGAACAGGCGCAGCGCGGGGATGCCGCCCAGCGCCTGCAGGCCGGCGCCGGCGCCCGCCAGCTGGCGCGCGGGCCGGCCCGCCAGCCCCGCCGCCTGCAGCTTGGCGCGCACGCTCGCGCGCACGTGCGACCGCCGCGCCGCCGTGCGGGGCTGCCGCCGCTTGCTCTGCACAATATCATTTTGACAACTATATAATACATATAGAATTTACAGTAGTGTACCTAATAGATAAATTTATAAAATGTTCATAAGCACATGTGAATGAAGGTAACATTCTATTCTAATAACCTCATTCAGTAATGCCCTGAACACTAACCTTCCGTTTCTTCATTTTCCTTTTAACAGTTTTTGTGACAGGAAATTTACCACTTTCTTGTATCTCATACTCAATGATAACTGTTTTAGTTCTTCTTCGCTTGTGTCTCCTACGTTGTGTTGTAGGTTTCCTCCTTGTTGTGACACTCCTTGTTCTTGTGCTGTGTGATGTTCTTAAACCTCTCGAGGTGGTTGGCAAGTCATCAGAATTGAGACGATTGCCTCTACGGCCTGTTGAGGTGGATGGTTCATCTGATATACTGCTATTCCTAGACATGCGTGAACTCCTAGCTTCTCTAATGGGGATATGTCTGGCCTCAAGAGGCATTTCCATATCTGTAATACCAGAGAACAGAATGTCCACATCTGAGAGTAGATCATCACAGTTGGGACAGAGCCATTGATCAATAGGCACCTGCAACACATAACACGTTATATCACAATACATGCTCACAGAAAGATAAATAAAAGAGTAATGACATTTAAATTGGGGAGTACCTCATGCAGTGGGGGTGTGAGACAGGCCATGTGGTACCCAAGGTCACAGCCATCACACAGGAGCATGGTTTCTTCATTAGTTGAGCTCCCACAAACCTACAAAAATTAAATATTACATTAATTTTGTGACATTCTTCAGACTATTATTATACTCATAAACACTATTAGTAAATAAATACTTTAAATAATTATTAAATGCATAATATAAATAAAACATCATAATAAGTATAGCTAGGTTACCTCACAGACAGTAGGGTCCTCAATAACAAGCATTTCCACAGAAGGTCTGCGCTCCACCACCTTAACTGGCTCCGTACGCAGCACTCGCCCGCCGGCACATGCCCTAACTACTATAAAGTCAAATGTCATCCTGTCCACAGGACATGTGTTGACATTCTTGGACCACTCTGTGATACAATCCAAACAGAATATATGTTCACAACTCTGAGGGGTCCCCACTTCTTGATTGGTGAAACGTAGCAGACAAATTGAACATTTGTCAGAGTTGCCCTCTGAACTGTCAGATGCAAATCCTGAAGTGGGTTTGGCCGAGGATGTGGTGGGTTTTGGTGCATTGGAGTGGTCGGTTGCCCAACCAGAGGTGTCACTGTCACCCTCCGAGTCCCGCAGCTTGGGCAGAGCGCGTTTGCGACGTGCTCCTACGCACACCACTGAACTGCCGCTGCTGTCGCTGCCCTCATCGCTGAGCACCTGAAATACACTCAAATTACAATCGTATTTAGGCACTCTCACACAAACAACGTGTTTTGGCTTGGTCAATCACCCTCAATCTCTTTCTACGTGTCCCCGCCGCCGCGACGCCCTCGTCGCTGTCAGAGCTCGAGTCCGAAGATAGAACCATCACTTTCTTGATCTTGCGCTTCGGCCGCGGAGGCGAGTCTTCGCTACCTTCTTCACTCATTCTCACAAGTAAACAGTGTTTGAATGGAGTTTAGTAGTCACGACACGAAGCCAATTGCAAAGGTGTAAATGACCTCCGCCGATTGATATTCAAGCTAAATATATAATGATTTGACAAAATCATTCGGTCTGCAAATTAAAATCATGCATCAAGATTGTTTCTAGTCAAATAATTTCGTACGCGTTATTCCTAAAATGATTCCACTATTTTGACAGCAAGCCGCTATCACTGGTCAAGCAGCCATTTTACATACAAGTTTTTTTTTAATTTTCTTAGTGAAGTCGCTTTGATTTTTAGTAATAAGTATTGAACCAAAAAAAAAAAAGTAATAAGTATTGAAATAATCGATAAACTAAGTCAAGTCAAGCTAGGTGATCTCACTTAACCTTTATTAGCTTGCATCGGAAGGAATGAAAGGAAGGACAAAATAAAATTCAATTCAACACAATTGAATTTTATTTCATCCTTACAATTTACAAGGTCAAGTCTTTAAAACCTAATTATGCCTAAGTAAGTAATTCAAAAATAATAAGTCGCCTGCCTGCATAAGTTTTTGTTCTTTGTACACTGTGCTGCCCATTGATACCAACTTCTTGTGGGTGTGATGCAGTTACCATCAAGTATGCTTGTTTGCCACCAAAGTCGTACAAAAAAAAAGATGTAGATGTATCCGGCGTTACTCGTAACTAATTATTTTAGTTGGTTGACTGGTCGTACCACTGAATAAGCTATATAACTATGCACTTATTATAGGTGTTTAAAGTAATAAAGTTTAGTTATTTCATTGGTTTGCTTATATATGTGAATGTAATTTTATATGAGAATATAGTTTTAGCGTTTTTACCTATATTTATAAGTTTTATGAAAACTATGTTTGAATATGGTTTGAATACTGCTAAAATAATTATTTGAACATTTTTCGTTTAGTATGTTTCAATGCAAATTATTAAAAAATTCAATTAAATTTCGTTTTAACATAATTTGGTCAAAGTCACTGTAGTAATGAAAAAAGTTGCTATAATAAACTATGGATTGTGCCAATAATGTTAATAATAATAAATATCAATAACAACATTGTCACAATCTATAGCAACTTTTTGTAGCGTTAGCACTAGCAGAGTAGCACATCACTATTATCTTTAAAAGTGAAGTGGCGGATGTGTGGAATTATTAGCTTTGTTGTAAATTTTCGTTTATTTTTCGTCAATAAATACTCTTTAACAAGAATTCGATTAAGATATGACCGCTGAAAACGAACGTGAAATATATCATAAATTGGAAGCTATGAAAGAGATCAGGTATAATGTGTTTTATTAATGATAATTATTCAAAATGCCTCGCACCTGTGGACTCGATCAATAAAAACTTGACACTTTTGAAAATGTTTGTAATTATTTACAATATAAACATTAAGTTGTATTGCATTTTTATAGCTTACGTTTTTTTTAGCATTCACTAATTAAAACTATAAATATTTAAAAAATATTACCTCTAACGTTTTAGTTGAAATACATACTCTTGATTTATTATTGTTTTTGTTCGAGATATGTTGCGAAAAGTTATCACAAATTGTGCGTAATATTATCAAAATTTTTTGTGTTTGGTAATAAAATTGTTGTGAGTTGATAAGTTTGTTATTTTTTTTTTTTTTTTTTTTTTATATATTAGCCTACCAAAGTGACTCCACTTTGCCTGATGGTAAGCAGTAAGTGGAATCCAGAAGTGGCGGACACCATTCCAAAAGCCAAACTACTGGTATGGTGGCCTCCACTATGGCGGCTTAGTGAGATGCTTTTTCACGCCCCGCTTAAAAGACCCAGGATCAAAATTAGATGGGAACACATGCGCTGGCAAAGAGTTCCAGGCTTTAATTGAGCGACAAAAGTATGAAGTGCTGAACCGTTTGGTTCGAGACCCTTTAGATTCCACTGTGAAAGGGTGGCACTTTAGTCCCGCACGTGTCGTTCTGGATAAAAAGGGAGAGGGTGGGATTAATTCAAAGAGCTCTTCAGAACACTCTCCATGGTAAAGGCGATAGAAGACGGCCATTGAGGCGATGTCTCTTCGCAGCTGTAAAGGCTGTTATACTTTAATTATTGCAGAAATAAGACGATAACATTGGAGAGGCTGAAGCGCAGTATCCTAAATGAGGTGCGGAGCGGCGACCAGGAGGGGCGCTGTCTGGCGCAGTACAAGCGCGAGATGGAGCTGTTGCAGCAGGAGAAGATGAGCCATGTGGAGGAGCTGCGCCAGATACATGCTGATATCAATGCGGTATGTGTTACCAATATTATATACCCCTGTTTACTATATTTTTGTAATTTTATCTCGTTCCTCTTGATCTCCGTGGGTGTGCACTGGGACATTGTATGATCTGCATTCAATAACAAAAATACGGTTAATTTTATAATGAATTACCTACATAGAAGATGATGCTGGCTTGCTATGTGCATTTATATATTTTAAACTTGTAGGGCATCAATTTTGATACATAAATATCTTAACTTCAATATGCAATGAGTAGAGTATGTTGTAGCTATAAATACACCAAGTATCATTGCAGATGTTTGTTTATGTAGTTGGTGGGTGATGGGTGCTGAGTGCGAGCTATTGTGGGAACAATTGGAACATTTCACATTGTTTGTTATCTCTGGCCAGCTCTCATTCAGCTCAACTGTTTGTGTTTACATTAGTTACATTCTTTATTGTTGGGATCAGACATATTTAAGACTTCAAATTTTAATGTAAGAAGTAGTGTTCTTTAAATAGAGTAAAATTTGAAATTTCATTATTGTTTAAAAATTAATTAAACTAAATTTTTTGTTTTTTGATTTATAGATAATTTTTAATGATGAGAGTGGTTTTCTTTTGTAATGTTGTATTAAAAAATAATGTGAGAGTAAACTTGACTTTTAATATTAAAAAAATAAATTGAGGTCAAAATTTAACAACCATTTAAAAGATGTTTGGAATAAAATATTCTTTATTGCATACCACATATTAAAAAACAAATAACAGGAATATACGAAGTACAGTTAAACATGTTTTATATACATATACTCATCAGCACCTAACCTGTATAATAATATGTTTTCATTACCTTTTGACCAGTGCAATACAAAAGTCGCGAGCCCGCGTTGTCGCCACCTCATTGGAATAATAAAAAGTAGTATCAGTAACACATTGAGACCAAATCATATATTATTTACATAAATGCTAGCAATGTTAGAATTAGTGTGTTGATGTTGTTGTTTAGATGGAGACAGTGATAAAGCAAACGGAGGAGAGCATGACGCGCAAGCTGTCGAACGCATCGCGTTTGCACGAGGACTACCGGCCGCTGAAGACCGAGGTGGACCTGCTGCGGCGCCAGTGCCTCGGCCTCGAGCGCCTGCCCGACCTGCACGAGGAAGAGGGCAGCCCCATTACACCTGAGTAAGTTGCATTTAGCGAATAGCATCTTGGCATTACTTGATTTTATCGCACAATTGATGATTACTTTTGTTATTTGTGGTGAGCTGAGTAGTAGCAGATCCAGGTGTTGAGTTTGGAGGGGGCTAAATCATCAATGGTAAAGGTATCAACGCTGGGGTGGGCAACCGAGCCAAGAATAAGCTACCACAGCTCAGTATATATGACATTGAGCTTGACCCTGAATTTGTGTTTGCGGTAGGGCTTGACTACACTGGAGTAGGGTTTTATCAAGGTACACTATGAACACATGTCTTTTGTGAGTGATGGAGGCTCTTCGGATATGGTATTAGAGTCGAGTTAGGGCTGGATCTACCATATGGCTTTTTGGGCTTCAGACCAGGGCCTTCAGGGCCAGGATTCTCCAGCAAAGTCAAGTCAAAGTCAAAAATAGACGATAATGCGAAAATATCCATAATTTTATTTTTCTTACATTATAAAAAGATCGCAATGTTTGCAGCCCTGCCAATCGTGCGATTGATCAAACCCATTCAATTCATTAAGGCGTAATATATTATAATATAAATCTAATATTTTATTAAATTTTTCCTCATACTTTGATTAATTAGGTGGTATTAGCCCAGGGCCCCTTCAACTCCGGCCCTGAGTCGAGTCAATTATTGTGTTGTAACCGTTTTACTGTGATGTTCCTCAGCCGGTTCCCCGCGCTGCCGGGGGGCGCGGGCGCGGGGGGCGCGCTGGGGGGCGCGGGGGGCGCGCGCTCGCTGGGCACGTTCCTGCCGCCGGCGGCGCCGCGCAAGCCTCCGCCGCCGCCGCCCGCGTTCAGGTCTGCTCTCGACCAAGATTTCATTACCGTCTCGCTGAGGTTCGATTATGTTTTACTTTTGGTTCAACCCCACACCTTACCTCTCCTGTTTCCACTACCTGCGCCTACTTCTTTGCACTTATTTCATTTTAACTATGATTTATTTTTATAATTTTGTAACTTTCATTTATTATTGCATAAAGGTAAAGTACAGTGTAAACAGTTGTTGCGTGTAAAATGTTCAATTATTAATTAATGTGTTTAATCGTACACTGTGGTTTAATCTCGGGGTGATATATCTCCACAGACAACAGCCTCCTCCGATGAAGTCGTGTCTGTCGTGTCACCAGCAGATCCACCGCAACGCGCCCATCTGTCCGCTGTGCAAGGCCAAATCGCGGTCGCGCAATCCCAAGAAGCCCAAGAAGAAATAGTCACTTACACCACACACGCATCTTATGTAATAACTAGGTACTTATTGTTTGCTAGCGGCGACTACAAGGGTGACTTTTACAGTCAAAAGTATATGTGTGTCCAACAATACGTCTGCAATAGCCAAAGACCCAGAAATAAATCGCAACAAAAAATTTGATCATTCAACGGAATAGTAAATTAAGACCAATAAAATATTTTTACGCTTAAAATGAAATGATTTTTGAAAACGAAAAATGAAATGATGATTATAATAATATGATAAATTGAGACTAATTTGATGTTACAGCCCTTGTGTCCCTTGTAGCCGCTAATGTGTACAACTAGTCTAAATACCTGTTTCACTGTTGTTATTAGTCATTCTTTCTTTATTTATGAATGTATGACACACTCATTTGTCATATAAACACATATTAATATAGCCTTACAATGAAGGTGTTTAAAAAAATTTTGGCCACCAGTTGGCGCCACTTTGGTGAAAGGTCTTCTATCAAAACAAATATTTTTCAGTGCTCATTTCGGCAATTTTAATGTTTCATTTACAAAATGGATAATTTACGTGCATGAGGACAAAAGAAAATTGATGAGAGGGTTTTCTAAAATGGCGCCCACTAGGTGGCAGCACTGATGCGTCAGGTCTAGCTGTCAAGTGGTTTTTGATTGTTAACCCTTGATTGGCCCAATGTGACAGTTAAAGTGCCAACTGGTGGCTAAAATTTACCTAAACACCCTCGTTAAAGGCAAACTGACTAAAAACCAATCCCTTTCTCTTGACAATCGTGAAACAGTTACCAAACGTAGTATTAGTTCCTTATATAAACTATAGGTAGCTCTCGCAACATATTCTTTCACAATATAAAAACATGCAGTTGATATAATTGTAAATATAGTATAAGTCATCAACTTGTTTGTAGATTTTGTACATATGTGTTAGGTTAACGTGTGTAGTTACCGTCGTAAAGACGCCTGTCTACATAAGCGAAGCGGGAAAAACGAGAAATATTAGCCAATAGCATCGGTCCACTGGAGAGGGGCAAGGATTTTATGCAATTCTATTGATTAATATTTGTCCGTTCCGCTTAGGTGGACATGTAGACTAAGTTCTAGTGCCAAACTTATGTAAATATACTTCTTATAATTATCAGTATGTAAGTTAGTATGACTAAGACTCAAACTCAAATTAGCACCGGTGAATATATTTTATTTAAAACAAAGATTTGACCCATGGAAGTGGTTTCTGAAAGGCTGATCAACGAAAAATTAACTAAGCACCTGCTAAATCTCGTGTGAAATACCTAAAGGCATGGATAATTGAACCCGTCATTTCGAAAAGGATACGAGTCCATAAACAAAAACTTTACAGGATATACAAAAAATTGTTTCATATAAAAAAAGTTTTAGGTGTTAAATAAACTGAACACAGGAATAGATAAACAAAAAGACAGATATTTTTGTGATATATATTTATTAAAAAAAAACACATTTGAATACAGTTTCTTTTAATTAAAATTTTTGGATTCATGCCCTTTTCAAAATGACTTCTTTGCTGTACATACAAATCAAAATTTGAATGATTAATATTTAATATTAATCATCTTGAGTTTCTTGACATTCATTGTTTGCTGAAGTTGTAGACCATGCAAAGACCTCTGCATATAAATTTTGGTACTCTGCAGGTATGTATTGTTCAAGATTTCTTAAATCTGCCTTTTTTTTTCATTTATTGGAACTTTACAAGTATATGAAGGAGTATTACTTGTTGGTAAGGGTGGCTTGGTGGCCATCCTTTGCAAGAGCTGGAAATCATGACTGACTAAACAGTCTATGGACTCACGTGTTGTCACAAGGCCTGGTGTGCCTTTGGAAAATGTGAAATGTGATACCTTAGAAATGGAAAAGTCACCTTTCTATCCAAGGATACCCAAGGGTATTCCTCTGCCATAGGAATCTACAGATAGCACTAGTTTCTTGTAATGGTTAGGCCACTATTTTTTTATGTCTATAATATCTTCAGTTTTGGGCCTTACTATTTCAAATTTTTCATTAGCCTCAGCTATAAGATTTTCATATTCAGTTGGCGTCTGTAATTTTTTCTAATGTGCCCCTTTGCTGTACCAAACATTCTATCATTGGGCAGGAATGAATGCCTTCTTTTGGGTATGTAATATTCTATTTTACTTATACTGTTGTTTTGATCAGCCACCAGAGATAAAAGAATATGGACCATGGCATGATTTCGATTCTGGCCAGCACATCCATCTGAAAGTAGGTACGTACATTGGCATATATATATATATTTATATATTTCCCTATATATTTTTTTATATAATCCAGCACAAACGTACCCACTTCATTGGGACCTTTGTTAGCGACACCTTCACAATAGGAATAAAAGACTGATTTACCAGTTTTCGTTTCACTTGAAAGGGGCATAAGTCCAGGACTCGTGCCATTTTCGAACAGATTTTAAATTAAGTTTGCCTGATAAATTGACTGAGATTTTAAGATGTGACCTTTTTGCAAGGAATGTGTGAAATGATTAGGTTAAAAAAATGCCGACAAAAAAGGAAATCTAAAAAAAGTGTGACTCGTGCCCATCTCGAAATGACAGGTTAAATTGGTTTAATTAGTAACTAATTAGATCAAATTAAACTCCATGCTTTTAGCATGCTTTTCAGGTACTTCACATAAGATTTAAAGAATTAAAAAAAGATTAGTTAATATTTCGTTGATGAGCCTTTCAGAAACTGGGTGATAAACTGCTATTATATTATACACTGAAGCCGTTTTTACTGTGCAATGGTATGAGGAAGGATATGGCGCTATTTTTGATCGATATCCTTTAACAAGATAGTTTTTTTATTGTCTTTAGTGGCAGATGAGGCGATAGTCTACCTGAATATAAGGTAAGTGATACAAATAAGGCCTACCTAATTTCAAACACTCATATCTTGCTAAATTATTCTAAAAAGGTGATATATTCTTTAATTTATAAATTTTAAGTAATTAAGAAAACAATATAATTTTTTTATATAAATCACTTTAAAAGAGGTCATTCTGGAACATTAGCCTTAGGTCTTTTTAAGAGATAGTGACGCATTGCCTCATATCTTCTCTTTACATGCAAGACAGTACCACAGTAAGTTCTCTATCATCAGTTGATTTTGGTTTAATCGAACGTTTCTCGTTTTGTTTGCGGGTTTCTTTTGTAGTTTTCTTTATAGGTTTCTTTCCTTTCTTTGATTCGAATCATTCTTTTTTGATTCTTTACCTGTATTAAATAAATCTTTAGTAACTCTCTGACTTATATAAATTAAAGCTTTTCTACGTGGACCGTTCTTAACAACACTGTAGTCAGGTGTAGGCATCAATTTTTGAAAATCAGTCATCTTACTTCTAGCAATTTTAGCCAAAGGTTCGTCATCTTCGGTGTCTTCGCCATCAGACGTAGGTAAAGTGTGTGTCTGAAGAAGAATAAATTCTTAAGCGTTTTGGTGGAGGGAACCTGTTAATAGAAGCGTACATACTGTCTTCTATATTATCACTGTAATCCATTAGTCGGTGGGTACTCTGTAAGCCGCTGGACTCGGGCAGATTTAGTGGTGGCGTGCTGATGTTTTCTATGGGGGAAGCAGATGAAAATATCCGAAGATCAGGTGTGGCAGGAGATAATGGGAAGTTTTCTTCGGCATCGATCAGATTTTGCAAATGCTGAATGTTCGTGATGGGTAAGGACAGACGTGAGTTAGTATCTGTTTCAATATTTGTCTCGGCCTCTTGTAAAATTTTCGTTAGGTCTTCTCACATTTGCATTGATTAGTTGTAAAGATTTATCAAAGTCATTTGAATTACTTTCACTGATACGAAGCTCTGTCAAGATGGAAGAAGCAAAAGCAGTTTCAGGTATTGCATCAGCGTTTAATGGATAAAGTCCAGTAGCTTTTAATCCACTCGTTACATTTGCATAGGTCATGCCCTTTGACCTTAGATAAAGTTACATTAAATCGATTTTTAGTGACTTTAGCACGTGTTTGGTACATGTATTGCAGAACTTTTTGATGCCAGTAGGATTCAAAAGGTTTGTAACAAGCTTTGTCAAGAGGCTGTAAATTCATGGGTCTTATTGGATGGTAAACAACAAAGCACTATGTCATGTTTTTCAGCTGCTTCGGCAATACGAAAATCCAGATGACATTTGGCACCGTCAAAAATGAGGCATTTTCCAGGGGTTTGGCTAAGTGTTCAATAAAAACAGTAAACAATTCTGTTGTAATACTTACTTTTGGTGCCATGTGGACAATTGATCCTGCGGTCAAATTAAAAAGAATCTTTGAGCAGTCTTTATTTGTATCAGGTACCTTAAGTGGCAAATGTTGCTCATAGAGTTTTGCAATGCTAGGGACTCTACGAAGCCGTACCTACTACCGTGATATTAATGTACTTTTTAACTTTTTCTTTTGACGAAAGACCAACTATACCTACAGTTATTGCTGTAATGCGCCATCCAATGTCAGTGTTCTATTAAAGAAACTGAAGTGCCCAGTTTATTTACAGAATTTATTTCTGATGTTTTATGTCTTCTTTTATCCACAATTTGTTTGTGATGATTTTCGTATCTTCATCATAATCCAGTTTTTGTTTGGTTTTGATTACCCTTCCTCGAAACAGAATTCGTGTAATCCTGAGGTGAGCTACTCTGGGGAGAGACTTTGTGCTTTTGTAGTAGCACTAAATCTCCGACTGGTAGGATGTCGCTCGGACGCAGGTAGCGAGGGCGACGCTCGATAATTAATGCAATTAGGTGAACAGTATTCGTAAAATTTATGTCTTACTCGTAAGCATTTATTATAGCATGTGTTTAGAAGCCGAAATAAAAAACAAACAATATTGTATGTTATTTCCCAGACTTATCTCTGTTACACACAACACAGGACAGTCCCGTAAAGCCCAATAAATATTACAAACACAACTTTTAAAAAGATTTATGGTTTATTATTATATAATTCGTATGGAATAATATAATAATATTGGATATGATTCAATTGGGCTAGGGTATTCGTGTGGGTAACATTTTCAAAGTATAAAGGAAGATTTATTTTTTTATTTATTCAAATAAAATATATTTACTTATTTGAATTAGGATACCAAAATAACACAGTACGCATCAGTACTATAGCTTATTACTGTGTACTTAGTCATTACACACCAGTTTTCTAAATCGTCGTCACAATCAGTATCATCATATTCTCGAATATCTGTCATTTCAATTTCTGAATTCGAAGTATTGTCTTCATCCAACATTTTCCTGTAATATTTTTCTTTTAATTCGTTTCACGTCTGTACTCTGTGTACACTGTGTACTTGGATTCGAACCTTCGAATGTGTTTACGAAGCGGGTGTCTTTACCACTGGGTCATTTGGCTGGGTCTTTTCTGCAGGGCTTTTTCTGCTGGACGTTTTCCTTACATTTGTAATTTTCTGGTTTTGAATTTCGTATTTTTTTCTAATTCAGCCAATTTTTTTTGTTGCAATTTTGTTTGGTTTTGCTGTTATAGTAGAATGTTGTTTGCGAGACGTGATCTTTTTATTTTCATATTTTTTTTGGAATAGGCGGAAAATATATAACTGAAATTATTTCAGGAAAAGTTTTAAGAGGTGTTCTGGACGTTTGTGGGGATATGTCATGACTAATGTTCAACTCTAAAACTTCAGGGGCTCGTGGTGGTGTTACTGATAAATCTGTATGAGATATTTCGGTAGCAGAAGCAAATATATCATCGTTAAAGTGAAAACACGATTGCATTGTTTTATTCGCAACAACAAAAGAAATACCGGTAGTTGATGAAACTGGGTTTTCATAAAGGTAATTGTAATGTGTGTCTTTAGGAATCTCTTGTAAATCATTAATCAATAGTGATTCTAGCGTTCTACTTGCAAGAGGAAACTCTTCGTTGTTTATTGCTACAGTTTCAGTCATATCCATAATCTCAGCTGGTAGAAAATCCTCATGACGTGAACCCACTGCACCCACAGTCCTACACTCAACGCTTGCAGAGAACTGAGCGCGGTTCGCTCCCGCGGCGGAGGGAAGGTTCCCGTGACATTATACACCCGAGTAAATCTACTCTCATCAAAATACCAGAGTAGGGTAAGCTAAGACAGTGTTAGCGTTAGCTTAAGTCAGTCCCATACATTTTTAATCTGTACTATGAATAGAAATATATGCCACTTTTCTAGGCCTTCTGATAGTTCATCCGAAATATCAAATATCAATTTTCCCCTCTGTAAATGAAATTTAATCCTCAGGGAATTCGAAAATATTAATTTAAAAGCTTGTATTCTTGAATAAAAACACTTAAAATTTTGTGTAAATCAATATTTTTTTTCGGATAACGAACTAAATTCAGCCGAATACATGAACTTTTCATTGTATTCAGTACCTACTATACTTTGTAGTAGGTATCTATTGTTTATGTATAATATAACATCTGTGTTCTACTTATGTACAATAGTAATGAATCGTATTAATAGTGTTTGTACAGTATTATTTGAGACCAAGTTTTTGTTGTAGCAGATGTTTTACATGATATTAGTCACCCTAACCTGTATGGTCGAATAAGATCGTGGGGCGGAGACCGATTTAGTTTTAGAGTAGATGGATTATGTCATTAAGTAGACATTGTGTTCTGTTTTAAAAAAATAATATTTGCTATCACGCATTTAGTTCCATTTTCCCCCATGTTTTTTTTCCCAATCGTCTTAAACATTCTCAATAACGTATCGTTAGCATTCCTTAGGTGTTCCTCTCTGGCTGCGATACTACTTGAATTTCCATTTAATTGTTTTATGGGCCTTTATTTAAGATGTCCTTTTATATTTATAATCGTACCGGGAAGCAAAATTTCTATTACATACTTACTTCATAGAGTGATATTTCACCTATTTATTTTAAATGATACTTTATCAATTCCTGCGAGTATTTTTAATTATAATAAAATACAACTCGTAAATACATATTTGATTCTGGTAGTAATTAAACTCACTTAGTGTAGGTATCAGGTGGGCTGTTGGCTCGTCTGCCATTGTAGACAATATAATTATAATGTTAATAAATATTACAATGTCGTTTCGAAACTGTAGTTTTAACTCATATTGTAGTTCATGAACTGGATCATCGTAATGTAAACTATGAACTCACTGAATCCTCCACTCATACCTGAAAACCTCAAACATATGCAAATGTAAATATTTTTTAGAACTACGTGCATCATCATGATGATGTTCATTTATAAAATGTAAGTAACCAATAATGCTTACAGTTCTACACATTCAAATTCAGTACAAGCAAATAGTTCAATGGAAACTTCCATGGCGTTATTTTCATAATAAAATAACTGTTATATTATGGTTACTTACTTTTTATACAGCTTTCACCTAATTCTAATAAGTGTTCTGAAAACATTTTTAAAATATAGCTCCGATTAAATGATGAAAATGGAAAACCACGACAATATGACACTGGGACGTTGCCACTCTTTTGTGTGAACGCTCTTTTATCTCACGGTGTATATACTAAGTAATGGTTGCAGGGCTCATGCAGAAAACTGTAACTTACAAAAATTGTAATAACCTGGCGATTAAAAAGAGTGGCCTGAGTTTCTTGCCAGTTCTTCTCATGGCTACTTCGTCAGCGAACTGGCTGTAGGTTAATTTGCTGACATTTTGTAAACTTTGACGTTCATAAGTGTTAATTTAATTAACTTAAATGAATAAACATATAGGTATTTCATTTCATTTCATTTCGAAATGTTCACTCTTATGTGTCTAATTTACCTATGTTAATTTACAATACAACATATTGTGTACGATAAAATAGCTCTTCTAACGTGTCTCCGCGGTGCACATCTTAAAACAATAGCCAATAACATCGTGAAATACCTAAATATGTGATGTAAATATAATAGTAATGTAAGTGTAACGTAGTACCTACTTATCAGTATTATTTATTATTTTGTTCTATTGTGGGTAGACAGTAAGGATATCAGTGGTATCACTGACACACGTAAGTACATAGTGTAAGTGCTGTAAGACATGTGCGATAGTTTTGTTTTTTATATTAATAATATAAAACTCTGCGTCAATGTCAACATTATGTTTTATTTTGCTCATTCCTGTTTACGTACGTCTTCACGTACTGTTAGTAGGACGTCATTTGTTTGATATTATGTTGATTGAAACACTATGAACTCTGTCGGTGACAAATAAACTCACAAACGTTGATGACCGACCTATTAAGGAAATATGGTACCTACCTAACACAAACCTGTAATTACTGTATTGTTTGTTTAAAAGTATACAGACATTAGTCATCCAGTTCATGAAATTTTAATTATGTACAATTCAATATTGTACCAATGTGTAACTTGACATCGATTTTATACATACAATACATATGAATCATACAATGTGGATTCAATTGCCGCAAATTGTTATTGAGGTTACAAAAGAGGGGTGAAGAAATCCGGTTTTGTTAATATATAGGGTCAGATCAAACTCTTTTATAAAAATACATTTTGTCTGCGTCTTTACTCATCTACATGTTAGTCTTTGTTCGGTCTAAGCTACAACAATAGATATTTTGTAGTTTCATATTCATAACGAGTGTACCACTGTTGTTTGTCAAAAAATGTTTCGTCGTTTAACTTAGAGCCGAGAAAACAATTGGAAAAGAGATTTTATCGAACAAACCTTTGGCATTTTTACTACTGATCGAATGAACGATTGGTCAAAAATTAGCAGTCTTTATTTTCGCTTGTCGAATAAATATAAAACTAAGAAACAAACAATGATTGATCATGAAGTGCGAGTTGGACTCGCGCACCGAGGGTTCCGTATAAACTACAAGTTTGTACGGAACTGTTTATTTAAAGATACTATTATAAAAAGCGAAAGAGTTTTGTTTGTTTGTTTGATCACGCTAATTTCTGGAAATACTAGTGGGCTTTGAAAAATTTTTGATGAGGAAGGTTATAGGCTTATAGTTGATTGGATCAAACATTTTAGAAATGCGGATTTTATGCCAAATAGAACTACTGATTCCGATGTATTGTCGACCATATAATTAATTTACTGATTATTTTAAAATAATATAATCTTTTTTTTAAAAACGAACGAACAAAAACGAACTCTGCTACCTAAGAATAGAATTAGAATACCTAAGAAAAGAACTAATGTATAGATTAGGTTAGAATAGCGACCATACAACGCCAGAAATCATTTTTATAATGCAATTAATTGTATTTACCTAGTACAAATTATTTGTAGCAAAATTACGAACATAACAGTATTTAGTGATCGGCTATCATAAATACACGTTAAATGATTAATTCTACCTAAAAAAATGTTCGCCATTAATTATCTCATGTCTTAATACTACACTCGACTATTCCGCCAGTCTAACAATTTAGAAAATTAATTCCGAATAGTTCGACTATCGAATTACTGGTAGGACTGAGTGGGATACGATAAAATCCGTGTTTCCAAAATGTTCGATCCGCCAGTGTGGAACCGCCTGTCTAACAATTTGGAAAAAATAATTCCATACAGTTCGACTATCGAACTACTGGTAGGACTGGATGGTATAAACCGACGATACGATAACAGCACAAGCAGTTCTAGAGGTTCCATCCAGACATTACTACCTATTACCTACTGTACTCGGTCACTCTGTACTGCGATAGTGACTTACATTGCGACAATTAGAGCACAGATAACAGTCATGTGACTGTAACGAGATCTGCTCATTAATAATTATATGCGTAATAAATTAATATCTGCGCCGTAATGTCCGTGCGCGTCTGCGCGGTATCATAACGACATTGATAAAGTTGTTGCATCTACTTACGTATTTACATATAAGTTCTGTGTGCTTAGCCCGTAGTAAATAGATATTTTAATAATAATAATAATAATAATAATATTGTACCACATGCACACAGCGCCATTTAGCCCCAAATTAAGCTTAAGCCCCATATTTGCTTGTGTTATGGGTACTAAACAACTAATATACTACATATTATTATATACATTTTTTTTTGTAAATTCATACAAATTATAGATAAATTACACCCAGACACAGAACAAACAATCATGCTCATCACACAAAGATTTGTCCTGGGTGAAAATCGAACCCACGACCTCCGGATTAGCAGTCAGGGGCACTAACCACTAGACCAACAGGCCAGTCAATTAAATTATAGGGTGCTAAAGTGCATACCTGCCTTGGATGGCCACCATGGATGGTGAAGGATAGCAAGGAATTTTATCTCAAGTGTATTTAATACCTGCAGTACCTAGAGGCGGGTTTTGCGTAGTAGTGTTGCCAGGGCCGCAGGGGCACACTGGATAGATCACAATGGAGTTAGTGTTACTTTATAGAATTATTTTTAAACATACATGACAAGGTTTCTGGCAGTCCTTACAACGGGTAATTTGAATAGTGATATACTTAGGTGGTAATGTTTCTGGAAAAGACAATAGAACACGATTACAAACCTACCCATAGGATTGGAATCACTCCTCAGGATATGATTCGTTTAGTCTTGTAAATCGAGCTGACACCTAGTTAGGATACTTATCCCGAGATAAATAGGACGTGTTATTATGTTGGTATATCTAATTATCAGATATTGATAAGACAAGAGGATTATTACCTACTTTCCGTCTGTACCTACCTATCAACGGTAGGTACCTACATAAATAAAGTTTTTGTTATTTGTTTAGGCAGCCAAACATAGTTATTTACTTTAGGTATATGAACAAAATGCTTTGTTGTGGATAACGACGATGATCTTGAGAAACTGCGTAGAAAAATTTATATGTTCGCGTTTACAACAGTAAGCGTGTGCAGAACATTGACCCCGCGCCCTCTTGGTCACATGATGTCGGCCACGAGATATACTACAGCTGGTACAGCGGTCTGCTTCCCCTACAACATAACTAAGTATAATACCTACTGTTGTTTTATACAAAATACGACAACGAACATTTCTATTTAGGATTATGGAATCGCGTTTCGCGTTGATACCGGATCCGAGAAAATGTTTTGGTTCGAACTTTGTTTGAATGATGCAATATACTTATACCTACTAGGTACTCATGTTTTTTAATCGACCGCGTGATGGCGTGAGTCATTTTATTATGTAGGTATATTGGTAGGTAAACGCTGCAAAAACTTGCTTCCGTGCTTGCTTTACAGTTTTGAACGTTACCTCGTCGGTGATAGGTACCTATTTGATTGTTTTTCGATCTTTGAATAATCATTGTTACCTACTGTAGATAGGTATATCAATGCTTATTCCTTCTCTGTATGAGAAGAGGCCATTTCCTGCAGTGGGATAATAATATGGGCCGATGTGATGACATAGGTACCTACTTCATTTACTTTTGAATTTATTAGAATATCTCCCTTTTTCTCACTAGGGTTCACAAGTCCTGCGTTGGTCGTTGAGGACTTTATAAATATCAGATATATATAGTACCTACACCCAGACTAGGAGAAACAAAATATATTAATGGATCATACAAGGTAGTCCCGTGTGGACATCGAACCTGATCGAACAATCTTGTGCCCAGCGGGCCGCACGCACTTCCACTGAGCCGTCATAGATGTAGTCATATCATTACGGCTACGGGAGAAAACTTTAAATGCCAATCTATGTGAAACATGTAGGTAGATACATAGGTACGTAAGTATTGCGAAGGCATTAGGTACTTTTATGCACAATGTACCTAAATAGGTAGGTATATAGTAAATGGGGCAATAATCACAGAACATAAGATGAGGAAAAGATTATCGATACCTATCTACTATGGTACTTAAGTACTTACTTCTCGCAAACAAAATAAATCCTATTATTTAAAATCTTTTAATACACTACCTAGATACCTACACGTTGCAAGTACTTTTATGACACTTAGGTACTTATTTGTATAACAAAATAAACAACATTTTGTCAATATCCACTTTAAGAACTGCTGAGTGCAAAAATGTTATAAAGCCATAATTGCAAAAATTGGACTATGAAGAAACAGAAGCATTGTTTATTTATGTTTGTTTTAAGCTGACTTGTGTTTATGTATTGCATGTATTATTATTTATAATAAGCTCAGCATATAATTAATATTAGGTTATTTAGTTAGGAATTCACTTTAGAATATTGATTTTAAGTAATAAGCATTTGAAAATATTGTTTACAACTATGCAATTTTCACACCTGAAATACAGGTTTATCCTAGTTCAGGTAATATCCATAATATATTGTTCCTACATGTTAGATTAAGTTTATATTGTAAAAACTATGTAAAATTACTATTTGAATAAATTAATTTGAATTTGAAAAAAATAGAACTTTATTACAAAAATATATCAAAAATTGCTCAAACTGATTGGTTTTAGTAAATAGGTATAAAAGAGCACGAGTATTTTTAAAAACTGTTGATGTAATAGCTAATAAAAACATGCTCTATTTCAAGGATGTCCGTATTTTGTGCGCACCTGTGTACCTAGCCCTAATGATGTAGGGACTACTTAAAGTTCTGCTAATTGCGTTAGATAAACAGGAACCGTAGACAATAAGAAGACGACTTATCTAATAGTATTGAGGCACGTTGTAATAAAATCGAGGAAATAATCATAGATCTACTCGTACCCTTTCAGCGGTTTATGACAAAATGTACTCTGTGTTTACGGACCACAATGAGAAATAACCCTACCTAACTGTTGTCGGCCATCACTGGCGGGGTCAAGGCAAATTAAAATTAACAAAGTAGAGGTCATTCGTTTGTTCTCATGCAAACGTGATGGATAGGTAGGTAAGTACTCGAGAGAATCTATATCTTTAATACTATTATATAAAGCGAAAGAAATTGTTTGTTTCTTTGAGCGCGCTAATCTCTGGAACCACCAGTCAGATTTGAATAATCTTGTTGAGTATGATAGCCCAGTTCTTCAGGAAGGTTAGAGGCTATAAAACATCACGCTACTAGCGACGGGAGCAGAGCAGTAACCAAAGACGCGGGCGAAACCGCGCTGCGGGCAGCTAGTAAATAATAAAACAACACATTAAATATAAAATATATTTAATAATTATTGATATTCAGCTCAACATACAAACAAGCAAGTGAACTAACATATTTATCACAAGTTGCGCTTAACATATATTTATACTTAGCTTAATACTTAGATATAACATCACTACATGACAAGGCGATGACAATACACTATACAGCCTTTAACCGGTCTCAACAGAGTAGCAAATATTTCTTTGTTTATAAAATACAATACAGAGAAAGAAATAAACTAAAAATTAGGAATAATAGTTAAAAATCCTAGTAATATGTTTTATAGGCAGCTAGAGTAAAGAAAACTAAAAGATAAACTGACAATAGGTACATAAGTGTTAAAATAATAGAAGTTAATTCGCCTACACTAGGCATTGTTAAGAGTGACCGGCATTACGAGTAACGAGTGCCCACATACAATTGAACAACATGTACCGTGTCATGGCATACATCTCACTAATGCTATATTTCACTATTCTTAAACTGTTTAAATTGAATAAAAGAAAATCTATGAAACGAAACTGGATATAAATCTGTCTTTATACATTTACTTAAAATATTTTATGTAGTTACCTATAATGAAATAATATGATTCTGTACTATAGCCAAATGTATTTATTTACTAAACCAACCGTCGATAATGAATGAGTACATGTATAAAGTCTGACATTTAAAGGTTTTAGTTAACTGTTTTGTAAAGATCTTAAAATTTTTCTACTATACTCGTACAACTGTTGCAATGTTCGCCTGACGACTGACAGGGTTGAATGCCTCGAGCTCGGGTAATATTACGCGCTAACAAGTAATAAGACACTCCGTCATGTAATAATGAGCGTGGGGCCACTTATATCAATGACTGGTTCATACAATTGCAACTGGTTGCTATGCAATCAAATCAAAGTTCAAAGTTACACGAGTACTAAATCTGCTATTAAGGAAGATAGGCACAACTGGAAGATATGAAACACGGAAAATGGTCTTTATCACTTCATAGTTTAGGTTCACATTTGTGCAACCTGTATTACCGACGGTGGACAGCAGACAGTAGAGGTGCTGTTTATACGAGCGGGTAGGAGGCGGCGCTGGCGATGCCGCAGTGGTTGTCCTTGTTGCGCGCCATCTTGATGTAGCCGAGGTCGCCCCACGTGCGCCCCCACGAGTTCTTCACCAGCCAGTAGTCGCCACCCTTCTCGTCAGTGCCGTAACCCACCACCAACACCTGAAGGTTAGACGTCATCTTACAAGTAGTTCAACAAAGCATTGGCACTAGAGAACCAGAAGACGCAGCGTGGGCAGACCCTCTGACGACCTCATAAGGACAACCGATGGAAGGTGGCGAAACTTGGGGGTAGCCTATGTCCAACGGTTGACGTCATTCGGCGTAATATAGAACACAACTTATAGAATATTGACCTTTCCTCAGAGGTCAATATTCTGCATACCTAAGTACTACTTATATTGTTATATCAGCTGGTCATTTCCTACCGAGTTGATTTGTTAATCATTTTTAAACTCCACAATAAAGTTAGCTATCTTTACATTTTAGTTGTTATTTTGTTATCTTATGAACCAGTTTATAAATAGGTCAAGCTCTTTGATTCTCAAAACTTGAGCCTTGAAATTTTTTTTTTTTATTATTACGTTTCGGTACCCTCATTTTCTGGATAGACTGATCTGACCCACATTATTTATTAGTACGATAAGTTTTGTTTAAATTGCTAGTGAATCGTAAATTATATACAGCCTAAATATAAATAATATTCAAAGTTTTCTCTGTCGATGTAATTGAATTAACTTTATAATGATGGATTATTTGTTTAATATTAGATACACTTATTGACAATACATTAAAGTAATTAGATTAGACCGGTGTTTAAACAATATTATTTACTAATAGGAAGCACATTGCTCTTAGTAGCGTGTTCCTAGTTGTTTTTACAAGTGCCTTCTGGAGTAACTACGAATCATGAAGCCTCGTGATGTCGTCTGTAGATGTACTCGTGTATGTTGACTGACATTGAATACCGCCGTCCTTCCTAGGTAATAATGTTAGGGTGACATTGGGAAATTTGAGTCTCGAATGTAAATATTTAATGCATGTGTACCACACATAGGTATACTGTGTATAACCGAACTGATGTATATGTACCTACATGATAGGAAGTTTCAAGTATTCCTGTAGCGGAAAATGAGAAAGAGTACCTATCGAGGAGGGC
This sequence comes from Parascotia fuliginaria, assembly GCA_963082885.1. Lineage (NCBI taxonomy): Eukaryota > Metazoa > Arthropoda > Insecta > Lepidoptera > Erebidae > Parascotia > Parascotia fuliginaria. Next base: position 19,004,525 of record OY720180.1, on the reverse strand, counting down.
TTTCATTCGTGATAGGAAGGTAAGTACTTGCGATAGACAAAGGATTTTGTGATCCAATGCCGTAGAACTAAACTGTAGAAAAATAAATTAATAACAAGTGGATTGCGTCACCTATGCTAAAAAATTAAGAGCTGAAGTGACAGCTGGTGGACCCGATTATCCCGATTGGCGCAATAAAACCTATTAAAAATGTAATTAAGTATACTCACGCCATGGTCGAGTTCGCTGGAGGAGCAGTTCTGATCGAAGTACACTCCATCCGAGTAGAACTGGAAGCTCTCCTGCGACGCGTCGATGGCGACGGACACGGGGCCGACCGTGGCCACGGCCTGCATCAGCTTCTGTTCATCACCGTTGGGAATGTCCACGAAGCCTACGTCTTCGGCGCCATTGTTCTTCGGGTTGTACCTGGTGATATAATGACTCTTTGAACGCCAAGCCATTGTTTAGAGGTCACCGCGTGGCCTAAGTGGCGCTAAAACATTATAGCATTAATACTATTTGGGATCAATACCAGATCCTATTTTTAGAATTGGTATTGTCCGTCATCTCTTCTTATTTAAACAAAATGTCATTTCTAACAACAATAATTTTACATTCCAAAACAACACAAATAAAAAAATTTGTAATTATTAGTAATCAATTATATATATATTAATATCGGTGCTTATTTATCGCATTCCATGAATAGATACTTATAACTTATTAACATAATAAAAAAATGTTTATTGTTACTTGTTATTTTAATTGGCGTCATTAATGCTAATTAGTCATTGTTATTGTGACAGTGCTGCTGGTCTGATACTATTTCTTAGTTTATTGACTTAAACTACTTATTTCCTTTTGTCTTATTGCCCATTTCTATCTCCAAATGTCTTTCCCGTCTGTTTCTCCTGTCACGCAACGGTTTATGATAAAGTTTGCACTCACTAAAGCATTTTTCCTGAAGGTTTATGTAAATAAATCTTGCACAGTTTCACACACACACGTACAACGAATCGTTATCTATCATATATACCACAGTATTGTAATGCTAAGTCTGTGTCTACACTATTATATGAAGCGGAAAAGTTTGTTTGTTTTAACGCGCTAATCTCTGTAGCTACCAGTTGGATTTGCATAAATATTTTTGCATTTGATAGAACATCACGCTACTGGCTACGGGAGCAGAGCAGTAACTAAAGATGTAACTAAGCACACCGCAAACCATCCTTTCCAATGCTCACGACTCCTCTGTATGAGAATAGCCCTTTGTCTGCAGTAACAGTAACAGTGCTGATGATGGCGAAGTATCGCGCCCCATGCTAGTGCTACAAAAAGTCCCTCAATTCCACCGTTCCAGTAATATTTGCTCATTTACCTGCACTTATCATCGATGGCCTCGTAAGGATAGCTCTTCTCGGTGTCGATGCCGCCGTTGTCCTTGATGTATTTGAAAGCATTGTCCATAAGCCCTCCATTGCAGCCGTTGTTGCCGTACGCGGTGGAGCAGTCGACCAGGTTCTGCTCTGATAGGGACACCAGGTAGCCCGACTTGCGGAAGTGCTGGGCTTCTAGAGCGCCAGTCTGTTGACAAACGAAACGTTACAACTAGGTACATACATAGGCCTTTTTAGGGTCGGCAGAGGTGTGTAACACCGAAGTTTCGCCAGAAATATTGGATCTCGAGTAACAGAAGGCGAGCCTGTTGCCATATATAGGGCACAATGCCCGACTACAGACTAATACCGAGAACTGATCGATAGAAAAACCCAACATCATTTTACCCGACTCAAGGAACGAACCAAGACCCAGTCAAATATTATTATTAGTAGGTATCTACCGACCTACATAATAACAAATTATTCAATAACACCGATATTTTATACTAATGGTTTTTTATTAGTATGCACTATCGATAATTAATTAGGTACTAAATAATATTCATTGCTCGTATTACGATAACCGTATCTGGCCGTGGTCATTATTAAAGCTGATTGATTACAGCATGTAATTTTATTGCGACAATGTTAACAACGATCGTGTTAAAAACTTTTTTTTATGCTACAGTGGCAGACGAGCAAACTCCGCACCTGATGGTAAGTGGTAACTGTCGCTCATGTACTTCGGTATTACCGGAGACTCCGCGAAGTCGCTGCATACCGTGATATTAATGCTTTCTTTAAACCTTGTTTGAAGAAGGACATGTCATAAATGGATACCTAACGTTCGTTTATTGTGAAACTCACCATTATAAACATTAGGTCATTGGTATAATTATTTGCCAAAAGTGTCGTTATGATTCACCAATATCGTGCCGCTCTGACAATACTTATTTAAATATATAATTCACTGAAATGTATGTGTTTTCAGGTTTTGTACAGTTGGGGAGAACAATAGCGCAGTGTCTATGTCAACTGATGCAATGACTAACAAATTTTCATTGTACATGTACCTATACCTATGTATGTAAGTAACCAAAGTAACTAAAAAAACAATTTGTAGGTAGGTACGCAAAGAGTTTGAATTGTGTAAATTTTAGTAAGGTAGACTATATCATTATCTACCCTCATACAATTAGGTTTTTCGATTGATACTGTACCGACCGTTTGTGCGATCTTTAAAAGCCTTTGGCTATGAATAAAACATGCTAACTTTAATATTGCGGCTTTTTTAAAGAATAGGTAATCAGTTAAAATTGGGACTGTTCTCTAACCAGAATAATTCGACGATCGATTCGAAGGTTGAACGTGATCTAAAATAACAGGTGCGAGGAGCAACTTGCCTGTTAACTTTCTACTCTATGAGTTAAGTATACCTACTGGTTGCTTTAAAAACGGTTACATGCACAGAACTAAAACCTACTAGTCACATGATTCGCTCGTCAAACAGGTTTTGTAGATTTCTTTTACGCAAATATAGGAACTTTATTTTTTATTCTGCATAATCTAATAATAATAAATAACCTTCGCAGTTACCTACTTAGTGATTTGTATGTTATCAAAATCGTTTTATCTGCTAACATTGCAATAATTGTAGGTAGGTACTTAGGTAGGTTAACTGTCCTAAGTAATAAGGTAGGTATTATGTATATTATGATGATAGGTATTTAGATAAGTACAAAAGGCAGTGCCTACTGTATGTACTGAAAGATACCTACTTACATAAGTATGTAAGTACCTATATACCTAATTAAATAATGATATTAGGCTGGTACGCTAGGTACCTCAAAATTTAAATGAAACATTACCTACTTATGCCTTACATGTATTAATAACTAATCGGATACCGACAAGGTCATCACTCATCAGTAAGCTTAGGTTACACGTGTGGATATCGCGGTTAACTATAGGTAGGGACTTACTTACCAATATAAACATAACGTCGATCATAAACACTACATACTGCCTCAGTACATACCTAACAGCTATATGTACTAGGTACACAAAAACAGTGTCTCAATGACACGGCTGACGTGGTCACGGGTGGTCACAGCCTCACGGGGGACCACCGCCACCGCCAATAACGCGATTGTATTATCAGTATTAACTTTACGACCCGAACTTATTTAACGGTAACGGTAAAACCGACCAAAAGCTACTTGGACTCTTAATCTCCAATTAACTGAACTTGCGCTAAATTGAACATTAGAACAAAACATAGGTACCTATACTTAAGTATTTATTTTAAGGAAAAGCCAGAACAGATGGTTCACGAAATTACATTCTTCGCAAAATTTCAACTTTCGTTTTTATTATGTATGTTCAGTGCAGCTATTGAATAACTGTGCATTGCTCTATGCACTCGGTTATCTAAATTACGTAATGTTATTATTACTGTGAAATGATGTAACTAAACGGAAATAATAATGAGAAAATGTTTTTATTCTTTTGAGATGCTCTATCTTCGTTGTAGATTCCAGCATCGATATATTATTATGTAGGTAGCTAGATGCTCTATCGGTTTTGCAAAAAAGCTTATACGATGACGTAGGTATGATAATCTCTGCAGACGTACTATAAAACTTGTTAAACAATAGAGTTTTCCTGTTAGCAAAGAGGAAAGAGACTACCAACTGCAACATTTCCTTTAATAACTTTTCTAGCTTTAGTTTCCTATCGGAATAAACTTGACGTGTAAAACTTCACTTTCACACTACGGCTGCCTGAGTTTGTAGTCTTGGATGCTTGTGTACCTACCCAACTATAGCTGCAAGTTGGCAGTCAAACATAGGTACACGAGAAACCATAATAGATTCCAACACGTACAAGACGTACTGCGCTACACATCCGTTAGCATGAGAACTTATTACAGACACTGTGATTGGTGCATTTCTGGCAATTCGAATGCTTGGTCTTAAAATAGCCAATCGCAGCTCAGCTTTTAAGTTTCGCGCGTCCTTGTCCTTCATTTTTCTACACTCGATTCAGAACATAAGTTAATGCGGTATCTGTAAAGGGTAACTTACGACGAGAAAGTAATAAGTGTTGACTTACGGTACTGAAGGACCAGCAGGAGCCGCACTTGCCCTGGTCCTTGACGTCGGTGACGGCGCCCTTCTTGCGCCAGTCCACCTGGTCGGGGAACTGGACGTGAGCCGCCGCGATGAACGTCGCCCCGCGCACGTCGCGACCCTTGCTGTATAGCAGGTTCTTACTGTGCCTGCACAAATGTGGAGCAGTTTTACTATTGTACTGTTTTTGTCGGTGACATGTATACTATTACATAAAGCGAAAGAGTATGCTTGTTTATTTGTTTGAACGCGCAAAACTGTAGGACTACTAGTCGGATTTGAAGAATTCTTTTTGCGTTTGATAGATCAGTTCTTGAGGAAGATTATAGGCTATGTAACATCACGCTGCTGGCGATGGAAGCAGAGGAGTAACTAAAGACGCGGAGGAAACCACGCTGCGGGAAGCTAAAGATGATATGATAAGGAATCAATGGCTGAAAACATTCATAAATGGTATCTCTATCTAGAGACTTCCATACTGGTTGCAGCATAAGTGGGCTGGATTGTTGTTGAGTCACAATTAACCCTCAAAGTCCCACTAATGTCGGCGAAATGTAGGTATTAGTTTCCATATAAAAGCAAGTTTCGCCTCTAGTCTTCCATTTCTTCTCTTGTTCCCTTCTTTCTACACGCGGTACCTAACGGCTTTCTTGTGTTTCCTAAGACAGTTCTGTCATGTTCAATCAGGTCACGGTTCCCACTTATCATCAAGTTCACAGCATTGTTTGCCATCGTAGTTGTACTAAAAGTCCTAGGGACGTTCATGAACCTACGTTTGCCAACAATCTATCAGTTGATAAGATTGTGTTGAGGTTTGTTTATTTGAACACGAGTAGGTAATTAGGTATAGCCGATGATCTTTGTGTAGCAAACAAAAAGTGCCATTCAGTAACTTATGTATAGGTTCAGTTTATCAATTACGCGCGACTGTGTTATCTCAATGACCTTTCTAGGAAATAATTCAGTAAAAATAGCATTATCTGTCAATCAGTAAACGCGCGATGATAAACAACACAATACATTACAAGAAGTCTCGTGCGTAGCGTCCTCGTCGCTTATCGCACGATTCGCAACAAGTCAACATTATACATTTGTGATAGGACATTTAATTAAACCACCAGTACATTAGATTGAAAAGCTGTAAAATAACTTCACGAAGATAAATTAATTTTGATGGTAAAAGACCAAGGCAACACTGAGCTAAAGTTCGTCACATAAAGTATTGTATTGTAGTCATAGCAATTAAGTCGAGAGCGTAAACAAAGGAACAAACACAATGTAATGAAAGGAATTCGGTATGGTTTCATCGTGATGGACTTTGGGTTGTAAACGATACATTATTGTACTACACGTTAAGTAACATTTAGTGCTATACTTAGCTCTCAAAAAGGAGAATGATATCGGGTCAACTTTTAATTCTTAACAAGGTTGTTTGTACTTACTTGGCTGTCTTGTTGAACCCATTCATGGTGTGTATGAACTCATGGTGCAGCATGTCGGCGTACTTGTTGGGCTTAAGCTTGTAGGTGACCTGGCCTTGCTCATAGCGCTGGTTGTGCTTGGCGATGCGCAGCTTGTTCTCCGCGTAGATCTTCAGACGGAACTTGTCCTCTACCTCTGTGTCGTACTTCTTGTTGTGCTCCAGCTAAACGATACATATCGACATTAATTCAAGAGTACAATGAACCTAGCAGACTTCGGAGTAAGTTATGTAGGGCGATCTGATGTAGAACTTAGGATCAATAAAAAAGCTGGTACAACCTCATTACTCGTGAGGCTATTGATGATCAATTAATGGTACATTTGCGTTTTTTTTTTATAATGTTATGGATGATTCGAAGTGTAGTATTAATACCTTGAAGGCATGCCATTCTTCCTTGACGAGATCGAAGAAGGAGACTGCGCTGGCGGCCGCCACCACACACAATAATACCGCGACACTCTTCATTGTCTCAGCTAAACCTACAGAAAATATACAATAAAACTCTATTATCTAGGTACTACACAAGAGCTTACAGTTGTTACAAAGCGGTGTAATTTGTGGATGAGGTCATACAATGTCCTATCTAAAGATAATGGATAACGTGGTTATTATACCTATTGTGCACACTGTTTTGATGATACAATGTTTTTTATATTATCTATAATTTGGCTAATTTTATCTGAAAGTACCTACACTGTGCAAAAAGTTTTGACTGGTTTTTCCCTGCCCCAATATTGTTTAAATATCAAAATATTAATTGGTATCTACTTACTTAATTATTATGTTATGATTACTTATGATGATTAGAAAAAGGATTTAGATTTTTAGTACAACTGCTGAAAAAAATTACTATTTTTATAACTAGCTACTTACTTAATTGGGTAGAATGGCATTTAATGTTTTTAGAGATGAATGAATTGATATAATTTATTATTTATGTGATTAATAATTGAAACATGCGGGTAAACTATGTGTAAGTATAGGAAGTGTCTGATATTAGATGCCGAGTCGATCGACTCTGAGTTGTTGCAGGAATAATAAAATTAAAAGAGTAAGAAGATTGAATCGCGTGATATAATAGGTAGCTACGAGTACGGAGACAAAATGCGGAAGTTGTCGCAAACGAATGTTGCGACGTAGGACGCAGGTTGTAGTCTTGGTAGCACAATGTTTAGTCATTTGTTTCAATTTGTCATTAAAAACCAAGAAATCTGCATACCTACCTAAGGTACTGAATAATTATTCTGATATCCAGGTTATTTATACGTAGGTAGTGCCTATTATATATTATAATAAGTGAAAGAGTTTATTTGTTTAATCTCTAGAGCTAGCAGTCAGATTTGATGTAATTCTTATTGCGTATCATATGATAATCCAGTTCTTGATAAAGGTTACTTAGGTAACTTAGTATGTACCTAGGATTAATTACTCATGTAAGTAAGTACTTAGTAAGTACGTAAGTATAATATAAGAAATTTAATTTTACCTGAAATGTATGTAATTAAAAATAAATAAATAAGAAATTTACATAAACAGAATAATAATAATTTATTTAGCCAACCATCTACCTACACAATAGTTATAATAGCGCCTGATGTAATTTGGTCGTAGGTATGTAATACTAGCTGACCCGGCGAACTTCGTTCCGCCTAACAGCCAACATTACTTTATTTTTCTAAATTAAAAGATTTTTTCTAAAATAAACGTAGCCTAAGTTACTCCTTATTACATCAGCTACCTGCCAATAAAAGTCCCTTCAAAATCTGTCCAGCCATTTCAGAGATTAGCCGGAACAAACAGACAGACAGACAGACAAAAATTGAAAAAAAAATTATATGGTGTATGTACCGTATACATATTCATATACATGTAGTAAAAAACGGTTATTTCAATATTACAAACAGACACTCCAATTTTATTATATGTATAGATAGATAGATTACTTATTTTTACACATAATGAAAGTATACACCTACCTAGCTACCTTCCCGTTACAAACAATAAGAATAATTATAAACATAAATTAAATTATTTGAATGAAGAGACTAGTTCACCTTGACTTTATAATAGGGGTGCCGACACGCTAACTTAATTTTTTTTAGATATGTATCTACTTACTATATCTAAAAAAATTTAAGTGATTTGATAATATCGATCTACCTTCATTTAATCACTGACGTTGAAGTAGGTAATTAAATTATAAACATGCTTTTTTTCTTATTTAAAACATTCTAAAATATAATTACGCGTAGCTACATATCAAGTTTTATGTGAAATATTATTTATTTATACTCAAAGTAAACATTTAACGCAAATAATATTATGAAGTTATGCTTATGACTTACTAGAACACACCTTGGGAACATAGCAGAGATTGTAACACAAAGGAAAAGATTCTACTCTCAAGTTAACGCTACAATTAGGTACTCACTAAAGTAGGTACTACGAGTTTAATATGAATTATTAAACTTAAAATTTCAAAGACAGAAGAAATAAAGAGTAACTTACCGTGTCTATGCAATATTTTTCCTAAATTTAAATTATTTTACGAATTCAATATAAATACAAAGAAGTAAGTAGCGTCTACGTACAACCAGAACCGTATTGTTTATGCGCCAGGCCACTGGCTAGGCTAGAATAATGCGCACTCATTCACTGGGCGTCCTTCCTATTCGTTCAAAAATGTTGACATTCTTGATCGAACAAAGACATAGAGGTGTACCGCTTGCTAAATCTGTTACAATTTTTGCCTAAATCGATAACATCAATATTTAACAAGTACAGTTTGTTCTACGTACGTTAGATGAAATATAGGTTTATTATAAAAACGGAAAGGTACTATTAATTATATTATGGCTAATTATGTCGATTTTAGAAATTGTTACGGAATAAACTAATTTTTTTTACTAAAGTCAAATCTCAAATGTGAGTTGACTTGCGATTCAACTGAATGTCAGATTGTGCCAAATAAATCTAAATGTCAAAATGTCAACCTCATGCTTCTAATACTTTCGATATTTCGAGCAGAATAAATTTAAGATTTTCAAATAATAAAACAATGAAAGACGATGGAAAAGGCGAAAATAAGCAAGGTCGACGTAAAAAATTGCAGTTGTATAAGCCTCGGAAGAAAAAAAGTGCAGAAGAAGATGCAGCTATACAATATTTACAAGCGCAGTACGAAAAGGTAATGCTGTAACTTAGTCACTAATTTTCCATTTAGAATCACATTTGATGTCTTTTCTTAAAAATATAGAAACTTTTATGACTTAACTAAAGTTTTTTAGATAATTAGTTTTGCCTGATCCTCCAAAATAGCCATGTGCTACCTCGTAAGTTGGTTGTATTATTACAAATATTTAAAATAGGTTGTTTATTTTCTTTTCTCAGATAAATATGTTTTAATTTTGCTTTCAGATAAATTCAGATGAAATAAATACATTCAAAGACCTTCCCCTGTCACAGAAGACATTAAAAGCTCTTAAAGAAAACAATTATGTTACACCAACTGAAATACAAAAGCAGGCTATTGGTTATGCCTTGCAGGGTAAAGATATCTTAGGAGCTGCCAAAACTGGCTCTGGCAAGACATTAGCATTTTTAATACCAATATTAGAAAATTTGTTTTGTAAAAAATGGACAAGGTTGGATGGTGTCGGTGCCTTGGTTATATCACCAACAAGAGAATTGGCTTATCAGATATATGAGACTCTACGAAAAGTTGGACATCTTCATGATTTTTCCGCTGGGCTCATCATTGGTGGACAAAATCTAAAATTTGAAAGGAAAAGAATGGATCAGATAAATATTTTGATATGTACACCAGGTCGTCTTCTTCAACACATGGATGAAAATCCTTTGTTTGACTGCAGTCACCTTCAAATTCTAGTATTAGATGAAGCTGATAGATGCTTGGATATGGGCTTTGAAACTACTATGAATGCAATCATTGAGAACTTACCCCCAGAACGACAAACACTTCTCTTTTCTGCCACTCAAACTAAGTCTGTAAAGGATCTAGCTCGGCTCAGTTTGAAATTCCCTACTTATGTAGCTCCTCATGAGCAAGCTGCCTCAGTCACACCAGAATCACTGCAGCAGAGCTACATTGTGTGTGAAGTTGATGAAAAAATTGGTATCCTTTGGTCATTTATAAGAAATCATTTAAAGCAAAAAGTGCTTGTGTTTATGGCAACTTGTAAACAAGTAAAGTATACCTATGAGTTGTTCTGCAAGCTGAGGCCTGGGGTCAGCCTGCTTGCTCTCTATGGAACTCTGCACCAGGAAAAGAGAGAAAGAATCTATAATGAGTTTTGTAGAAAGTCTAATGTTGTACTGTTTGCTACTGATCTAGCATCCAGAGGGCTAGATTTTCCTCGTGTTAACTGGGTGATACAAATGGATTGTCCCGAGGATGTAGAAACTTATATCCACAGGGCTGGCCGCACAGCCAGAGGGTTCTTTGGGAAAGGAGAAGGCTTACTAATGCTTTTGCCCCATGAAGAAAAGTTTGTAGATGATCTACAGAAGAGTAAAATCCCCATCAACAAGATAGCTGTTGATCCAACTAAAGTTCAAGCTCCACAGAGGAAGATTGAAGCGCTCCTATCTGATAGCACTGAACTTAAACAAAGTGCTCAAAGAGCCTTCATGAGCTATGTCAAGTCAATATTTTTAATGAAGAACAAAGATATATTTAATATCCAACTGTTAGACACAGACTCTTATGCTAGGTCTCTGGGACTGATAGTTCCACCGTATATCAAGTTCTTGAAGAAACATCAATACGCTCAAAAGAGGAAAGAGGCAAATGATAATGATGCCATTCAGAAACTAAATGCAAAAACTGAATCTGATGGAGACACTGATCACAGTGTTTTAGGAAATGAGCCTGATGACACACCAGCCTTAGAAAAGAAAGTAAAAAAACCTAAAAAGAAAGAAGCACTTATCAAATTTGATTTTCATCAAGATGTTGATAGTGATGAAGAAGACTTCTTACAAGTTAAAAAGGTAGATGTTAATGTGGAAGAGGAACCAGATCAGGATTTGCCAACTATATCGAAAAAGAAAGTAAAACCTCTCACTAAAGCTGCTGTAGCTAAGAAACTGTTGAAGAAGAAGATTAAAGTAAACACTACAGTTAGGTTTACAGAAGAAGGTGATGCCATTGATGACGAAAAGAGAGATGTGAAATCAGAGCTTGCAAAACAGTTTGTTAACGAAAATGTTGGAGGTATTGACATAGAAAAAGCAAAGATAGTTTTACAAGAAGAAGATAAATTTGATAAAATAAGATTCAGAGAAAAAGTAAAAGCAAAACACAAGGAGCAAAAGCAAAAACTCAAAAACAAAAAGAAGCAAGATGAGGGTGAAAAGGATGATTTTGGTTCACAGTCAGAATCAGATGAACCTGATCTGTCATGGCTGCCTGACCCGGATAAGCTTTATGATGGCAAGCAAGATATAGGTGATAATGAAGATTCTGATGATGGGTGTGAGCCTGAGGCTTCAGACATAGAAAACTCTGGTGATGAATCGGAGATAGACCAAAAATATCACAGGTGAGTGTCCCATTTTAAGTCTTTAAATTTGCCTGCTTCGCTATATAACATAATGAAATAATATTGTAATAATAACAGGCATATTGTATGTAACATTGCATGCCAGCCCGGCTGAAATATGGTGATACGTACTCGGTACTTATTGACTTTTTGTAACCCATACACCGAAAAATAAATGATTTCAATTTGAATTTGAAAATGGTATAATATCACGTCATGTTTAACGTTAGAACCATCCATTGCTTAGAGGTCACTATGTAGGTTATATCTCATAACCAATCTCTTATTTAAATTAATTTAGTCTCTTACTTTCAGACCTACAAAACGAAAACTTATGGAGAGTAAAGGTATTCCTCAAGAGCGTGTGGCGCCGCGTAAAGTACGTAAGGTTCAAAATATCGCCGCGTCACTGTCGGTTAATGAGGCAGAGGCGCTTGCCATGCAACTGTTGCAAGCTAAACGATGATGTTAATGTGTAATGTAAGAATACTGTCAATATGTAATAGGCTCTACATATTAAAAATAAACAAATATAAGTTAAATAACTTGTGCATTTTATTTCTGCTCCAAATTGTTTGGGCTCGTTTAATATTTAATAGCATAGAGGTCAATAGATACTGAAAAGGCAGTGGTTGAAAGAGATGAAGAGCAGAACTGCTGCAGCTGGTGAAATGAATGTTAATGGGTTTTATTGTATGACTAGATATGTAGGAAATTATCATATTATTATTTTATGCACATCATAATAAAAATAAAACCAAGTTCCATTTATAATTTTAGTCGATTCATCTTGGGCTTTCGCTTTAGAGGTCAGCAAAGATAACGTTTTGTTTTTGTTCTTTATCTTGCTTTCTTCAAGTGCTGTATTCGTTCATGGCAACATTGGCAACACCGGCAGCGATTGTCAAAAAGAAAACGGATCGTTGCATTCTCAGGAACGCTAAAATTTGTAAATTAATAAAGTTTTCTATGGATTCAGAATAAAATCACGTCTTGTACTTATTAATTTTAACTATGTTTTGGAGTGGAAACTATATCGCAGTTAGGGAGTTAAATTCTCTTCTAAAAGAGGAGGTGCGTATTTAGATGAAAAATTGATGGTTATGAGTGGTTGAATTGATGAATTCTGGTAATAATTCGTGGTAGTGACGACTTTGTGATTGAAGAATACATTCAGAAGTTGCTATGATATGATGTTGCCGCGTAGGGAGTGATGCAAGTGTCGGTTTGTGTTTAAATAGTGGATATTGCGAGCTAGCTTTTTGTTTCAGAATGTGTCTCTGTCACAAGTGTTGGAGGCGGACGATATACTGCAGGAGTGCAAGGCGGATAACAAGGCACTCATACAGTTGTAAGTATAACCCTGTAGCATGATGTGTCATCACACTTGATATCTGATAAAGGGACACTCACTAGAATATTGTCTAAGCTGTTCCCAACAGCTTTCCAGTAGTTCATGAAATGTGTCTCAGTGAAATCTAGTATATATTCTGGTATTGCTGTGTTACCTGTGTATTTGTAATTTGTTTTGGAAATTGATTGGAGATGTCATTGAATTGTAAAGATAAACACATAGTGCTTAGTCACAATCAAGTGTCAACAAGCTTGTTGTTCTGCTGGATTCCACGCTAATAATAAGTGTTATAATTATGTAGTGTCAATGAACACTGATAACACAACAAATACACCAAACCTATTCGTGCACTACAATGCTATAATACAATATTATGTTATTAAACCATCTAAGCTTACATATATGTATCAATAAGTATTAAAGGTATGTTTATTTATTAAAACAAAAATAATAGCTTTCTGCGGCGCGGATTCACCTGCATCTTTACTTACTGCCCTGCTGGCATTGACAGTAGTGTAATGTTACATAGCCTATAACCTTCCTCAAGAATTGAGCTATCACACACAAAGCAAATTAATCAAATATGACTGGTAGTTCCAGAGATTAGTAATAGTTAGAAACAAACAAACTCGCCTGCTTTACTTATTAGTATTGAGTTTGACCAAGCAAATAATTATATACAGTAGAATCCAGATATAACGACCTTTAAGGGACCGGCGATATTATGTCGTACTAACCGGATGACGTATAAAACGGATATTTACATATGTATGCAATTGTAAAACACTTTCTCTTCACAGAACTCATTTTATGGAGCTTTATGAACTTGTCATAACAGGTGACAAACACTAACTGTGATTTACGTGCGCCATATAAGGAGAATTGAACGGTGAAGCGCGCGGGGAAAGTGAGGGGGCCGAGGTATTGGTCATTCGTTACCTAAATTGAAACAAAACACGGCGCGTCGTTTTAAACGGACGAATTATCGTAAAAAATGGTTGCTATAAACGGTTTGTCGCTCAAACCGGAGTCGCACTAAACGGTTACATTTTCTCAGTATCTAACTATTAAACCGAACTTGAGTAAATAATATCGACGCTAAAAACGGTTAGTCGTTATAAGCGACGTCGTTATAAATGAATTCTACTGTATATTCAAAACTTTTTTCATTATATCACATTAGACACTTGCGAACATCAGAATAAAAATGTTAACCAATTAACCTACAGCTAGTTTGCTGATGAGGTAGAGCAGTGAGAGTAAACTTAACCTCACTGTTTTTAATCACCAGTTTAATTCACTAATTAGTTGCATAACAAAATAATATAATATATAATAAACCAAATGTTATGTTGCAGTACATATAAGACAGATTCTTGCTGGTGTCTGTATTAGTAGTATGAACTATGATTCAACTGAAAAATATCTACCCTTTTGTAATATTTAACACTAACTGCGCCCTGCGGCTGCACCCGCGCGGAAAATGTTTTAGTTAATGTAACTCGGCAATCAGACTGATTTTCGGAATATAAAGTATCCTATGTCTGTCCTGGCACCGAATCTATGTACACACCAGTGGCGAAGCGTCCATATAACACGATTCCTGCCGGCTTCCCTTTTAAAATATGTCCGGACCTCCTTATACCTATAACTAGGCTTCCGAAACTAAAAGATTTTAGTCCCACCGGCTTCCCTCCTCTGAAAAATGACTCTTCGCTACTGGTACACACCAATTGTCATCGAAATTGGTTCATTCGTTTAAGCACTGTGTGGTAAAAAACACAACACAAACTTTCGCATTTAGGTATAATGAGAGAATGCTCTGCCTCCAGAAATCAGGATGTGCACCAGTCGAATCTAGTTTAAGGCAAAAGTTAAGTCACTACTTCTAAGCAAATTAACAGAATCATCAGAATAGTAAGATCATTATAACATATGTATATATTTATATATCTTTATATATAATTATAATAATATGTACTATTTATGTAAGTAATTTATATTTATATTGTGAATTTATATACGTACTGCATATTTGTATAAGTATTTAATTTATTACACATTGTATCATTTTCTAGTCTTAACTTATACATCTACCTCGCTTCATCTCTGCATCACCCAATAGGTTGACTGGTAGAGAATGCCTCAGGCATTATGTCCGCCTTTATACATGTTTTGTATATGAAGTTTAAATAAATAAATAAATAAATATAATAATAATAGGATATTTAACATTAGGTGAACCATGTTTGTTTGGCACCTAAATGTATAAAATGTTATTGTATGTTCAAGACACTAGCTTTTTAGACATCTTTTACAAACAGATAAAGTTGATTGCCTAACTGACATTAATCAATTGATCAATCTTTGGTTCTTTGTCCCACATATGTATAAGTTGGCTTTCTGCCTAACCAATTGTGTATGCAACTGCATTCTGACATCTGCAATCCAAATATTGAGTAACAAATGGTTAAGAGTGTTTACGTGCCATGAGTGGCAATGTCGAATTTAGTGCCATATTTCGTGGGTTTTCAATTTTTATCAATTAATTGGGGCTATATTTTAAAAATATGTTCTGTCTTTATACTAGAATTAAATGAACCTTCTTAAACTTCTGAGGGATGTGACTAATACTAACAATAGCAATGCTATCAAAGTTAAATATAAAATATGAAATTATGCTTTACAACATCTGTCAAAAAATTTAAAACAAATTATGCAATCTTTTGATTGTAAAACCAAACATATTACGAAGTACAAGTACAACATTTGATTCTGAAAATTTGATGTCACAATTTTGTATTTTAGTAGGCACCACAAACAAACAGAGTTTGACAGTTCACTAAAGAGTAACTATATGAATGGTTCTAGACAATATGTGTTTGAAGGCCACTGTCAGCAATAAGCAATCATGTTCCCTTGTCTAATTTTTAGGCTGGGATAATATGGTATCTACTGGGTTAGCAAGCAGTTTGTTCATTTAAAAGATTTTATGCTTCTCCTTTTACTCATTTGAATGCTAAAAGATTCAGATTTTAGTTGGACCTAATGTTAAGTGGTGTGGTTTCATTATTATTGTCATTGTGTGGGTGGTGTGGGTCGACCCGCCGGCCAGGGAGACCCGTAGAAACGGTGGTGCCGCTGGCCGCCCGCGGCATAGTACAGGGGCCCAACTAGGCCTAACCACCCTAGGAGGCTGCCCCACCAGGTCGCGCATAATCCCGGAGTGATTCGTCGTGCCGGTTGGTGACCGGATGGTGGGACCCGGCGACCATTTCCGAGAGGGTACGGAGGCCCTTCCGTCCGGCGGATCGGCTACCACCATGCCACACAGTTAAATGACGAAGCAATACTCGGCACCTTGTCTAGCCTTGCTGCGAGGGCAGTCATCTTTTCCACGCCCCTCCCTTCACCCTCCAACATGGCAGCACGCAAAAAAGCAGCAGGTCTAACAGCGGCATCTTCCTCCCCCACCAACCCGCTATTTGAGGTGGAGTTCACTAACATCCGTGGACTCCATTCAAACCTCAACGCCGTCCACCAACACCTCGAGACGGCACGGCCGGCTTTGCTTTTCCTAACGGAGACACAAATACGCCGCCCTGACGACACGGCATACCTGCACTACCCCGGCTATGTGCTCGAGGAGCGCTTTCGCGCTAAGGCCGGAGTATGCGCATTCGTCAGGGCGGATGTTTGCGTTCGCCGTCTGCGCTGCCTAGAGGACACATCCTACCCCATCCTTTGGCTTCACGTTGATCTTGGTTCTCTGAGCCGGGTCTACGCGTGCCTTTACCGTTCCCACTCCGGAGATTTGGAGACAACTCGACTCTTTGACCATCTGAGTCAGGCGGCAGACTTAGCGCAGGAGCGGTTTCCGAACGCGGAATTGGTGTTTCTGGGAGACTTGAACGCCCACCACGAGACCTGGTTGGGTTCTCTCAGAACAGACCATGCGGGACGAGCCGCCCATGCATTCGCTCTCACGCATGACCTGACGCAACTGGTAATCCATCCCACCAGGATACCAGATATTCCAGGTCAAGCGCCCTCTTTGCTAGACCTACTGCTGACGAGTCACCCAGACCAATACAGTGTTTCGGTCCACGCCCCACTGGGTAATTCCGACCACTGTTTGGTCTGCGCCTCAGTGCCTCTTGTTGCTCCCCCACGACGTTCGGAGGTAAAGCGACGACTATGGCACTATTCGTCAGCAGACTGGGACGGTATGCGGGATTACTTTGCTTCCGTCCCATGGGCATTACGCTGCTTTAAAGACAGGGATCCGTCGCAAAGTGCTAATGCTGTCGCTGGTGAGATCTTGTTAGGTATGGAATATTACATTCCATCCTCAGATGTCACCAGTGCCGGCAAAACGCGTCCCTGGTTCAACCGTGAGTGCGCCGACACTGTTAAACAAAAAGAATCGGCGTACCGCGCTTGGATCAGGGCCCGAGCACGGCGCGACCCTAGCTTGGATCGCATAAAAGCAGCGTACAACAAAGCCACTAGGGAATGCAAGAGGGCTTACATCAGAGCGGATGCCCAGCGCATTGCACGGATTGGGCAAGAACTCATTTCGCATCCTACGGGTAGCCGTAGCTACTGGCGACTAGCCAAGGCCGTGCAATCCAACTTCTGCAAGCCTTCGCTGCCCCCCTTGAAATGTCCTGATGGATCGCTGGCCCACGAGCCGCAAGAGAAAGCAAACTTGCTTGTAGAACTCTTTGCGGCTAACTCCCGAATCGACGACCGTGGCTTGCACCCGCCGACTATATCTGGCTGCGACTCCGTTATGCCTAATATTCGTATTAGGCATCGTGATGTCCGTGCGGAACTAAGGTCGCTCGATGTTCGGAAAGCCAGCGGACCGGATGGTATTCCAGCGGTGGTTCTTAAGAAATGCGCAGCGGAGTTGTCTCCTGCATCTCCTATTCCGCCTATCTTATTCCTCGGGAATTGTGCCAGAGGCTTGGAGAGAGGCGAATGTTCAACCCATTCCCAAAAAAGGGGATAGGTCCGAGCCAGGCAACTATCGACCCATAGCTGTCACCTCAGTTCTCTGCAAGGTGCTTGAGCGGATAATAAACTCCCAACTAGTCCGCTACCTAGAGGGTCACTCGTTAATTAGTGACCGACAATATGGCTTTAGGTCAAAACGGTCTACGGGTGACCTTCTAGCGTATATCACGCACCAATGGGGTGAAGCTATGAACAGGCATGGCGAGTCCTTGGCCATCGGCCTTGACATAACCAAAGCCTTCGATAGAGTCTGGCACCGTTCGCTTCTGTCCAAGCTTCCAGCATATGGTCTGCCACCCCAGCTGTGCAACTGGATTGCCGCATTCCTGCGTGAGCACCGCATTAGAGTCCTTTGTGACGGATCGGCCTCCAATTATTTGCAGGTCAACGCTGGGGTGCCTCAGGGGTCCGTCCTGTCGCCCACTCTGTATCTTCTGCATGTCAATGACATGTTGTCCCTTGGCAACATTCATTGCTATGCAGATGATAGTACAGTGCATGGGCGATATCTCGGACATCCTGCGGCTAAACAGACTGACATCGAGGCAAAACGCCTAGAACTTGTCGCTGAGCTCGACCAAGTATTATACCGCATTTCTAAATGGGTTGTGAGAATTTGGTCGAGTTCAATGCCAAGAAAACACAGGTGTGCGCGTTCTCTGCAAAAAAATCTCCGTTCCTTCCCCTTCCCTCTCTTCAGAACACAGCGTTACCACTACAGGATAGCCTAAGTATCCTGGGTATGGACATCAGCCGAGATCTCAATCCCAAGAACTACATCGAGTGCGTCATTAAAACCGCCTCCTGTAAACTCGGTGTCCTGAATAGGGTGAGGCGGTACTTCACGCCCGAGCAGCTCTGTCTTCTTTATAAGACACAGGTTCGTTCCTGCGTGGAGTACTGCTCTCATCTTTGGGATGGCTCCGCACAGTACTTACTGGATGCACTCGATAGGTTGCAGCGGCGAGCAGTCCGTATCATCGGAAGCCCGGAGGCTACTAAGACCTTGAGCCTTTACAGCTGCGAAGAGACATCGCCTCAATGGCCGTCTTCTATCGCCTTTACCATGGAGAGTGTTCTGAAGAGCTCTTTGAATTAATCCCACCCTCTCCCTTTTTATCCAGAACAACACGTGCGGGACTAAAGTGCCACCCTTTCACAGTGGAATCTAAAGGGTCTCGAACCAAACGGTTCAGCACTTCATACTTTTGTCGCTCAATTAAAGCCTGGAACTCTTTGCCAGCGCATGTGTTCCCATCTAATTTTGATCCTGGGTCTTTTAAGCGGGGCGTGAAAAAGCATCTCACTAAGCCGCCATAGTGGAGGCCACCATACCAGTAGTTTGGCTTTTGGAATGGTGTCCGCCACTTCTGGATTCCACTTACTGCTTACCATCAGGCAGAGTGGAGTCACTTTGGTAGGCTAATATAAAAAAAAAAAAAATATTATTCATTATACACTTGAGAATAAACAGTTAAATTTTTTATTAAAAGTATCAAGTTTTAATAATATACTTTATTTTTTGATGCTTAAAGGTTTGATCTGGACAAAATTAAGGAGAGTATTTAAACAAGCTAGATTAGATCTTAAACTGTTGAAAATCTTTACCTATTATTCTTTGTTGCAGTCTCACAAGGCCAGAGATTTTAGCAGACTTAATATCTTTAATAATAGAGGAGCCTCCGAAAAATGTGGAACTGGCGTCCCAATATAGGCTGGCCAACATCGCATGTGAGGTGCTGACGAGTCCGCTGTCCCTGCTGAGTGACCGGCTGTCCTTGGACGCGACGCAGATGCACCGCCTTTGCGACTTCATCAACAGAGACCCTCCTCTTAACCCGCTGCTCGCCTCCTACTTTAGTAAGACTGTCGAGATGCTGCTCGAAAAAAGTCCCAAACAGGACTGGTGCCTCCACCACATAGTGTGCCTCCGCGTGCTGGACTTCTTTAAGTCCCGGCGCGACTTCCTACCCAACCTGCTGCGCCATATGTCCACCTCCGCGATTGCTGATATCTTCAAGTATCTGCTGCGGATCGATGACCTCATCAAAACTGTAATGGAGGTAAGATCCTTTCATATGATTAGGTTATTAGGTTAGCTATCAAAATGTGTTGTTTAGTTTATAGGACAATCTCACCCACACTGTCTATATGTTAGTACAGCAATGAATCCCTTGCAAAGATAGAGCTGTGATAAAGAAATCATAAAATAAGATCTAGGTAATTAAATCAGAACTAAAATCACGCTCAGGTAAGATTGCTTTGTTTATCCCTCCAATGTTAAGGGTGCAAATGAAACAAGTGCAGGACAGGCAGGAATCTTTTGATGTCATCTAGATATTTATTGACAAAATTATATAAATATACTGCATGATCCATTCACACTTGATATCACTACAAATAAAATTAAATCTATTATTTACTTCTTTTGTGTTTCATGTTAGCAACAACACATAACCGCTCTGACTCACTCGCGACGCGGCACAAGCCATGGTACACACAATTGTTATATGATGATAGTATAATTTGTATTAAGTAATAGAATAAATTATTTGTCTTTTTTGTTAATGTTAGAATAAAAACAAAAGAATTGGAAATTCTTTGCAAGTCTGTTTTTATTTTGTGTAAATAAATTTTCAGTCTTAAGGCCAAAGATCAGATATCACTAAAGATATAAACATAGACTGACTCCAACACTTTTTTTTTGGGAACAACTCCCGTAATAAGAATCTAGTCTTGTGCCATGTGCCATGTTACAAGGTACACATAGATTCTCTAAACAAATGTCCGCATGGTTCACTGACTCCATGCAAACATCTCAACCAGGTTTAAGACAGAGTTTGTTCCCTAGTGTAAAACTTAAGCGTAGTGTAGCTTGTTTGTCAATTGTTTCTGTTTTAGAATTTGAATGCAAACCTGTCATGTTATTGGCTGGCTGACTGTATAAAATGTTATATTGTGTAGAGAAAGTTTATTATTACTTTTGTTCGCGAATATGTTATTAAATTTTTCAATCAAATAACATGACATCTCTTATGTTAAAATCCATCAAGCTGTTAAGGCTGTAGGGCGTGCCAAGAAAATATTCATACGGCCGAAAAACATTACCCTCCTTTTCTTTGGCAGTCGGATGAAAAATATACGAGTTTCTATAGATTTTGTATATTGTCTGCAGTGGTTAGAAGAGCACCAGTTTCTGGAGTGCCTAATACAAATAATCTGCGGCACGTACGTGCCCGAGGTGTTCCCTTCCCCGCACCTCGACGCGCCCGCCGTCCCCTCCGCCGTGTCTTCTGGCCCCCACGAAGCCGAGATGGTGGAGAAGTCGGAGCGGGAGACCAGTGAGAAGCCTGAGACTAACCACACGGACGAGAAAGTTAGCACTGCACTTAACTCTGATGGTGACAACAGTATGTTTATATTAAAATCGGCTTTGATGGTGTTATATTTTCAGATAAATATGATGATTGTAACATTCAATGTTTGTAGCAAGAATAGCCAGCCCTACGAACACAGAGACAGACGACATAGAGACCGGCGCCAGGGACAGCGACGGCGCGGGGACGGAGGCTGAAGACGACGCGAAGGCAATAGCCGAAGAGCGGAGAACCGCCGCCGCTTCCGCAAACGCCGCCGCCCTTCTATGTGATCTCATTGTTAACGGTTGCCGGTATGTACCTTTAACAGTTATAACAATAATAATTATTGCTAAGATCTTTGACGACTAGAAATGTTTTGAATTATTTATCATTAAAAGTAATACGTTCCTTTTTGCTAATCTTTAGCCTTTCATTTGAACTTTTAATACGTTTCATGGTATTTAAACTAATATTCACATTTTGCTTAATTAAAATTAAAGTACAAAAATTTAAAAAATAATGACAGGTGTCAAATTTGACATAAGTCATTATCAAGATGGACTGCTTAGGTCTCGCACGGAGTGGGCGCCAGTGGCGGGCGGCGGCGCGGCGCGCGGCGTGTGCGCGGCGCTGGCGCGGGCGCGCGGCGTGCGCGCGCTGCTGCAGGGCATGTTCACGTCGCCGCCGCGCGCGCGCGCCGCCGCGCTCGTGCACGGCGCGCACGTGCTGCTGGCGCTGCTGCACCTGCACCCCGGACCTGTCGCGTACGTACACTACCGGCAGTCGACGTCTTATCTTAGATGAATCTCAGCTTCGCTTTTGTTGATACTGTAATCTACAATACTTTTAGTCAAATAAAATTAGAATGCCGTATGATGTTTTAAAGTTACTGATGGCCTATTTGCATAACAGACAGACAGTGTGTAGAGATCAGATCCTTAGTAAATGGAACTGACTAAATCTAGAAACCTAGACGTGCTACAATGTCCCGTGGTGTTCCCCAGGGATCTGTATTAGGGCCAAATTTTGCATTCTGTTTGTAAATGACATAATTGAGTATGACTAGACACTGAGTGGACTACAGAGCGAGTGACAGCAAGCATCACCATGTGTCGATGTGTCAGGTGCGAGAAGGGCTCGGAGGAGGAGTGCGGTGGGGTGGGCGCGGAGGGGGGCGAGCGCAGCGGCGTGGAGCTGGCGGTGGCGCCGCACCTGCCGCTGCTGCACCAGGCGCTGCTGCAGCCGCCCCCCGCGCGCCCGCTGCGCCACCCCGCGCCCCCCGTGGGGCTGCCGCGCGTGCAGGTGGCCGCGCTGCTGGCGCACCTCGCGCTGTCGGAGGTGGAGGAGGTCGCCACCACCATGCTCACGCTAGGTACACTATATATTCTATACACCGACTCATCTATTTTACTAAATTTTTCTGATCACAATAAATGTCAGTTTTATTAGTCACAATATGCATTATGTCTTTATTGTGGTAATTTATCTGTTTGAAGCCATCTTCTGTCAGGATTTGTTTAAGTCGCTCATAATTTTTATAGAAGTATCCGGCTTTGACCTAACGATTCGACTATAACAGTCGAATCGTTAGGTCACGAAGTCACGGTCCGAAACACGGAGACGCCCAGATCAAACACCACTATGTGGTCACCCATCCGTGAGCCAGCCGCACTTTTTGTTGCTTAACCCGCTGATCGTTTTCCGATCTGTGAGCGTAACGAGCTATGAGCGCTCTTTGAAGTCTATATTGTTGTTTATGTTTAGGTACGCCCGGCGTGCTTGTGGACATGTTCTTCCAGTACCCTCATAACAACTTCCTGCACGCGCAGGTGTACACTATGGTATGCAACGCGCTCAGCAACAAGGTGTACCGCACGCAGTACGCCAGGCATGTGAGTACGCAACACATTGTATGACTCAGTTCATCAATGATTGGTAGGCAATTGAGCTTATGTGTATGCAACTCGAACAGAAACTTATCATTTAAATCACATGGGTGACACATAAGGAAGTTAAAATAACAAAATGAAGTAACTAATTCACAACCAGTTGGTACTGTTCAGGAAGAGCCATAATAAAAACTAGCAATAAATTACGACCACTTTTTTAAACTAATGTATTGTTACGACAAATACGCTAGAACGTATAACAATAGCTCATCGGCGGTAGGCATACCTACGCGTCGCAGCTAAGTACCTACATTCATTGTTTTGTTTTCGAGATTTATCGGCAACTTTGTAGTAATAACAGGAAGGTTCTAGAAATCTATTGAATGACTATAAGAAGGATTGGTACGTTGGAAAGAAATTCAGTTGTGAATCTCGATCTCCAGCGAACATCGACGAAGAGCGATATACGAAGCGTTATAGTGCAGTATAAGTGTTTATTGCTTTGTTTTGTTACTGTTAGTGTATTGTGTTAGTCTTGTATAAACTCATTATCGCGTTTTTTACAGTGGCAGACGAGCCAACAGCCCACCTGATGGTAAGTGGTAACTGTCGCTCATAGACTTCTGCAATGCCAGGGGCTCTGCGAAGCCGCTGCCTACCGTGATATTAATGCTCTCTTTAAACCTCGTTTGAAGAAGGACATGTCATAGCGCTCGGGAAACACCGCAGCTGGTAGTTCGTTCCAGAGAACGAACCGTGCTAGACGAGATCGTGTCCAAGTAGTATGGATGAACTTTGCTGCGATGTCGAGTGGTGCGATGATAGAAAGGAGACGATGGCACCAAGTCAAACAGTTCCTCAGAGCACTCCCCGTTGAACATACGATAGAGCACGCATAGAGAGCCAAAGTCCCTCCGCTGCTCCAGTGACTCCAATTTGTCTGTGAGATTGGGATCATCGACGATTCGAACAGCTCGCCGTTGGAGGGAGTCAAGTGGGTCGAGCTGGTATTTGGGGGCTCCTGCCCACAGGTGAGAACAGTACTCCACGTGCGGTCGGACTTGTGCTTTGTATATCACAAGCCGTTGAGATGACGTAAAGTACCGTCTGGCTCTGTTCAGGACGCCCAGCTTTTTGCTCGCCAGTTTGGCTTTGTCTTCCAAATGACTCCCAAATTGGACCTTGCTGGATATTTGAACGCCGAGGATCCCAATGTCATCGGAGATACGGAGAGAAACTCCTTGGAACTGAGGCGCTATAACAAAAGGGTCCTTCTTCGCAGTGAACGCGCATACTTGTGTCTTCGTGGGGTTGAAATGAACTAAGTTATTCTCACCCCATTCGAGAGCCCGCCCGAGAGAGCCCTCAACTTCATACACAAGTTGTAACCGTCTCTCATGCACGGAGCTCCGAGGGACATTCTGTTGGCTAGTGTACCGCGCGTCACCCGTGCTGTCATCTGCATAGCAATGCATGTTCTCAATGGTTAACATGTCATTGATATGCAGAATAAACAGCGTTGGGGAGAGCACTGAGCCTTGTGGTACGCCAGCATTAACCATCATGGTATCGGAGCAAGCACCATCAACAACGACCTTAATGCTCCGACCATCCAGGAAGCTGGCGATCCATCTGTAGAGTCCCTCGGGGATTCCATAGGATGGTAGCTTCGATAGAAGTGCTTTGTGCCAGACCCTGTCAAACGCCTTGGCAATATCAAGACTAACAGCCAGAGCTTCACCCTTGCCCTCCAAGGCTTCTGCCCAACGGTGTGTGAGGTACACGAAAAGATCACCAGCTGACCGACCGTTACGGAAACCGTACTGGCGGTCGCTTATCAGCTGGTGCTCCTCAAGGTACCTCAGGAGTTGGGAGTTGATAACTCGTTCCAGAACCCTGGACAGCAAGGATGTTATCGCTATCGGTCTGTAGTTTGACGGGTCCGACCGGTCACCCTTTTTAGGGATCGGGTGGACGTTAGCTACCTTCCACGACGATGGAACCCTATTAGCGGTATATGAGAGACGATAAAGGCGCGTTAAAACGGGAGTCAACTCAGGGGCGCACGTCTTCAGAACCACTGCGGGGACGCCATCTGGTCCACTCGACTTGCGGACATCTAGGAGCCTGAGCTCTCGCCTGACCGCGCGTTGAGTGATGCGGATTTCCGGCATTGAGCTTTCACACCACGAGATGTTGGGTGGTGTGACTCCCCCGTCGTCTAGAGTCGAGTCACGTAACTGGTATTTTGCATCGAATCCTATCCTGACAGTAATATATAGTAAATGAGGTAGTAAAGTGTGCAATAGAAAGAGTTAATATTAAAAAAGCATCTTGTAAATGCGTTCCAGTTGCTGGTCGAGTGCGACCTGCTCACGCGACTGATGGACCTGTACGAGGACAACCGGACCAAGAAGTGAGTATGTTTGGTTGGGCGCGCGCGTGTATGTACCGCGGTGCGCGTGGTGGTATGTAACGTGTGTGCGTGCAGGGCGGGCGCGGCGCGCAGCGCCAGCGTGGGGCACGCGGCGTCGTGCCTGGCGGCGGCGGCGCGCGCGCAGCTGCCCGGCGAGCTGCTGCCCGCGCGCTGGGCCGCCTTCTGCGACCAGCACCTGCAGCACCGCGACACGCCGCTGGTACGTGCCTGCTCGCTCTCACCGCCACTGATACTCCAAACTACACCCTATAACTGATTTGTTCAATAATACAAATATTTCAGGGAGGCTACTATCCTTCAGAAAACTTCTACGAGATGGAAATCATACCTGACACGTCAGCGGCTAGTTACGATGTAAGTACTCGTACAACCTATCGTAACATTACAATTAGTAATGGCAACGGCATAGGCTTTCGATTCTGTATCGACTTGTTCATTAGCACTTAAATTAGATAAGATTGCAATTTCTAATAATGGTTTATGTATATTTATATATCCTCTGTATAATCTTATATAAAGCGTTTAAATCAAAAACCATTTATGAACTCCAAAGGTAGAATTACTGATGGTATGCCACAAGGCAGCATTCTGGGTCCCAGTCTTTTTCTTGATATAAAGAAATTCTTTGTGCTAACAAGCTTTTAATTACGGCAAAATATTTGCATGTGCTAACGATACAAATACGAATGTTACATATAATTATTAGTAAATCTGAATATGTTAAAAATATTAAAATATATTTTGGACTAGAATTTTAACTAATTCTCTATAAGAAAGAGTCAATGTGTTATATATTTTTTGTAATAGATAAATATTATATATAACTTATGTATTACAGTACAACGACATGGCAACGACGGGTACGATAGAAGAATTAGCAGAGGACGTTAACGAGGTATGTTATTCGTACTTTAGGTTAGGTTAAGGTCACACTGGAGTGTTGTCTTGGAGTTCTAATGAAGTCTGATATCGCCAATCCGTCTTGAGCGCATGTAGCGATTAATACTCATACCTTCTCTGTATGAGAAGAGGCCTTTTTCTGCAGTGGGATGACAATAGACCGATATGATAAGTTTAATATATAACTGTGCGGACGACACGACTGACGAGTTTTAGTTGTGCGAGCGTTTCTACATCAAAAGCATAATGTGAATTATTACACCAATGCAATGTTTGAAAATAATTCTTGAAATTGTGAATTGTTGTGTGTTTGAATTAAGAGTTCGAAGTAGAGGTCTAAGATATTTGCGTTACAGTTTGTAAACAGTAGCAAGTGGTCTGATAAATTATATAGATAATTATAACACAAATTAAAATGTAATTTATAATTTCAGATGTGCGGTGCGGTGCGCTCGACGGCCGACACGCCCGACTTTATAGCGGACGGACTCGGCATCGATGATAGTGATAAAGTTAGTACATCAAAACTTATTTTAAATGTCAATAAATTTTAGGTAAATACAATTAGACTTTTGTATAAAAATAATAAGTATTATTAGGTAACGATTCGATATTATAAATACGTAAGTAATAAAAAAAATTATGCTACTTCCACAGTACAATGGATTTTAGTAAATTATTCTTAAATTAGGGCAGATTCGCCCTCAGCGCTGTACTGCTGACGTGCGTAACGTGGGCCGGCATGACGTGTCCTACTGTGCTCAGGCTTAGCAAGCTTAGATATAGTACAATTGTTTCACACACTGTTATATATAATACTACTCTATTTATTTCACTTCCTCCGCCAAACTTTTAAACATTTCTCGAGCACCATAACATGTCCTTCTTCAAACGAGGTTCAAACAGAATTAATAGGTAGGTTTCATAGAAACCCTGGCGTTACATAAGTCCCCACTCATACAAAAAATTATAATTATCTGGCGATTGGAAAGAGTGGCGTGAGTTTCTTGCCAGTTCTTCTCACAGCTCTACCTCGTCAGCGAATTGGCTGTAGGTTAGTTCGCTGACTTCATGTTATTTTGACTTTTCATAAGTATCATACTTTATGATCAAAATGAAATAAATACTTTGACTTTGACTCCATGAGCGATAGTTACCATTTACCATCAGGTGGCCTGTTGGCTTGTCCGCCATTGTAGACAATACAAAATAATTATGCAATACTAACTAAAAACAATACATTTTATATGTTACAGTTAACAACAGCAAAGAACAATTTCTTGGAGTTAGCGAGTCAAAGGTGCCCAGATGAGTGAGTATATACTTAATACATTAAACATGCAAACCAACTAATAGTCTACACTAATAATATAAAGAAGGAAGATTTGTATTTTTGTATGCAACGATTAAACTCAAAAACTACCCGATCAATTTCATAAATTCTTTTATCGATAGAAAGCTACATTATCTCTGAGTAACATAGGCTACATATTATTCTCGTACTCCTACGGGAACGTGAACCACGGGTGAAACCGCGTAACGTCCGCTAGTTATTGATAATTTTAAAATTCATAATAACTACACTTTAAGAAAACACAAGCATACCATTGTCGAACATCTTAAAAAAACCACGAGTATTATTGAGCTTCCAGCACTCTCATTCGACATAGAAAACACACTAGTGTGAAAAATAAATAATTATTTATACTTCTATGCTAGAAGTCACTGTCTGTTTGTCTGTCTTTCACGTCTAAACCACTGAACCGATTTTAATGAAATTTAGTGCACAGATAGAATAGACCTTTTGGAACATTGTAGGCTTTCATCGTGAAAAATAGCTTGAAGGGGTTGAAATAAGGGATGAAAGTTGGTATGTAAACTGATATTCAGGCGGGCGGAGCTGCGGGCAACAGCTAGTTCTATATAAAGTCACGACCAAATCCATTTTCGGACAATGTAAACAAACAGTCTTTTCATTATATGACTGCCTCTGTGGTTCGGTGGTATTGTGTATGGACTGCCACGCAGAGGTCGCGGGTTCGATTCCCGCTCACTGCAAATATTTGTGTGCATGAACATGTCTATTTGCATTGGTCTGGGTGTTTCTATGTATAATATGTATGTATTTACAAAAAAAAAAGTATTTAAGTATGTATATCCGCATTCTAGAACCCATAACACAAGCATATAATATGCTTACTTTGGGTCTAGATAGCGTTGTGTGTAGTTGTTGAAATATTATTATTATTATTATTTTTCTATCAAAAACTCCATAACCGATGACACATGAATTTATACACATTCTGTTCACTGTATACTTCATTTTGTAACTATTTTTACTAATGGTTAATAATCAAATCTAGATTATTTAATAAAATTACGAATTACTTTTTGCGGTCGAATAAAGACGTCAAATTGATTAACAGTTTTATTTTTTCTGTACTCTCTATTGTCTTTGAAAACCAATGTTGTAATTTATAGTTTAACAAATACCTACAATCATAGAATATTTTATAATTCATCATTTATTTTGGGTTTGCCCTCGCAGGTCTGTTCATTTGTTTTATTGTAATATAGTATCTATAATAAAATCGTAACATACATACAAATTTCCATTTCCATTTTCATCAGGCAGGAAAATATTCAAAAGTATCTCAGTATTCCATTTTAGTCCGTGGTCAAAACTTTGCATTTAGAGGTCAACGCTTAATTTAAATTACATTTATTTATTAGATTAGGTACTACATTGTTTGTCTTATTATCTTAATGTTTATAAATCAACGGTTACAATAAAATACAATACCATATTTAACATAAATACAAATACTTGGAGTGATAAATTAAATAGAATTAATCTATTACGTAAATAGAGTATTCGTAAACGTAATATTATTTAAAAATGTAAGAAAAAGGACGAAAAATTATTATTTAACAATGTATTGGTGTCATTAATTTTATTTTTATTATCCTTGTCCTCATCACTAGTAAATTCATGAAACCATAGACAATGGCAATATAGCGGATTGTTTACATTGTACGAAATTGGAGTTGGAATGGACTATAAAAGTAATGAACCCATTCATACTTCGAACAATTTTATAAATAATACTTATTGTACGTTGTATGTAGCATGTGGGAAGACTCAGAGGGCGCACTCGCAGAGTCAGATGACCTCCACCAGCTACAGGACGGCGACGCGCCAGCGGACCGAGTGCGGGACGTGCTCGACCAACACTCGCGTAAGTTGTGGCATAAGTAACGAGCTTCCTGCGGCGCGGTTTCACGCGCGTCTTTGCTTACTGCTTTGCTCCCGTTGCTAATAGCGTTATGTTGTTTCATTGATATATACTTATGTTTTTATTTATCTTTTGCAAAATAGTGTATTTTTGCTTCCTTTCCAATCATGTTTATTATTCTCCGTCCACAGCGTGGGAGTGGTCGGGGGGCTCCGGGGGCACGTCGGGGGGCGCGGGCGAGGGCTGGGCTCAGTTCGCAGACCCCAGCACCGACCAGGACTTCGCAGAGTTCTCGCCCTTCTGGTCCTACACCGAGCAGCCGCACGGTACCTTATTCTTTTCATGTCGACAGCTAATTTATTTAACTGTATCTTAAGACTTAGCTACTATTGCGGTGTCAGCAGCGATCATTTAATTACTACTTAATGTTGCTAATGTTGTAGATTACTACTTTACAATCGGTTTTGGCTCGGAACTACACTCGCGGACACGCAAATCGACTCAACCCCTAATTGCACACATAAACTTAATTATTGATAAAAATATACAAGATGATAATAAAAATTGTCATTTTAAAGCTTGGAATACCAGCTTTTAATTAATATTATAATTAGTAAAATCCATCAACAACTTGGATAATTAATTAAGTCTTAACATAAAGGTAGACAAAAAGGTTAGGTCAGGTTTTTCAGAAATAAAACAATGTTATGAAAAACGTAATAAAATTCAAATTAAATCAATATTTGGTATTACCTCGTCTTGCTCTAATTAGCGCCTTTAATCGGTTTCTCATCGATCTTATTAAGTTCGAAACCGTGTCTTGAGAAATGTCATCTCACTCCTCTAATAACGCTGCCCGTAGTTCTGCAACGTTTAAAGGTGCTGGATTTCTGGCACAAATCCTTCGTTTGAGCTCATCCCATAAGTGCTCAATGGGATTCATGTCTGGTCCATAGTGCGTATTTGCACTTCATGCAGAAACTGCTGAGTCTCTATATCCCATATTTTTTACAAAATAATGTTGAGAGAACAACTACGAGTACATTACTGAATAGTAAAGGCCCAATTTCTTCCCTTTCCTTTTTCCTCATCTCCCTCGATTCTTTCACCTATCCCACTCCCTTACAGTAGGCAGCGGCTTCGTAGAGTCCCTGGCATTGCAGGAGCAATGCTAGGGACTCTGAGTCGTCCATGAGCGACAATTACCACTTACCATCACGTGGGCTGTTTGTTCGTCTAAGTAGGTAAATATTTAGTAAATACATAAAACACTTTTACTGTATTTTGCAGAGTCGCACTCTACAACAGAGCTGGATTCGAACCTGCGATCGATGCGGTTAGACGGCGAGCCCTCCGACAAGCGCATGGACGACGCCAGCAGCGCCGAGCTCGCCAACAACCTGCTCACGGCCATGTCCGCCATGTCGCCCGACGCCATCGCCAACATCGTCAACGCGAACCTGCCCCCCTCCCGCCCCGTCGCCGCCCCCGCCGCCACCGAGCCCCCCGCGACCTCGGCGACCCCCGCGACCCCCGCCACCTCCGTGACCTCCGCGACCTCCGCGACCCCCGGCCACTCCGCCTGCTCGCCCAGGTGATCGTCGCGGCGCCACCACGCGACCTTGTATGTTTAGTTTGTATACTTTATCACTGTTTGTTGTAATGGATGTGACACTTAGTATAAAAAAAATGGCGAAACGTAAGTTGTTAAACAGCTCTGTGTACCCTAGCAGGGATAACAAGCGTAAAGCTATGTATCTAACATATTATCAATTGATATATGACGTATTTGTATATAATATTGAAAAACCTACAACAACTAACAATAACTTTTTAAAATTAATCTTATCATTTAACTAAATATTTTGATAGATGCATTATCTATGAAAGTATTTATGTATAACGGACATATTATTAATAGTATTAATTTTCCTAAATTGAGAGAAATTCGACTAGTGTGTTCATCCTTGCTTTTTCGTCACATACGCCATTGTTCTTTAATATAATCGTAATAATTCAATTATCTTATAAGATAAACGTCCATTACAACAACTGGTAAGAATAATTACATGTAGTTTAGTCGCCATGTTCAATGTTATGTTCGAACCGTGTATTGTTTCATAGTTATATTTGCGAACATGTATTGGTTTAATGTTTTGGACTCGCATGACCAATGTCGTATAGTACAATAAACAGTTCAAGCTAACAACAATACAATCAAACGTAAAAATGTTCAAGGTCATAGAAAAACTCTTTGATCCAGAAATATCGTTAACTAGCGGCCCGCACCGGCTTCGCACGGGTGGACATTTTGGGATACATAAAGATACTTTTGTATGGGAATATAGAAAAGCTTTTTCAGGCATTTTTTTTAATTTTTCTCCGTAAGAACCATCCTTGTACTTCAAGGAATATTATAAAAAAAGAATTAGCGAAATCGGTTCAGCTGCTCTCGAGATTTGCGCTTAACAACACATTCAGCGATTCATTTTTATATTATAGACTAGCTGCGCCCTGCGGCTTCGCCCGCGCGAAAATGCTGTGTGTTTAATTAATGTAACTCGGGAAGCAGAGCGATTTTCAGCATAAAAAGTAGCGTATGTCCCGAAACCAAATCTATCTACATACAAATTTTCATCTAAATCGGTTTAGCGGTTTAAATTTAATATGGTGGTTAAGTATTCTTAAACTTTCTAAATCACCTTGCAATTTTTTTAGTTTACTTTCATAAGAACCTTCTCCTAACAATAAGAAACACAACAAAAAAAGAATTAACGAAATTGATCTAGCCGTTCACGCGTGATGCCATGACCAAGGGAAATAGGGATTCATTTTTATATATATAGATTTACCTCGATAATGACATATTCCATGCGCCTAGTATTGGATTAAGCCGTTCGGGTATGCCGTTTTTACCCAATTTAGGTAATTATAGATATAACAGTGTTTATTGATATCCCTTTATTTATTTATTGGTGGTCCCAGTCGCCGGTAAGACAATATTAAAATTAAATGGATCCGACAACTGGGCCCGCGGTGCGAGTTCATTGCGGTTCTAATCGACAGAAACCTCAAACAATGTATAAATAGATTGACTTAATCATTATGGAAGTTGGTTATGTTGTGTATTTTTATTTTAGTAACTTGCTTTTTGCGGCGCGGTTTCACTCGCGTTTTTCCTTACTGCTCTGCTCCCGTCGCCAGTAGCTGAATGTTACATAGCCCATAACCTTACTTTAGAACTGGGCTGGACGCAAAAATAATTTTTCAAATCCGACTGGTAGTTCTAAAGATTAGCGCGTCCAAACAAACAAACAAACACTCTTTCACTTTATATAATAAGAATAGATAGTAGTACTGGATAAAACGCGGTAATGTATGACGGATAGGTTACTGCGCGTACCGTATGACATTGGTTAGGCGAGTCGCGCATATATTTAATTCTCTGACAATTTGGGGTCCAATATTAAAAATTCCTTCTGTCCTCTTATGACGAACCACTTTGAATGCGTTATCACATTTAACTGTTGTCGAAGAGCCAACACTAACAGTGTATTATAACTTAAGGTTACGTTGTCGACGCGCTGTATACTTGTTTATATAATCAGCTGCATGTAAAGTAAGTGACGTGTAACAACGATATAATTATTGTATATAATAATAAATAATTTGGGCAATTATCGAGCTTTACCCTTATATTATAATTCTTGGATGTTATAGTGAATTTTATTAGAGATGTGATCGAGTCGCGTTGTTAGCTAAATTATGTGATGTGTGCGAGCGAGACATCACACACGTTCGTATCTCGCTCTGTCTAATGTTGATCTCATACATCTATTGATAGTTTTTGCATTTTTATACTTAGTGTCTTAACACCAACATCATAACGTATATTTTCGTGTGACCTATGTGAAGCAGTACACCTATTTTGGCCGATATAATGATATATATATAGTACTAGCTGCGCCCTGCGGCTTCGCCCGCACGAAAATTGCTATGTGTTTAATTAATGTAACTTGGGAATCAAGAGCGATTTTCGGGATAAAAAGTAGCCTATGTCCCGAAACCAAATCTATCTACATACCAATTTTCATCGAAATCGGAATAGCGGTTTAAATTTAACATGGTGATAAGTATTCTTAAACTTTCTAAATAACCGCGCAATTTTCTTAGTTTTCTTTCATAAGAACCTTCTCCTGATAATAATAAACACAACAAAAAAGAATTAACGAATTGATCTAGCCGTTCACGCTTGATGATATATAGATTATCATCAAGTCGTATTCCTATTTTATAAAGGTCTACATGTAAAGGTATTCTCGTAGAGCTGTGTGAGTCATTACGAACAGTAAACACTGTTGGTATGTTGACGTACTTATTTAATTACTTGTTTATTTTATGCAGTTAGAAAACAGTTTATTACTGTAGGCATAAAGTCTTTAGGAGTATGGTACGAGGTGGTACGAGCGAGGTGTGTTGTCGCGACCGCGCCTTAGTTAAATCATTCCTTATATACTTGAGTTGTACTATATTATTATAATGTTATTCTCCCGCAATCTCTCGTCTTCGTTTGGGACTATAGTCCTTGTTGCTACGTTATACAAACTATTATCGCTTAGTGTTCCTAGTTAAATAAAACAGACTGATAAAAAGTCTACAATTAATACAACAATATGAACGTATATTAATAAAGTAATTGTTTTTTATATCAACAATATCATTGATTGCCGAGCTGTTTTTCTTTGTATAGTAAGGCAGAAAACTTTATGTTGGTTAGATAAGAGTGAAGGTTTACATCGTTGGAGCACGCATAGAGCATTCTGTAGATATTCGTGTTGTAAAGGGTCGCTTAGCTGCAAGGGCTGTCAAGCCGATTAATTAATCGATGTGAATGGATATGTAAGTATTATAAAACGCTACAGGCCAGTGAGGCGCTAAAAAACCGCATTATATTGTCGAAATCATATCGATACATTATATCAATGTACATATCTCATGGTACGCTCCCTCACACATTATCATTACAGTATTACTTATGTTCAATATAGCTATTATCGCAGCATAACGCGCGTGTTTGTGGACAATGTTCACTTTATTTACTACAAATTCATAAAATTATGTTCGAAAATAAACAATGTGTTTGTCTGTGTGTCTGATCCGTCATATCTTGGAAGGCACACGCACGCACGTACTTAATCCATCTAAAAATTGTATGTATGTTTTAATATCTCGTTTAGGTCTAGTTTTGTCGACATATCCAGTTATATCAGCGTAGCGTTAGTCGGTTCGATTCCCGGGCGCCACGAGCCTCTGTCCCAACGTCCCTTGTTCACGTTCGGTGCCAAATATGGATGGATTCTCATTTTGTTATATTTTCTACTTTGATTAAATCGAAGTCGATCTGATTCGCATCATGTGATGTATGAGGGTGTTTAGGAAAATTTTGACAGCGCTATCAAAACAATTATTTTCCAGTGTTTATTTCGGAAATTTTAATGTTTAATTTAGTAAATGTATAATTCACGTGCTTAAGGACAAAAGATAATTACTGAGAGAGTTTTCTAAAATGGCGCCCACAAGGTGGCAGCACCGATGTGTGAGGTCTAGCTGTCAAGCGCTTTTTGAAAATTAACCCCTGATTGTCCCAATGTGACAGTTGAAGTATCGCTAACTAGTGGCGAAAATTTTCCTAAACACCCTCATTCTCTAGAGTTGCAAAATTTTAAGAAGTGTTGCTGTTTATTTGTTACGTTACATATATGTGTGTGATGGTCGGCGCGACGAACATGTCATCGTATCCCAAGCATATACGGAGTCCATATCGTGACGTAGTTCGAGCGTCGACTCAGCGCACTGAACAAACTTAGGTATAATTTATTTGTACGCACTAGTTGTATGTCGTCGTGATAGGAAGACACACGATATTTTTGTACCGTTAGTTGTCGTGATCGATGTAAGTACCTATGTACCTACTGACCAGTGTGATGTGAGTCGGCCTCGGCGCCGGACGGTGCTAACTGTACTGTGAGTGTACTCGCGCGACACATCGGCACCAGTTTATATAAATATTGTGATTATTAGCCAGTAGATTCAATAATCTTGTTGTCTTCAATTCAAATTTTACTATCTGTATACTGAGTCCGGAGTCATGAACAAACATATAGTAGACATGTTGATATCGTCACACACACGTACACAGCATGTGTAGCACAATATTGAGAGTTGAAGTTTTAGGAAGACGATTTTATAATGTACAATGAAACCAGCTGAATCATGACCCATCTTGCTGATATTTCGCTTAAAACTGTCAAACTTGGATCTATCGCATATAATGAAACGGCGTTTTTAATATTAACAACAACAGTGTTGGAGTCCATCTTTTGTTTTCACGGAAGATGGTTGTCATTTAATTTCATCCACATTTTTTCTTTTTTTTATCATTGTAATATACCATTAATATCATCAACAAGAATATTATTCTAAACTTAACGCTGGCAGAAATAGCTGACACAATCGTCGGCTCTGTTGCCAAAAAAAAAGGGAGAAGAAGAACAATAGTGTTCTCAAATAAATGTCAGTGTATTATAAAATGATACTAAGCTCGTTGCCAAGGAAATTTGTCTTCAGACGAATTCCGACCTACTTGCATTTAGATGAATTGCCAAAATGAGCTTATGGTGGGACATGATTCACTGTTCGATAAAATAAAACGAGTATATGGGCAGATGCTCGTCCTAACACGTTAGTATTATAGTCGTTAGCATTTAAAGCTGTGACACGTAAACATTGTATTAGTGCAATTAGATGCCTTTGGGTCTTGTTGTCAAATTTTATATTGTAAATTATAAGGATAACGTTGTTGATTTCAATTATTATATTATAATTTCGATTCATACATACCTCCTTGTAAATACTGCGTGTCACCGAAATAAAGCCATACGGGTCCTGTACCGAAATATTGTAACATTGCACCCCGTCTGTACCGACGTCACGCGTGTCGTCAACCAATCAGCGGCCGCGCTCGTCGCGTCCAATTGGCTCGCGTCGCGGCGCGCTCACACACGGGGTGACATTGTATTATTTTTTGGACATGTAGTAAAATTTGTTAGTTATGTATACTTTATTAATGTTGTATGGAGCGAGGTGTTGTATGTGATAGCAACATGTGTTCCCTTTTACTGCATGTATCGGTGTGCTCCTCGGTACTGGCACGATTTATATATTGTACAGGATTTTGTATTACGTGTACTTTTAACTCGTACCTTCAGCTAACGCGACCGTCCTCGATGTTATGCTTACTTATAATAATTAGAGAGACGAGATTAGTGTCGACTCGCGCACAAACACTGTCGTACTCATGTTCACTTTGCTATCGAATAGTAGAATACATACACGATCGTTGTATGAGTTGTGTTGTACGCGGTGTGTTCGCTCGTCCACTCGCCGAGCCGAGCGTGCACATTGCGCGCCGGTGACGTGCTCGCGGGGAGTGACACTTGTCTCTTGTTTAATATTAACTTTGTCGATCTTTAAATCATAATGTCTTGTAATATTGGTGGCGAGTGTTCGCCGTGTACATAGTGGGTAGTGAAGCGACGCAAGCGGTCAGCTGAGAGCAACGCGGGCGCATAATGCCCGCCGCCTGTATAAACGAGAACTGTGCCTTTCGGGCGCGAGGGACGCGGCGCCATCTCCCCTTCCTTCTCCCTGCCGTCACAATCTCACCTGACCCGTGCCGCGCCTGAACGCTCGAGACATAATAAATGCTCGTAATGTATTCTATTGTATTTATATCATAGTTAAAGTTTTATTAAAAAAGTTGCTCAATACATCCGTTGTTTGAATTACCAGAGCCATCCATATTCTGCTGATACTTACTGAGTGTCTTGTAGAGCGAGGACAGAGTGAGCGGTACGTTGACAATCCAAATGAAACAAACTCAATACTTTGATATAATTTTATTTTCATATTTTCATAATTTATTTATATATAATGACTATAATAATCATCTACCAAACTAAATAATCAATATACTTCAACAGCATCCTTTATATACAATATGTATAGTTATTATACTTCTTTATACTCCTCGTTCCTGAACGATTACAAAAGAGACATTCGTCTACTCATACAAAACAATAGAACTGAACCCTCGCTACGCGTCCTCGTTACACATAACAAGTAATAATTTGCCACAAGATTTTTGTTTATTTTTTAAAGTTATTTATTTACAAATACTTATATTTATAATTTAGTCCCATAATTCCCAAATGAATCGTCAGCGTCTGTAATGACAGGCGGCGGAACGTAACTACAAGTATAATAGATGCAACGTGGCGTACTCCAACTTTAAGTAACAATTAATAGAATTGAGAAAACTTAACGTTCCTTTATATTATGTACAGTACGTGATACTTATAACTCGGACCATGTTGTGTGACCAGTGGGTGATACGGACACAGACGGGTAGGTAATAATAGTGATGCGATGCACTCAAAATAATACTTTAATTCCTTACTTACAATAGTCCTTACCGATGTTAAAATGAAAAATCTACTTTATATTAAGGGCCGTTAGGTAGAAAACGTAGTAAGCGGCTTCTCAAAACTATACGATCTAAGGATACGATAGATCCTCGTGATATTGGTTCACGGTTGATATATTCCACTGATATGCCACTCGGATATAGCACGTGTGTGCAAGCTGCTCTCTACCAAAATAACGTTGCCTCAAGGTTAAAATTCGCTTAAACAATCACTAGGTAGGTACTGATCGAACGATTAAATCGGTAAACTTGTCTATGAAAATATATGACCAATAAAACTCGTCAGTGACTAGGTAACAAAATAATCTGGTTAAAACATGATATCACTGTGAACAGAGCACTAGCTATTGAGAGACAGGTACCTAACACTAACGCTAACTGTCATAGAGTTATGTTAACAACTCATCCAAATATAACTTTATTACAAGTCGTATAACAATTATAATAATTATATAACACAGCGTGAGAACGTACAAAGTTTGGCATCCGATATATCGTACGCGCACGCGCACGCGCACGAGAGGTACGCGGTGAAATAATCGCTAACTAATAAATATATCGACAACTCAACTAGCATGACTACTACATAAAACTTCAAGCTAAGTAAGGCGATCGAATGACACTCGACGTAAACATACGAAAACTTTCAGAGAGAAATAACGTCAAGCAAAGTCATGGCACAGATTACAGAACCTAAAAGATGCATCACTTCGAACAAAAGGTTCAATATCGCGATAAATAGCTACTCGCAAGTACTCGCTACTCCGTCTCCCTGCGTGCTAAAATGCACCTTAATGCTCAACCGAAAATTCGTCTGAAGACACTGATTTCCCTGGAAACGATCTTGGAACCATTTTATTAAACACTCAAATTTGACCGAGTACACTGTTACGAACAGTTGTTAGTATTAAAAACGTCCTAAGTGCATTATACAAAATAGATCTTAGAAGTTTGACAATACAAGCGAATTATCAGCAAAATGGTTCATGATTCAGTTGGTTCGATATTTCGATAGTACATACCTCCTATAAACCTATCTGTATGTAGCATCTGTCGCAGCGAATGCGCGGGTGCTTCCGCTACACAACAGCACCCCAACGGGAATGAGTTCGCCTAACGTCCTTGGGCGGTTGTTGTGTTCTGCTACGCGCGCCACGTGTGTTGTCGTGTTGAACATCGAAGATTATTATTGAAACGTGTATGAATACGTCGTGTCTTAAGCGGCGCGCGGCGTGTTAATAACAGATCTTTTCAGAACTACTATTGTTTCTAACTAACACATATTATAGACAGTAAAAGTCGGAACGTAAAATGAGCGACGAATTTTCGACATTAAGTAAATATGTAGGTACAAATGTTGGGCGCGCGCGGACGTATGCGACTGGCGGGCACGGCGCCCCTCTATGAAGTGATCAGCAGGATATACTTGATCTTGAGCGTGCTTAGCCGGCGCAAGTACATACAGTGACGGAGACCTGGTAACAGTGAGGCGCGGTGACGACATAAAAACTTTATTGCCATTGCGATACACCGATATCCACTACACTACCTATGTGTAGGCGGCGAGGAGACTCACCCCGGTACGCCGTAACTACCGTATTATTAAATACATAATTATGCCTGTAAAACTCCCACTTCTCTTATTCCTCCCAAAACACATTCGACATCCGTCGACCGTTTCATTAAATGTCCACCCCGGTAACATATATAATATAGAAATATACATGTATTTATACAAGTATTGCGGGGCGAACCTCTCGTCTACACTTAGACTATATACTACAGCGATATACAAGGAGCTTTAATCTTTAGTTTACACATTATAGTTATCGCTTTGTTTACTTTTTTTATTTTAGCTAGCAACACCAATACGACACCGACACGACACCGATTGGTCTGGTTTAGTTTAGGCTTGCAACCCGCACGTAGTATTGCTATCATTGTGTCAATATACAAACAGTCAAAGTTTGAATAACAGAACGTCGTGTCACCGACAAACGAACGACAAGTGAGTCGTACACAAGAACGTATAACGACCACGGACAACAACTGAACGTACGGTAACACAAGCCAGAGAGCTCGGAAGAGAAACTAAACTACACTTTATGTGTCAAAGGAATCTCCTGTGAGAAGTAACAAAAATTATTGTCATCCAATGCTTAAATTTCCAATCTTTAATATATTATTTTCTTTATATTATTTACTTAACACTTTATACAAATCAACATCGTCGACTATCCTTACATATTATAATAAAGGTCATTTGTATCTATAAAATGTACATCTACGTGTATTGTAATAGCAACATCGAAGTAGTGTCACACACGTGCTCGCGATAGATGCGACGAGACAGACCGCGCCGGGAACGAAACATACGAGACAGACCGTCGTCGTTTGACTCGACTAATAAGTAACATTGTATAAAAAGAGTTAAGTAAGTATGATATTATAATGTCGTATTTACATTATCACATCGCGCGAACGAATGCGGAGCGAGCGGCGTATTTACAGGGGAGGGGGAGGGACGCGCCCGCCACTATAGGCACACAAATAATTGAACGATTCAGCGTGTGATCGTAGAAGCGGGACACTACCGATCGGAAACGACTAGCTCGAGAGAGTATCGATTTGTGCGTTCGTTCGTATCACGCCGGGAAGTGAGGTGAGGTTCATAAGACTACGTAGCCGACCAAGCTCTAGCGGGCGGTTCACAGCTGGTACCACTTCTTGTCCTTGTACTTGAGCATGATCTGGTGCGCGGAGGAGGAGAACTCGGCGGCCTGCGAGTGCATGCGCTCGGTGCGGTCCTCCAGCTGCGACAGCTTGTCGCCGCGCTCCACCACCAGCATGTGCGCGCGCGCCACCTCGCTGGTGGCCGTGGACGCGCGCGCGCCCAGCTGCTCCAGCTGCTGCGCGCTGCCGCCCGGGATGTGCTTGGCCACCGCGCGGCTGGGCTTGCCGCTGCCCTCGCCGACTGCGCAGAGAGACCCGTCACTCGCAGTGTCGCGGGCTGCGGCCGCGCGACTGCGAGCATACTTACACAGCTCCTCCCTGTCCAGAGGCCTGGAGCCGCCGCCGAACAGTCCCTTGAAGAAGCTCTCCTTGGGTGGCTCGGGCATGTCGCGCGGCAGGAACAGTTCTCCCAGCATCTCGTTCAGCTGCTGACTGTAATGTCACATCATATGTTTTAGATGACAATAAATAGGTGATTTGGTTCCAAATGATAGTCAAACGAATGAACGTGATAATATGAGTTGACACCAATTTAAAAAGTTGCTTGCTTAGTTTCGAATCTACGACTCCGTCAAACAGAGCTAAGATGAGACCCAAAGAAAAGAGATGACATGGAGTACATCTTGCATCTTGCAGAGGTGTCAGGTTTCATTTCGGTATTCTATCCTTGTCGGCGGCCGCAGCCTTGAATTTTTAACAATAAAATTGAAGCTGAGTAGGATCTTTATAGCTACATAGCTATAAAGTTTCCTACGTAAAGTTAGCTCAACGAGCTTCTTTGTCCGTGTGATCGTCACGCTTAGGTTACCTATCAGGAAACTTACATAATTTGTTTCAAGAATCATAAGGACTCTAACTCTGATAAGAGCTCAGTTCAAAAATGGAGCGACGAAACGGGGTTTACACTTCTTCTTTCCTACACAAACTCCAAAACTGTTATCACAACTAAAATAGGTACCACAACGTTCAAGGACAATTAGACCTCGACAAGCAGACAGTTTACGATCAGATTGTGCTCTCTATGACAGAGAGTTTTATAATGAAATACTCACCAGAACTCAGTATCGATGGTAAACTTCTGTATTTCCGTGGGCGACGCGAGGTACAGTCCGTGACCTCTGTTGCTGAAGCAGAAGGTTTTCGCTATCCTGCAAGCCCACCACGCATGCGCTTTACTCACGGCCGGACAAGTAACGCATACAGTGTATCATGTTTCCTTGTATGTCATAGCTTAAGAAGAAAATAGAATAGAGATTGTCGAAGATATCAAGAATGAAGGTCAGAAAATGGGGGATAGATTTGTTCTATTCAATTGAAACGTCTCACCTGTTATCCTTAGTCCAGTGGTGGAATCTAGTGGACAAACTTTAGTCTAACATGTAAGTAAGCGAAACTAACGAGTACTAATCGCATCTACATAGGTAACATTCATGAGAAATAAAACATTCAGAAGCGGCATGCCTCAAGCGAGAAGATAGAGGAAGTAACTTGACAGCGCAGAACAGCAGCCGAGTGGGAGAGGACAGTCGCAGAAAGTAGTAACGATGTAGGTGTGTGCGTCGTCGCTGTACGAGTGTGGGTGTGTGTGGGACTTGTCCCAGCGCACGGACTACCAAGCGTGGGCACAGAGGGCACAGTGGGCAGGCACAGTCCGTGGGCAAATCATTGCATACTGAGCTCCGTTATATTTGTAATTTTGTGTTATCAAGTAGCCGGTGTCGGACCACAACTTCAGTGATGTTGTCGGCAAATTAAGTTATTAAATTAATTTTAAAGCTTTAAATAATTTCAAAATAAAAAAAGCGTTAACGAATTAAATCAATCGAATCGTATATGTGTAGAGTTTATATAAATTTTGTTTCAAAACAAAGTAGTTGTCAATGTCCACAGTACATCAGGAGCGCTTAATGATTTGCCCGTGGCCGAGTGGAAACTTAAATGAAACATATCAGGTGTGGGCGGGGCGGGGCATGGGGAGGAGATGATGGGGTCGAAGCAACTGTCAACGTTACATGAACATGTCTATAGGTACGCAACAGAGGCTGGAGTGAGCGACTCCACATGACAAGTGACGGTACGTGGCTAACGCATGTCTCTGGACGGCCACTTACTGGTCGGTGTCCTCGTTTACAATGAGCTGCTGGCCCCATATGGACAGCATTGGGTCTACGATACCCCTCTGTTTGGATTGTGTCTGGAAGCTACCAGGAATACAGACACCAGTCAGCGCTTGACTCGCTCCGGCGCACGCCGAGCCCTTGTGCGGCGTCGCCGCTTTGTGCCTGTGCCGCGCGATTGACGTGCAAGCGATGTACGAGCGACGTACGAGCGACGTACGAGCTAAGTCATAGTGGGCACAAAGCGGCGGCGCCGAGAGTGGGACAAAGACAAGGCGCGCGCCGCGAGTTAATCAACTTTGTTCTAAAGGTGGAAAGTTAGACAGAGAGTGATGCAGGGACACACTATCGTAACATGTGAGGCGCGGGAGCGCTAGGGGGGCCAGGGCGTGGATCATTCCGTGTCGGTCCGGTCAGTGTCGGGACAGTGTATATACATCCACATATGTGTTGCAGCACCAAATAAAAAAATTTACTGTTACAAAGTGAACGGTGTTAACGCGCAATAAGTACAGGTCTGAACGTTATAGCTTGTGTCGTGTTCGGGCCGAGGCCGATCGGTTACTTTTGAACTGAAAATAGAAAGAGTGCCAAATATCGGAAGCACAGGTGGTGCTCGACAGATTTGCAAAATTTTGTCTACTCGTGGTGAGAAATAGCGCGTCGGTCTAGTAGCGGAGTGCCGTACACGTCGCAATAGAAGGTGACACCGTCCCCGTCCGGTGCGAGCGCGCTCCGACCGCGTGTCGGACCCGCGTCGGACTCGTGTCGGACCCATGTCGGACACGTGGGACCCGGCGCCGGCGTCTCGCGCCGGACGAGGCTACGTTCTAACATCGATCGATACTGTACAGGAAGTCTGTCGCGAGGCTCCTAAATGATAAAATAGCGAATGATTCACAACTAAAACTTCTGATGATCATAATGAATGCGATAACCGTACAAATGACTAATCTTTGCCGAAAATAGCATTCTCAACATGATATAAAATTGCAAAGCTAATGTCAAAAGG
Organism: Parascotia fuliginaria; assembly: GCA_963082885.1. Lineage (NCBI taxonomy): Eukaryota > Metazoa > Arthropoda > Insecta > Lepidoptera > Erebidae > Parascotia > Parascotia fuliginaria. The sequence continues at coordinate 18,960,382 of OY720180.1, read as the reverse complement.
TACTATGTATGTAAAACAAGCCGTTTATCATTTAGTGCCTTCGGGTGGTGCAGAGAAATTGTCTAAGAGTGATTGTGTGTCACCGGTCAGTCTGTCGGCGCGCGACTGTACCCGCGGGGAGGCGCGTGGCGCGTGCGAGTCGGCCTCACCTGAGCTCCGACAACGGCAGGAAGTCCACGTCGACCAGCGGCCGCAGCGACGGCAGGCTGTACGCCACCAGGTGACCCGTGGACAGGTAGTTCACCAGGCACACGCTATCTAAATATATAAACAACAATTAGTTACAGGTGAACCTAACGTCAGCTTGGAATAAAGGATTGTGAATGGTTGGTTACCTTTCAAGCTAACAGTCTCGGCCTTGACAACAAAGTCGGTGTCGACAATCTGCTGCCTGTAGACGCAGTTCTGGCTGGGCAGCGCCACGACGCGCGCCTGCTTCTCCGAGGCCACCACCACGAACTGGCGGTCCCCGGCCGCGTCGCTCCCCGGCGTCGGCGACATGCGGCTGCCCGAGCTCGACGAGCTCTGCTTGGTCGGAGTGCGCTCGCGACGCTCTCTTATCTGCGAGTTGTTTGTGACCATGTATTGCACACGCTCCAGATAACAAAGAGGGAGTCACTATTAAGTTTGTACTTACATCTTTACTATCGTCTTTCCAACTTTCGTACGAATAAGGTATTAAAGCACCATTACAGTCGAGAAACGACATCGTCAGGATTGAACCTTTTAACCTAAATATGGGACCACCTAGAACAAGATATTGTTTTGTAAATAAATCTTAACGAATGGTTTACGTGTAACGCGTCACACGTGAAGATGAATGTTACCTCTATCGACCACTTGAATACATACCGCTCGTGGAGACGACGACTGGCTGTGTGTGCCTGAGGTCCGCCTCCGGCAGGCTGATCATCATGGTGAGCACCGAGCCCAGCGTCGTGCCGATCCACAGCGTCGGCAGCAGCGTCGTTGGGTCTGTGCACGAACAGGATATTGATGTAATCTGTGACGTCCGGCTCGACTGATAGACGTGACAGAGCTAGAGTATGCAGGACTCACCAGACTTCTTAGTGTAACTGTCTGCGAATGCGAGGCACTGGATGCCCTCCTGCGAGATGTTCTCGAGGCTGGACATGGAGCTGGAGCGCGACCGCGAGAACGAGCTGTCCAGCTTGTCTACCCGGCCGGTTGGCAACATACACACAGACGGATTACTCCCTCCGCGCGAGAGGGCGCGGCGAGGGTCACGCGCGCGAGGAGGCCAGGCGCGCGCGACCTCGCCCCGCGGGGCGGCGCGGGACCTCTCTACTCAGGAGATAGCACAGAACGACGCTGGCTGATGAGTTGGCAAGGGTCCAGCGAGGCGAGCCCCGCGCCACCCGTGCGGCGGCAGCTACTCTACGTTAGTGGTAGATACGATTGCAGACTAAAGCTGGCTGTAGCTCACGGGCTCAGTGTTAGTGCTGTTGTGAAATTAGCTGAAATAGTAGGTGCCACAGTACGGTGCTCTATATAATAATACGTATAAGGTGGTAATAACGAGAGGGATCATGCGAAGAGTCGAGGCTGCCGCGTGCCGACCGATCTCAGCTTATTTGCACAACATGTTGTATGTCCAGTATGTCCGCGCTCTGTTAGTTGCACGGTCGTTATATAGTGTCATGAGGCGTGAGGCGTTAGTCACGACACCGGTCACCCCATTACAACATTCAGTATTATTTGTTATAAGTTAACTAGCACATCGATAAACAGCTCTAAATGTACAGCAAATGAGAAGCGGCTAGTACTCGCATAACACAAGTGTTCAAACACGCAACATAACGCGACAGATGTGGCAGGTCGGGTGATGGAGCGGGAGCGATCTCTGGGCCAGCAGGCCGACGCGGCGGGGAGGTGAAGAGGTAGGGGGGAGGGAGAGGGCAGGCCGTGTGCGGTGAGGCGCCATGCAACTACGCACTGTTAGTAAGGAGAATACCGTAAGCATACATAGACACAATGACAGCCGAATGTAAAGGCAGCCAAAAACGAGCCATATAAACTTTTTGCTTTGTGGTCGAGCTAGAAACAGAAATAACATTAATGTACTCGACTGTGATAAGAACAAGTCGTAGAGTAATGTCGCGGGGGAAACTGAACAACATCCATGTAGCGCGCGAAGGCAAATAAACAGATAACGTGAACGCTCGTGAGTAATACTAAATATCGACGACAACATTACAGTACAAGGTAAACAGACGTGGCGATACAATTGTAATACGATATGAAAGCCTCGCGTACATTATATATTAGCCACATATATAACATAATATTATAGTAGATGTAACAACTCATCGACGTATCATAACATAATATATATAATAAAACAGTGATAGATTATAAAATAGTTTTGAGTAGTAAGTCACCTTTTAGTTCATTCTATGTCATGCGAGTCCGAGGACAGAGTGCGCCAGACAGAGTGTGCGAGTGAGACAACAAGACAGTCACAGCCACGTTCTCTAAGGGCACGGCCACGAGTGCCGCCCAAGCGGAAATCATACACATACCAAATAAGATAAGAGAAATAAATAAAATAAATGCAAATGTTGTTCGGATACCGTTGGGTTGCATTATGTTTAAGTAGTCCATAGGCGTCTGCGGAACCGTGGGTTCTGCACCGACAAACACACGACAACATGTTACAAGCGCGGCCAACAGACAGAGGCCACGCGCGGCCCGGCCCCCCGCCCCGCGCCGCGTGCGCCCCGCGCTCGCCCCGGGGTGCTGGGGTGCGGGGGCGCGGGGCGCGGGGCGGGGGCGGGGGGCCGGGCGGGACACACATCGTACACCATACACTGACAGGACATTAGAACATACCAACTCATTCTAGGTCACAAGTCGACGATCACAACGAGAGGTCACTACTCGGATATAACGACTACTAGTAACATAATTATAACTAAAATATGTGAGATATACTCCAATGATTACCTATTAAATGATTCCGATCTGAAATTGGAAATGTTTCAAATAAATAATATGGAAGTATGCACAGACATGCACAGACCGACAACCAAAAGGGCCGAACTAATGACACACCGCGGCTCAAATCTCTCACTCAGACCATGCTTACGTCTCGCTCGTATGGCTTATCTTCGCACAGCCACCATCGCGAACTGAAAATCCAACCATATGACGAGTTAGTCGATAATTAGTCGAAATTCGTCGCAAAATAACAAAATTGGTCCACACCGTTTAAAAGTTATAAAAGGGATATTGGTGGCTGTGCCGAATTGAGCGTTTAGGTTGGCACCATTACCTTTGTATCTCAAACACTTAATAAATATCTAATTACGTCGAAAGTTACTCGGTAAATAGTCGAAATTAGTCGCAAAATTCCAGAATTAGTCGGTCTACCGTTTAAAAGTTATAAAAGGGATATTGGTAGCTGTGCCAAACTGAGCGTTCACATTGGCATCGATATGTGATTAGATTTCCAGTTCGCGATGGTGGATGTGCCAAGGTGAGCCATACGTCTCGCTCACACCACTCTCGCGCAGCGCTCACTCACTCAGACACACTGAGCCGCCACTTAGACCTATAACAGTATGTAAATGCTGCGTGAACATATATAATATTTTTGCGCTGGCACAAGACTAATCTTATCACATTTGTTGTGAATTAGAACATTGACAGTAATCACTCAAATTAAATGAACGTTAATTTATAATGTGTCCTTTGAGTTTCTTGTAAGTGTTCGTATATATTAGTTATGTTCTAGTTCACAAAAAGGTCACATGTTTGAGTATTCAGTAATGGAAAGAAGTATATCAGTGAGTGTGGAAAAACCAATTAAAACGTTAAATAAACAAAACTGAACAGAAGAGAAAGTAGTGAGAATGGCAAAAGATGACAGAGCGCTTGACGCGACGGGCACCGATGAGCGCATGCGCGAACATTCAGTTAGTAGCCAGCGAGCATATCGGCGCGAGCTCGGGGACCGCCGGCCAGCGGGCCAGGGACGAAACAAACAAACGAAACAGAACCAAACATAACTGAGGAAGAAACTGCGACTGCCTCAGAACGGAAAGAGACGAGGCCGAGAGTTACAAGACAAGGTGACTGTACTACCAAAACTGCAATACTGGCGCGTCGTCAGTAGCGAGTGTTGCGGGGCGGGGGGCGCGGCGTACACGTCCGACGCCGTGGACAGGCACTTGTGCAGTTTGCGGGTACCTTGCGAGCGCGAGCGGCGCACCGCGCGCCCCGGGCCGCCCTGTGGCCCGCCCGGCCCGCCCGCCGCCGGCCCGCCGCCCGGCCCACAGCACGGCCCGGCCCCCGGCCCGGCCCCCGGCCCGGCGCCCGGCGCGCCCGGCCCGCCGCCGCCCGGCCCGTTCATCTACAACATACACAGCGCCCGCCACCGCTACACCTCCACCCAGCACCCGCCGCACATACACGTACATAGAACATGAACACCTCGCTGTTACTGGTCGGACACGATGTTAGAGCGTGATCTCTGTGTCACGAGTAGTCATTAGTAGTGGCCGGTGTTAGTGTGAGTGTCTCCCTGAGGACGTACCTCCGGCCGGCGCGGCCTGCGCGGCGACGTCGGCGCCGGCGCTCGCGGGGCTACAGCACAACCGCGCTACTAACAGCCCTGAGAACAGTGTCACATGTACTGTCGAGCCTAGCACTACCACTACACCGTACGGTGCGCTACAAGCGGAGTGCGGCTCGGGCCCGCCTACTGCAAGGAGCTTAGCACAACACAGAGATCACCTACGAACTGATGCATCTCAACTATTAATCATTGTTCAATTACCGAGGAAGTCGGCGAATAGATATTTAAGGCAGTTAGAGTCTTCGTCGGAGGAGTCCTTGTCCTTGGAATAAAAAAATACACACATCAATCACCGAGTGCGAGACTTACAAGATATATTGTGTGAGACGCGAGCGTCCCGCGTACGGTACTGCAGTGGGCACGGAACAAGATATACGTACACTCTTACTTATATATTATTATTATACTCTTATACTTATCATACATAGTTTATAAACCAAATAAAATAAAAAGCCAAATATTACAAGAAGCACAAAGCATGTCGAGTCGCGGCTCGCCCGCACTACGAGTCGACCTTCACAAGTGTTATGCGTCACATGTCAATCTCACTAATTAATTTCAGTACACAACTTCAAAATCTAACTACCATCACCTCTAGCTAGTCAAAAATCTATGTCCCGAATCGAAAGGGGGCTACGGTAGTGATGATCAAAAACGCAAACCATTACCATTCCAGTCGGGGGAGCATCGAACTACTCTAGTGAACAGCGAGAGGGACCGTGAGACCCGGCGAGGAGGCGAGGAGGCGAGGAGGCGAGCGTGGCGCGCGTGACCAATACTTACTGAAGCGGCGCATGAGCGAGCCGGCCAGCGAGCCCTGCGCGCGCCGGGGCTCCGGCCGCGGCCGCGGCGCGGGCACGGCCAGCAGGCGCTCGTCGCGCTTGCCCGCGCGGCGCGGCGGGCGCGCGGGCGCCTCGCCCAGCGGCAGCGAGTCGGGGCGGGCGGGCGCCTCGGCCGCGTCCTGCGCCTGCCAGCGCGCCTGCAGCTCGCGGTGCATGCGGTCGTACACGTCGCCCTGGCGCCGCTCCTGCAGCTCGCGGTGCATGCGCTCGAACACGTCCTCCTCGCCCTCCGGCGGCCTGGCGCGCTCGCCGCCCGCCTCGTCGCTGTCGCCCGACGAGCCGCCCTCCGTCGTCTCGCAGTAGAACTGGGCGTTGCCCTTGGCCGCGTCTGGCGCCACTTCCTCCAGGTTATTCTCGGTGGGCGCCGCGAAGGCCGCCTTGAACTTGAGGTCCACTTTGGACAGCTGTCGCTTTAGGTTGAACGTCTTCCAGGAGGAAGATTTGCGACGCGTGTCGAGCTTGGCGTCGGGGGGTGCGGGTTCGTCTAGAGGAGCCCCCTGCTCGGCGGGGCTGGCCGGCGAGGGGCCTCGGCCGCTCTCCTCCAGCTTTGACGACGCGGGATGGGAAAAAATATCAATGATGAAGTATAGCGACCGCCGGGACCGATCGTGAGCGTTCCGTGCGGGACTAGAGGATGCCGTGAACTGTGAGCTCGCTACCCGGGTGAGGCGAGAGCTAAGGGTGATGTGATACCGTACGCTAGCGCCGAGTGAGTGGGCGAGTCTCCTACGTAAGTGTCATTCGCGCAAAATCTGCAATCTTGACATTCTATGTAAGTATATAGGCGACAGGAGTATAAACAGACAGGCCGAGTGTAAAGAATGTCTAACGATGCCATGCCAAAATGTCACTACTGGGACAAGCCAGGGTCGGCACTACTGCTAAATTTTCAAAATAATTACAAAGTAATACAAAATAAAGTAAGTGTGAGGGGGTCGGCGGGGCGCGGGCGCTGCCGCCAGCAACTCATACTAAAGTAAATAAACAGCAAATGAAACATAATGTGAAGTAAACCGTCCTCGCAGCGTATACGTGTCTGCTCCGCTGTACGAGTATACCGTGAGCGATACGGACAGTGTCGGGCGAAGTACGTACTTCCATGTTTAGTGATCTTGTGACGCTCAGCTTCTACAAAACATCGTCTAACATAACATACCCTATTTGTCATTTTGTGTCACAATTCTTAATCCAATTTTTTTTTCGACAATTGAGATTACTTGGAATATTATAACATTTAGAAACGGTCAAGCACTCCAGTTACAAGTATGAGTAGCTGGCGCGTTTGAGCGTTATTTGACTACTTGTTCACGTGTCTGTACAGCGTGTGTGTGTGTGTGTGTGTGTGCGCGCGTGCGTACCTGGTCGAGGCTGGGCGAGCGCTGTCTCTCGCTCTGTCGCGGCGTCTGCTTGGCGTGCGGCCAGGCGTCGGGCGGGTGGTACAGCGCGCCGGCCGCCAGCGCGGCCACCAGCACGCGCCGCGATATGTCCACCACCACCACGCCGCGCTCGCCGCCCCACGCCATGCTGCGCACCCACACCATCACACCGTAGCGCATCGCTCACGCAACGTAAACCAACATCGATCTCAAACTCAAAATCATTTTGGTTAAATGTTAAAATTACAAAAACAACATGTCAGCCATTAAACCCACACTTGCTAACGAGATTGGGCCACTAGAAGAACTGGCAAGAAATTCAGAATGAAAAAAAGATAACGTTTACAATTTAAGTCAGCAGTGAATCCAGGGGAGGGCGGTGGAGTGAAGCCCCTCAAAATCCAAATCCAGAATGAAGCCCATCGGCGTTACGAGCTCCGCCCTCGCTACCTTAGCTCATCGCTGTTCTCGCTCTTCTCCTGCCCCCTGGCGCTATCGATTATCAGATTTAGCCGCCCCAAACTTATATCCTGGATCCGCTACTGATTTAAGTATAAGCTTACAATAACACGGTGATGACAAAATGCTTAGTGTTATACGTACAGTCCATAGGAGGAGTTGATGGTGAGCGTGGTGACGGGGTGCGGCGGCCCCTGCTGCAGCGCCACGAGCGCGGGCTGGAAGCCGGGCGCGCGCCGCACGCCGCCCGTGCCGTCCGCGCCGCGCACGCGCACCGCGCCCGTGCCGCCGCCGCCCGACCACACGCCCGACTGCACGACCACTTGCGTTAGGGTATAGTGCCACGCAAATAACTTGAACAGTCGCGATTTCAGTTCATGGGCTTTCCAGAAATTAGTCGACCAATCTTAACGCACGATACGTAAGTGTGATTTGGTGATCGTGATCTACTAATAGCGTGGTTTTAAAATTTGTGGCTCAAAATTTAATTCTGCGCATCTAACGTCATTGTTTAAGATGTTTACCGGATACTATACAATACATTTATTATTTGTGGCGTCACCTTTCTGGCCAATACAGGCCCACATAGAAAACCAACATGAGCGAAAACACCGATGACAAGTTTATAAACTACATAGATATTTAACATAGTAGATCCACGCTAAGTTTCTTAATAAATGGGCCGAATCAACCGGAGAAATACAATCCTCTCATAGAAGATCGACGATTAGTTTACATGCTAATGTGGTTCGCTGAGTGAGTGAGAGCGCCGGCAGTCTGAATACTCCCTCGGACCACTTCTTTTTCCCTGTTTATTCCTTATCCCGTTCTTCGTTGGTCGGCAACGGCTTGGTTGTGTTTTCTAAGCACTATTACTTCTGCGATGCTTAAAAAACACAGGCAGCTCTATAGGTTACGGTTACCACTTACCATCAGGTGGATGCTTGTTTGCCACTAAAGTTGTAGAAAAGAAAACGTTGCCGCTATACAATTCTGAAGCACGATATCAAAATGTTCACGCACTCTATATTATTTATATACATCTCGGCAGTATCATCCGTTGGCCAGTAGTACAAAACAGATAGATACAGAAGTCAATCACATGTTGTACAGGGTCTTTAATTAAACGCTTCAAACAAAACAGTGTCTGAAATGTCAGCGAAATTTTTTGTTCATTTGAAATACCTATTGATACCATTATGTATGATATTTAACAATGTTCGCTGCGAATTGACTGACTGAATTGACGTCCATCCAAAATGTCCAATTTACTTTGACTCTGGCGCATAAATTAGGCCGAATTTGAGCGATGGCATGGGTTCTCTTAGCTTTGGATGTTACTGTACCTGTGCCTTTGACTTAAGAAAAATTCACAAGAAAAATGACATATGACAATTGTCATTGAAAATCACCTAATAACTTCTAAACGGATTAACCTATTTACACTTTCGCCGTAATCGCTCAACTGGTGATCTTCTAGTGTATCTCACGCACCGCTGAGCGTTAGCCATCGAGAGTCAAGGAGAGGCACTGGCTACTAGCCTGGATATAGCGAAGGCGTTCGATAGGGTCTGGCACCGGGGCCTTCTGTCGAAGTTACCATCTTACGGACTCCCCGAGGGGTTGTGCCAATGGGTTGCCAGCTTTTTGACCGGCAGAAGCATAAGAGCTGTCGTCGACGGTTGTTGCTCGGATAGCCTGGTCATAAATGCTGGCGTCCCGCAAGGCTCCGTGCTATCCCCGACGCTGTTTTTGCTGCATATCAATGATATGTTGTCCATCGACAATGTTCATTGCTATGCAGACGACAGCACTGGGGATACGTATTACACGGGCCGGGCGAACACCTCTCGTTCCATTGTGGAGGAAAGTCGAAAAAGACTTGTGTCTGAAATCGAGAGCACTCTTAACAGAGTCTCTGATTGGGGACGACTAAACCTAGTCCAATTTAACCCCACCAAGACACAAGTCTGCGCGTTCACCGCTAAAAAAGCTCCATTTGTAGATACTCCGCAATTCCAAGACACAGCCCTTACAACATCTGAAAGCCTTGAGATCCTTGGAATCGACATCTCCAGCAGCGTCCAGTTCCGCAGTCATCTGGAGGCTAAAACCAAGTTGGCCTCCAAAAAGCTCGGTGTGCTCAACAGGGCGAAGCGGTACTTCAGTGCGGGGCAAAGACTATTGCTTTACAAAGCTCAAGTTCGTCCCCACATGGAGTACTGCTGCCATCTTTGGGCGGTAGCACCCGGATACCAGCTTGGGCCGCTTGACGCGGTCCAAAGGCGTGCTGTAAGAGTTGTCGACAATCCCAAGCTAACAGGCGGTATTGAATCACTAGGCTTAAGGAGAGACGTTGCCTCCTTATGTGTATTCTATCGCCTGTATAATGGGCTGTGTTCTGAGGAATTGTTTAGGATGGTGCCAACGGCCACTTTTTATCATCGCACCTCCCGCCATCGGCTGGGAGTTCATCCTCACACCTTAGAACCTCTTAGGTCCCGTACAGTGAGGTTTCAGAGAAACTTTCTCCCTCGTACGATAAGGTTGTGGAATGAGCTCCTCGTCGAGGTTTTCCCGAGAGACTACAACATAGAGTTCTTCAAGAAAGGAGTTAAAAGGTTTTTAACAGGGTCGACAACGCGCTAGTGATGCTCCTGGTGTTGCAAGCGTCCATAGGCTACGGTAACTGCTTACCATCAGGCGGGCCGTATGCTTGTTTGTCACCTTAGTCGTATAAAAAAAAAAAAACACAATTTTATTTGCCCTATCCGGTTTAGACTTTAACTTATCAAATGACACTAAAGACACTACAATATCTACACAAACAAAAAATCGTGTTTCAAATTACGTATACGCATGTCTCAAACGGACAGCACTCGCGATCGCACTGCTCCCAAACGCTCTGAGATATGTGTCTGTGAGAGGTGTGTATGTGTGCGTAGCTCGAGCGCAGTTTGTATGTAGATGGACTTCTGGTATTTATTGTAATATCTTATATTTTACTTATAATTTAATTTTATCTTGCTTTTTATGCATCTACTTCATTTATCTCTGCATCACCCTAAGGTAGACTGGTAGATAATGCCGTTGGCATTAAGTCCGCCTATACATGTGTTTTTGTGTATGAAGTGTTAATAAATAAATAAATAAACTTCTGTACGTATCTGCTCTGTGCTAGTAGATCGCAGGCACGCTCACCCAGCCTGCTCGGAGTATCCTCCTTTTTAGTTGCAGGTATCATGTGATGCCGCTACACATTTATAAAACAACCACCACATCCTACAACAGGTCTGAGCACTATTTCTGTATTTTATTTATAAACTTTTGCCACAAAATAAATTGGTGTATAAAGGCGGCCTTAATACCTTTACTTTGACTTAAAACCTTTGGGTGATGCAAAAACAAAATTTGGTAGTTGCACTCAGTATACCTACTTACATACATACATATAAATAAAAATAGAATACAAATATGTATATATTGTTATAATAGCAAATAAGATAATTAAGACGAAGAGCTACTATTGTTACCCCAGCAATTTTTTTTTTATATCACAGCTTACCAAAGTGGCTCCACCCCGCCTGATGGTCAGTGGAATCCAGAAGTGGCGGCCACTATACCAAAAGCCATCGTCTTAAACTGCTGGTATGGTGGCCTCCACTATGGCGGCTGGGAATGGGGTTACGGAAAGGGAATGAGGGCGGTGAGAAAAGAGAAAAGGGGGGCAATTGGGCCTCCAGCGCTCTCACTCACCGAACGAAACGCAGTAGTACGGATACTACTACTCTTAAGTCGATCTTCTGGACTGCACCGTTGGTCTAGTGGTTAGTGTAACTGACTGCGACGCCGGGTGTCGTGGGTTCAATTCCCGCGGAAGGCAAATATTTGTGTGATAAACATTTGTATTTGTCTTTAGTCTGGGTGTTTCCTATGTATTCTAAGTATGTATTTACAAAAACAAAGTATGTATATGTATTATATTTCAGTTATCTAGTACCCATAACACAAGCTCTGCTTAGCTTGGGACTAGATGACGGTGTGTGATAGTGTCCACATATTATTATTACTCTATGAGAGGGTAGTACTTCCCCGGACGATCCGGCCCATTTATGCTGAAATCAGCGTGGATCTACTACCGTAAAGCTATAATGTTATGTCTTTTTGTGTCTCGAGTATATAATATACACGTATATAGCATATGGTTTTTCTCCTATCTCCTATCTACTAAATTTGCAAAATTGTCTGCTAAATTTTACACCTATGGAACAGTGAGTGACCTTACGCCATTATATGTAGATGTATGCATGATCTCACCCTTCTGCTGTCTCCCTCCCCGGCGTCTCCGGCGCGGCTGAACGACATGGACCGTCCACCCTCCGCTTCGGGTGAGCCTTCTTCCTCTAATGCCTCCGTTATAATCGGTATTTCTATCACCTGCAATATAAACACTGGTCTTAACAAGCAAAATATATTATTAAAAAAACAAAAAGTCTGCCTATCTAAATATAAATGAAACCAAGAAATCCACTTCTTTTTTGCGCTAACGCTACATTGCAAAATTATACACTCTATGTCACTACCACAATTAATACCAATCTAATGACGTATCATTATGCTAAAATCCTTTATGCCATTTACACTGTAGAGCGTGCCAAAGAAATAGACATACATACATATGAAATGAAATATATGTTTATTCAAATAGGTTAATTAAATTAACACTTATGAACGTCAAAGTTTACAAAATTCCAGCAAATTAACCTACAGCCAGTTCGCTGACGAAGTAGAGCCATGAGAAGAACTGGCAAGAAACTCAGGCCACTCTTTTTAATCGCCAGGTTATTACAATTTTTGTAAGTTACAGTTTCAAGTAGCATGCAAAGTGACGCAGGCAATACACTTAACTCTATAGATACTTAATTACTTACAGCTTTCTATGTTGTAAAGAAAAATTAAAAAGTAAAATGTGTGCTTTACAGGCTGCCTCAATTTGCATATTGCTATAAAGGGTAAAGGCAACATGTGAACTGTGATAAATGTTTCTATGTAGGTATTATATAAACTGTTAATTTTTGGTATAAGTATAAAGTAAGATGAACTTGAAACATAGATACATACATACGCTCGAAAGACATTATCCTCCTTGACTTCCACAGTCGGGCAATTAACTTCAATTAAAGATGTTTGGCACATAGTTTTAATACCACAATTCACAAATTATTCTGTTATGTGTAATAATTTTAATTTTGTGTAAGTTCTTACCAATAACTTGTACGTGTGGTTTATACTGTCAGTGTAAGTTTCTAAATAAATAAATTAACCCCTTAATGGATTCCGCATAAAGTCAACGCACATCAATTATACGGACAGAATGGGTAAATTTAATAAAAAGTTGTTTCATATAAAATGTAAAAGAGCGTATGACAGGGAGACACGGACGTGACGAGGACGTGGTACTACGAGTATGTGCTGACCTGTGTTTCCCCATACGTTTCATTCTTGCGGAACTTGAACAACACGACGTGACCGTGCGGCAGCGCCACGCCGAGCCGCCGCGACTCCGCGCACAGCGCCACCTGCTGGATGGCGAGCGGACTGTCCTCCTCGTAGCACGCGCCGCCCGCGCGCCGCTCGAACACTGCAACGTGCGATGCGACACCATACTAGCGCATGCTCGAAGCGACAATTTGAAACTTTCCATAGAAAACTCTTCTCATATACACGAACATAGTGTACCTATTCATGCTTAGATATAAATAAGACGCGCGAATTCAATGCATTTCATGTCGAGAAGGAATATGTGCGCTACGATGAGGAGATAAGGTCGAATTTCCGATGTTAAGTTTCAGACTGAGACGCTTCGATGCGCTTCGATTCCGCGCTAGTATGAATTGACCCTTATGTATAGGTATGACGTGAACAAGTTGAAAATCTCGCAGAGAGCTGAGGAGGGAACTATGCAACCAAAATTCGCTACACAACATGTTTCTTTGAAGAGTAGAAAGGCAAGTAATGACAAATGTAGCTCGAGGTTCAGTCGAGGAAAGCGACAGTCATATTTGCAGTAGGAGTGCCGCTTCCACAAACGAGATATAGCAGATCGTGATTCAGTAAATATAATAAAAACCGAGAACAAAGATGGTTAAGATAGTCTCGATGCAAAATCCAAGGATTTTCTTTCGTGGCGTAAATTGAAAAAAGTTCAGAAGTAAGCTATAAACAATCGATCGATACAAGATTCAAAAAGAAAATTATTTCTAAATCTGTTACTAACCTTTAGAACATTTTAATTTGTATAAAATTTGTAAGGTCCCTGCACTTGCGTCCCAAAACTTAACACTACCGTCTGCATGCCTGAAAATGAGAGAACGGTCATCAAACGCGAGATATTAAGTACTACTACATAACAAATAATTAATTCCCTGGAAAGAATAGTACTTACCCAGTAAGTATAATTTCACTGTATGAGCACGACGCTGGCGCCCATTCACCTCCATTAATAGGCCACAACTTTTCACTAAAACCTGTCGTCTTCTTGTTCCCTTGCCGACCCACCGAGTAAAATGCTGGGATCTGAAATCAAGATAGGTAATCGCTCATAAATTCTAGTCTATACTAATTAGTTTGTAATAAATACTATTAGACTAATTTTAAAATTTATTCTCTTCATTAATAGAATGCTACATTATCACTGAGTCCCATGGCTACTTTTAATCCCGATATCTTCAAAAGATCAGGATCTACACCGGGTGTATTCGCACCTGTGCGTTACCAAGTTACCAATTGATTCATTTAGTTTATTATATTTGTTTATAGAGCTGACGGCCGTTGGGGTAGAAAGGTTCTAGAGTACGACCACGAACTGGTAGGCGCAGCGTGGGCAGATCCCTCACAAGGTGCACCGACGACCTTATAAGGGTGGCGGACAACCGATAGGCCAAGGTGACGAAAATTGGGGAAGGTCTATGTCCAGCAGTGGACGTCTTTTGGCTGATATGATGTTTGTTTTTTTGTTGGTTGTAACGTACCAGGTCTGATGGACAATCAGCGAAGTAGGAGCAGCAGGTGACGGGCGACTCGTGGATGTCCATGGGGTAGGGGTTCTCGAAGCAAGGGTACCCTGGCGACTGCAGGTCGATCACCACCAGGTCGTTCTGTAGCAGCACTACTATCGCGTACGGCTCCTGATAATCTGGGGATCAAACACATTATAAGTTTTTTTACTATCTCCTCGAACCTCGCCGTTTATTACTTAAATAGCTTTTCTATTTGAACGAAGTTAATAAATCGGCGTACCTAGGTACTGAGTCTCTGCTTACAAACATCTAATAAAATATTCATATACCATACCTATTGATGCCCGAATATGGATTCAATAAGTCTTTCTGCAAATTTATAAAACTGCGTAATGTTTTACTATTTGCGTGACGAACAAGCTTTATAGCTCACCAGCTGTGTGCGGCGTCTCACAGAGCGTGACGAAGTCTATAACGTTGTGTTCCATCTCCAGTACGGTGGTGCTCTTGCCGTTCAGCACCGTGATGCTGTGCGTGCGGCCCGCCTTATCCGTCGGCAAGCCGCCGCTGAATATCACCAGGCTCTCGCTGGAAACACGAAAATGGGGATAAGTTTACTACACCGTCCTGACTGCTGAATATAATGCTCATTAAAATGAAGAAGTATTTGCCATAATCACCTTGTTTATGCGAGTCGAGCGTTGTGATTATAGCAAAACTGTGTGTGGCCTGAACATCTTTGTGTTTAAAATGTAACTCGTATAACATTACATTTTAGTGCAAAGATATTAAAATTTGTACATGAATAGTATCTCGTAACAATTTCATAACCCGATTCCAGTACAATATAGCAACATTGTAAGTGCGACAGCAGGGCTCGCTTATATTAATAAAATGTAACAATGTTCGGATGTATTCAATGAAGTTTACAACACGATAAAACGGGCTAGTGGGACTGTAAACGATAGAGCGATCTGTGGGAAGCGAGCTGCAGTTAGTGCGAACGTTTCGATTCATTAGCCTACGTTAATGTTGCGCGACGTCGCGTCAGTGAAATTTATACCGGGGGAAACGAGGTGAATAGAAACTCAGAAGAACTTAAATGGTTTACTGATGTGTGTATATTACAGATTACAAAGTTGTCAATGACATGATATTTGACACTGTATACTTGTACACAAATATTAATAGTCTTACAAAATTATGAACTGTGTGACAGTGCGTGAAACTGCTGTACAAAACGTTGTGGCTACCATTCCACAAAAACTTTATTTGATCTGTAAAAAATTACGTTGTAAGTATCTGCATAAATGTAAAAGTGATACAAAAATAAAATTACAATAACCATTTTGTTCGTATTTATCCGTGGATTCCCATTTACCCCGTTTTACGGTATGCATTTTAATTTTACATTAATTTACATTACCTACGGATGAGATACCTACTCTAATTGAGCTAGGTACTGTAATCATAATTATAACGAAGGGAGTTTTTTATTATTATTTTAATTAAAACATTTACGCATTTCAGAGCAGTAGGTACCTATACTACTTAGCATATTAATCGCACAACTAACTGAAAGATAGAAAATTGATCATGAAATAGCATTTAGCTCCAATGAGGTATCCCATGTTATAAAATCGAGCTTACTATCACACACTGAGCGTAGTTCCAAGTTCTGCTGATACCGAGTCATTCTTGACCTTAATAATACTAAATGCGACCCGGAATCGACTTTGGAATCGATTGTACGCCATAAAAGTAACACAAACCAGTCCGTAGCTACAAATCTACACAATAAACATTACTTTAGTCTAGCTCTCTAAACAAAAAGAAAATCATTGTTTTTTTTGCGGACCAGTCGCGTTGTTCCTCTGCTCCGACGACACCCTGACCGACAGCTATCATCAAGTCGTATCTAATGGTGCAAACACACATTTGATTGATGTACAAGTCACGTTTATCTCATCTTTGATGACGAATAAACGCGAAAGGTTTTAATTTAGTTAAGACGCTTTTTCAGTCTGCAAGATTATAATATATTGTCTCGGCGTATGTCCCGGTTTAGATAGTTATAAATTGCTTGATAATTAATGAATGAATAAGGTGTATAAGGTAAAAATTATAATATTCTTCAACTAGTACAAAATATCTCAAAGAACTTAAAGAAAATAAGACTTAAGGTATATGTAGAGTAATGTAGAATGTAAAATAATGTTATTGTTTCTATAATATCATGGGAACACTTACCCCGTTCTTGATGTTTTCCATTCTAATCTGAGGATGGGTTTGCAGGGTTCCAGTTTACCGTCTTTATTTGCTTTTGCTGAAATTAATATTAATTGTATGTATAATGTCACATTAAGTATAATGTCACAAACGATATAGGTATCTACTTGTACATATATTATTACATTACTAGCTGCAACCTGCGGCTTCGCTCGCGCGGAAAATGGTATGTGTTTAATTAATGTAACTTGGTAACCAGACCGATTTTCGGGTTAAAAAGTAAGCCTATGTCCGTCTCCGGCACGAATCTATCTACATACTGATTTTTTTTAAAATTGGTTCAGCCGTTTAGGCGCTGAGTGGTAACATACACACACTTCACACGAACTTTTGCGTTTATAATATTAATAGGATTAGAAACATTCGACTCGAATATTCTCAGAAATTTGTAACCATTGGTAAGCCCAAGGTGCTATAATAAGTAGACCTCAGGCAGAAATATAGGTAGTCTTTGACAAAAAGACCGCGACATAATGTTAAATAGTTTACAAGGTATATCAGGAACAGTTTATTATGAGGATCTGTGTCAACTAGGGTGAATTTCCGTGCATTCAAGCGTTTCTGTCATACATATTACTGGGATTTAGGACTAAGATTAGATATAGCTCACATAGGTCCCTTATTATTTTTTGTCTGTGTTGCTGTCTTTTAATAGGTCATAATCCTATACAGATTAAATTTGTCTGCCGCTTTGTAATGGAGAGAAGTGGACATTTTTATTTCCAACCCCTTCTATTTTATTTTTTTTATATTAATCGGAAGATCAAATTCGTTTCGGTGTCCAAGTTAGTAGGTTTATCAGTCTCCGCGACTCCCGAATATCAAGGCTTGGTGTTCGTAGGGGTTCTTAATCCTGGCTTACATTAGTAACAATGATGAGCATGTGGGTGGAATTGTACCTATAGATCTCAGGCTTTGCAGACGTCAGTGAGTGGACGTGACCGCTTACAAACAGGTGGTTCGTTATTCGGCTACTCTTATACGGGGTGCAAAAGCTGCTGTATATAGCAGTATACTGACCATGTGGGTATGACAGTGAGGTAGGTCGCGGGGCACGCGTGGTCCACGTGGCGAGCGCGCCGTCGACGTGCGCCGTCATAAGCTTGCCATCGTGCTGCCAGGCGGCGGCGCGGATTCCGTCGCAGGGCCCGCCCGTGCCCAGCGCGCCGCGCCACTCCGCCAAGCGCGCGCGCAGATCCCACACCACTACCAGACCCGTCTCGAATGCTATCATCAACTGGAACAACATGAGCCGATCATTAAGCATTTGTCACACTGGATACGTACTGTGGTTTGCATCCGAGGTGAGAGAGAATCTTTACGGCACAGTGCAGTTAGCTCTAAGAGAATGACATATAAGCAAACGTACTAGCCATGGATCAACAATTATTAATAAAAAGAAAAAGAGATTTACTCATGTAAATCTTTTTCTTTTTCTTAATAATTGAACTGTCCTCGCATGCTTGATATCGACCGAGTTAACGATTGACTAATTTCATTGGTCGTTATACCGAATGTGAGGAGCCCCGCGCACTCTGAATCGACCTACTTATCGACCAATGAAAATGCGTCCTAAAAATGAGCTCTCACACCACACGCACATCCTTAGAGTTAATTAGCTTTTTGTAGGATATATCTCTACCTTTACTTATTTACAATAGTGTTAAATTCTAATTCATGCAAATCGGGAAATTTGGACAGCCAAATACCACGTCACTTTTGTGCTTGACCTGAGCATCAAATGCAGAACTACAGTCGTATGCATTATTACTACGCCACAGCGGTAGAGTGTATATAATATCTATGTAGTTTACCTTGCTAGCATCCAAGGGATTATCACTAATTTCTACCACCGCCCCGGGGTGATTCGGCCTCGTCCTGAAACAATACAACCATTAATTATTATTTGTAAGCATTTGACGCTTTATGTATATAAATGTGAAAGTAACTCTGTCTGTCTGTTACGATTTCACGCCTAAATCACTGAACCGATTTTGATGAAATTTGAAATACAAATAGAATAGACTTTGGGAAACAACATATGCTCTTCTATCGCGAAAATATGACTTAAAGGGGTTGAAATAGGGGATGAAAGTTTGTATGGAAAATGCGATATAATCGACATACACGCGGACGGAGCTGCGGGCAACAGCTAGTAACTTATATTTCTCATTACCTCCTAGAGACAGACAGACAGACATAATTTATATAAAAATTCATGGTTTTGTTATATGGTTTAATACAAGTAAATAACGTAACAAAAAACCAGTTTGGCAATCGCGAAGTCTTTGGATTACCATTACAGGATGGGCTACACGATCGGCTAATGTATTTGTGACATGACGCCGAGAATCAAAACAGCTGTCTGGGAGACACATAAACGTGACTAACAAGAACACCAATCGGCGTAGGGTTAGGTAAAAGACAAAAAGTCGCGCGTCTTTTTGCACTCTAGGACTAAGTACTACAAGTACCCACCGCACTTTTATGTTTGCTTAAATAAAACATAAGAATGTTTCATCGAGCTAACTTATTCACAAGTCCAACCTAGACTCTACTACTCAAATACATAAACCTCAATTTCGTACTCATTCAGAGCTATCAAATTCGAAATATATCCACAACAGCTATACGATAAGTAGTGGCGCCACTTGTTGCGACGTCGCGGCGACGGGCCTCCCCTCGCCTCCCACTCCTACACGGAGCCAGATTAAGGGTGCTTTTCCACCAGAGATGTGATTTGCAGCTATGCTATGAGGATGTTAAAACTAACGGTACTCTGCTCTGCTTATAGGTCAACCACTCGCGACAATTCATATAACGCATCCATTCATACAAGAAGCAAAGTTAGTTGAACCCGTTTCCACTATTATAATAATAAGTTTTTTTTCTTTTTTTTTTTGGTCTGGCAACTCCGAATGTCAGACGTCTAAAATTGTATCTCTGTAAAATTTTATTTATTTTAAATAATTTATAGATAATAAGTTATAATTTTATCAACTACATATTGTTATAACTAAGTATAAGTGACGCGTACAGTATTCGTGTATTTGCTGCATTTAAATTATAACCACAAACTGATGATAGGCCGTCGCTGTGACACCGACATTACCAACGGATGAAATTTGAAGTACCATCGTGTAAACCTGGGGAGTATTTTACTTATTAACCGTATTATAACTCCACAGCAATTGCACTCACTTATCTTGTACCGGATCAGTAAATATTTGACCATATTACCGTTCATCAGGCTACATAATTATAACATTTACTTGACAATGTTTTGATTATATTTCTAAATACTATTTTATTACAAGCAAATATTACAATACATTGTACAATAATCTTATCATAGCTATAAGTCCTGAAGAATTCAGCATATTCTAACTTTTATTTCCCACACTTGTTGCAAATTTTAAAATTATTAGTTTACCCTCCCATTAGAAATATTCACCTTACTTGAACTTTTAATTTTTCCTAATATTGATTAATCTAACTTTTTTTTTTTTTTTTTTCACTTTGTATCGTTGTATCCCTTTTTTTTTTTTCTCTCCCTGCCACATTTTCTTGTTATCTTTACACCGCTCAGCTATCTCATTTCTTTTAAGGTGTTTGAAGATATTGAAGGCCTCAAGTGTACAATGAGTGCTCAACATATCATGACCCGTAAAGCAAAGTCCAAGGAAACTGAAACCCAGCTCAAGTTAGCACTACTGGAGCTGAAAAAATACAAGGAGGATAACAGTTTGCTGCTGAAGGAGCGCACTGAGTGTGAAGAAGAAATAAATGTTGTCAACAATAGAGTAGCTGAGTTGAAGGTAGAACTATCATCACTTCATACAAAGTACCTGGATGTTCTAGATCAAAATGAGAAACTACAATTTGAAGTGGAGTCTTTCGGCAACTGTCAAGATACATATTTAAGTTCTCTGAGTCGCATTACTGAATTGGAATCAAGCCTGAATAAGGCCTGCTTAAAAATAGTTTCACTAGAAGACACAATACTGGCTCTCAACAGTACTGCTACTCAGAATCTCTTTTCTGACCTCATAGGTGGTAAAATAGGTATACCAGATATTCTGAAGTGTACATGTAAAAAATCTTTTATTACCAATAGTAAAAATAAATCTAAGAAGCATTACAAATTAAGGAAATTAATAAAAAATCTTAAGGCAAACATAAAAAAATCAACAAACATAAAAAAATTATCACAAATTAATGGTAAATTGATAACAGAGCGTGTGACATTACTTTCAGAGCTAGAAAACTATAGCGAACAGGTAGAAAGCAGTAGGCTTATGTATGAGAAACATACACAGGAGCTAGAGACACAAATTTCTGATTTACAGTCACAGCTAACTAGGGTTATTTTTGATCATGAGAAGGAAACACGTGAGTATATTATGAAATATGATGAAATTGCAAGGGTCGGTAAAGAGAACTTGGAACAGGTCATTACCCTTAGCAAGAGTATGTCGTGCTCATCATGTTCACAGCCTACACCGATCAGTAAAGTGTCACTTGTGTCTGTTACTGAATCTGCCAATAGAGATTCAGAGCTTCAGTCGCTTACTCATAGTAGTTCTGTCCCCTGTCACACCTCTTCTTGTTATTATCATAAAAAACTTACTGTTAAAAATGTAATTATGTACACTGATCAGATTGGAATAGGTTTAGGCAGTTTAATTAATAGTAACTATGAGCATCCAATCACAAATATCTGTTCACCAGGAGCCAAATTAAGTAGTATAATTAGTAATATCAAAAATACTAGATTTAACAAAGAATCAACAGTTATAGTTTTATATGGTAACAGTTTATATGCTACAAAAAAAGACATATTGCAGTTAACTGAAGTAATGACTTCACTTTATGATAGTTTAGGGTGTAAATTTATTTTTTGTGCTTTACCATATTCATATGCTTTATCAGATATACAAAATAAGCATATTGAAAAATTGAATTTATTAATTTATAATACTACAAGTCGCCTTAGTGACTTCATGACATTTTTTGACATAAATATATTTATTAGTAAATTTTTATTGACAAAAGATACTATGTATCTGCCAACATTTTACAAAAAACAAATTGCTAAATTGTTAGCATATAATTTATTTACTGACACAGATACCTGTAGGGTATTGAAGAATTTAGTAGGACAAAGTAGTGAAACTACTGATATCAATACATCTAATAGTTTAAACTAGTAGATGAGACAAAGGATAAGGAGTCATTTTATTTGAACTTGGTTCACCAAAATATTCAGGGCTTATCCGGCAAGGAACTAGAAATAGAATTATTTTTAAGATTACTTAATATTCATATTTTCTGTGCCACTGAACATTGGCTGAAATGTGACCAACTTATAATGAACAATGAGTACTACAGTATTGGTAGTGCATTTGCTAGGAAGAAAGCTATACATGGTGGCTCTTTAGTATATGTTTGTAATAGTATAAAATATAAGGAGCGTAAGGATATAGTACAGCTTTCCATTGAGCGCACAATTGAAATATCTTGTGTGGAGCTTGAGCAACATATTGTTGTGTGTGTATACAGACCGCCACAGAGTGACTTCACCTTGTTTGAAACTGTAATGGAGGATGTACTGAAACGCTTGAGCATTTGTAACAGGCATGTGGTTGTGTGTGGTGATTTTAATGTAAACTTACTTGAGGAATCAGCTATATGTAGTAGATTAATTAGCTTGTTTACCTCATTTGACTTACATTATTTATTCTATGAACCTACTAGAGTTACTACTCATTCTGCTACATGCCTAGATAATATTTTCTGCAACTGTCAGTCTTTAAATAGTTCTATATTGAATGATTTAACATCTGATCACTATGGGCAAAAGGTTGAATTGCCTGTAATTAAAATACCTAAAGTTAATTATAAGATCACATGTAGGCCAGTGACCTCTGAACGCCTGAAACACTTTAGCGAGAACATTAGTACTAAAGTTACCAATATAGATCTTAGTCGCGACGATCCTGACAGCCTCTACCTATCTTTGTTTAATTTAATTAAGGTAGAATATGAAAATATTTTTAAACCCAAGACTTTCAATAAAAATATTAAAATTAAATTTTGTGACTGGGCAACAACAGGCATCTATAAAAGTAGAACTAAACTGTTTGAACTATATGGTATGAAAAAATATAATACAAATCCGAACTTTGTAGATTACGTTAGGAATTATTCAAAAATTTTTAAAAAGGCTTGTACCACAGCCAAATCTTTATACATAAGTAATAAAATTAAAGAATCTGACAATAAAATCAAAACAACTTGGAGTATCATTAACAATGAAACTGGACGAACCACATTGCGGGATACTAACTTTGAACTTAACGTAAATAATAAAATTATTTCAGATAATTTAGATGTAGCACAAACATTTAATAATTTCTTTATAAACATACCTGTTAATGCAACCAGGTCCTTAGATTCTTGCCCAGTCAAAGCCGAAACTTTAGCTAGGGTTAGCGTGGGAGAGTGCAGCGTTTTATTTAGTTTCAAGTATATTAACCCCAATGATGTGATAAAAGTGTTTAAGTCACTTAACTCAAAAAGAACTGCTGACTTATGGGGTATTTCAACGAATCTAATTAATAATATAATATCTAGTATAGCTCCACACCTTGCCACAATATTTAATAGATGTGTGGACACAGGCGTGTTTCCTGATCTGATGAAACACAGTAAAGTAATACCTTTATTCAAAAATGGATCAAAAAGTGACGCAACTAACTTTAGACCGATTTCCATATTGCCAGCTATTAGCAAAGTGTTTGAGAAAATAATTTTGCAGCAATTAGAAAGTCACTTTGTCTCAAATAAATTGTTACACAAAGAGCAATATGGCTTTACTAAAGGTCGTTCTACAATAGATGCAGGTATTACATTGATTAAGCATATTTATAGTGCCTGGGAAAATTCGATGGATGCTATTGGTGTCTTCTGTGACCTTTCAAAAGCCTTTGATTGCGTCGAACACAATACGCTTCTACGAAAACTCAGTCATTATGGTATTAGGGATGCTGCACTCAATCTAGTTGCCACTTACTTAAGCAATAGAATACAATATGTTGATTGATATAAACGGAAGTAGGTCTACCGGATTACCTGTAGCTATGGGCGTGCCACAGGGTTCCATTTTAGGCCCTTTTCTTTTTCTGATTTATATCAATGATTTGCCATTCCATATTCAGAATTTTTGCGACATTGTACTGTTCGCTGATGACACATCACTTTTATTTAAAGTGGATCGTAAGGAAACTAACATTGATAAAGTGAATAGCTCACTAGTGAAAGTTCTGGACTGGTTTAGTGCGAATAACCTACTGCTTAATTCAAAGAAAACTAAATGTGTTAAATTTACTATGCCCAATACTAAAAGCCTAGCTATTAATATAAGTTTAAATAATGAAACTTTGAGCTTTGTTGAGTCTACAGTTTTTTTGGGTTTAACTTTAGATAACAAGCTTCAATGGGGTACCCAAATATCGTGTCTTGCTGGTAAACTCAGTTCCGCAGCCTTTGCGATAAGAAAGGTAAGACAGTTTACCGACATAGAAACAGCTAGACTTGTCTATTTCAGCTATTTCCATAGCGTGATGTCATACGGTATACTGCTCTGGGGCAAGTCTGCGGATATTGAGTCAATTTTTATAATTCAAAAACGAGCAGTGCGATCTATTTACAATTTGGGCCCTAGGGTTTCACTAAGAGAGATTTTTAAAGAAATAGGTATTCTGACGGTGGCGTCTCAGTATATCTTCGCCAATATTATGTTTATCAAGAAAAATATAGACTTGTATTCCAGAAACTGTGACATGCACTCTGTGAATACTCGAGGTAAACATAAATTAGTTGGTACATATTATCGCCTACATAAAGTAAACAACTCATTTGCGGGTCTAGGTGTACGTTTCTATAACAAATTACCCATTGACATTATGAATCTACCCCTACAAAAATTCAAACAAACTGTTAAAAACCGCCTTATTCTAAAGGGTTATTATACTATTAATGATTATTTAAATGATAAAGCAGCATGGGTATAGTTGCTCGTTTAATGCAAGATTAATGTTATATTGATTATTATTGTTGTAGCTTTATTGACTATTATTATCATTAAGTATATTGATATTTTTATTATTGTACTTATATTGACTATTATTATCATTCAGTATATTGATTATTATTATAGTAATTATATTGACTATTATTGTAATTATGTTGACTATTGTAGTAAAAGTTTAATGTGAAGTAGATGCATATCATGATCATTACGAGTTCGTAAGGCATAATACATTTTATTAGGGTTCTTTTACCACCCATGCCCTGCATTGTCATGCTCACTAAAATGTCATTGCTTGTGGTGTCGTATTGGCCGGGTCATCACCTTCCCTCTAATATGGCGAGGGTGATGATGGCTGGCCCGTGCGTCATGCTCGTGAACGGGTGCTACTTGGGATGACTGGTCAATCTTGGCATGGCTTATATTTAATATTCAATCCAGTATTACCTTGTCGTTCAATGTGACCAGGGGGTGCATTTACCAGTTTAATTAAAATACGTAGTCAAATTACCATACTAGTTGAAACTAAATAATTGAATTCCTTGTTTTCTTTCTTTAATCTTAGTATTATATTAATTAGTTAATTTGTAATAATTACTTTGTATGGTTCTTTGGTTGCGTTGAGTGTTTAAATTGTAACTCATTCAAATAACTGTAATTATCTGACGATTGAAAAGAGTGGCGTGAGTTTCTTGCCAGTTCTTCTCACAGCTCTACCTCGTCAGCGAACTGGCTGTAGGTCAATTGGCTGACAAAATGTAATGTTGACTTTTCATAAGCATCATACTTTATGATCTAAATGAAATAAATGCTTTGACTTTGACTTTGACTTTGAATAATAAATCATTTATTTCAGGCATCATGGCCCATACAATCAATACCTTAACCTAAAATACATATTAAAACTTATATCTAAAAACACAATTACTTTTTCGGCGTCGTGTTACGCAGTTTGGTGTTGCGAAGCCTTCTCGAAAGCGTCGAAACACTACACCTTTCGGCCAAAATTCTGGACTCAGAAACTTGTCGATGTGTTGAGTCGGCACACGTATCACAAACGAATTAAAATTCGTTTTATGTCGCGACTCTAACTTCTCAACTCTCAAAGACCAGTTGGTTTTTAATCTCGCATACTTCACCATCTCCTCAACCTTGGTGGTGTGATGCAACCGAGACACGTACAGCTGCGTCGTAGGTGTTGCTGGACGCAGCAGCATATTTGGCCCTGATAGTGCGGTTCTGCATTTATTCTGACAAGAAGGCTTCTATTTCTTCTTTTCGACTTTGATAAAGCCATCCTTGTCTGCCTCTGGAACGAGCTGTTTCACTTCTTTTCGAACGGGCTCAAGACAGCTCTGCATAGCCCCTTTTGCCTTCATTTGCATCGTGTGTTTATCGGTGACAATGACAGCAGCGTAAGTACGTTTAGGCGTTGACGTACCTATGCAATTCGATGCATCGGTTCGCGTCGATGCAGGGACTATTACTAAGCTTTAAGGACAAATGAATATGGTTGACTACCTCTGTGTGGTTCGGTGGTACTGTGTACGGACTGCCACGCAGTGGTGCATGACTGCCACGCAGATGTGAAAATATTTGTGTGAATAAACATGACTATTGCATCTATACTATTATATAAATCGGAAGAGTTTGTTTTTTTGTTTGTTTGAACGCGGTAATCTTTAGAAGTATTAGTCGGATTTGAAATCTTTTTGCGTATGATAGCTCAGTTCTTGAGGAAGATTATAGGCTATGTAACATCACGCTACTGGCGACGCGAACAGAGCAGTAAGCAAAGACGCGTGTGAAACCGCGCCGCGGAAAGCTAGTGTATAATTATAAAAAAAAATTAAGCAGTATTTAAGTATGTTTATTCGTATTCTAAAACCCATATCACAAGCTATATAATATGCTTACTTTATCTGTGTCAAGATAGCGTTGTGTATTATATTATTAGTGGATATCAAACGCATCCATAGCAACGCAGCATAGCACATCTCTGGTAGAGACGCACCCTAAGAGTGGTTGTGTATAACAAAGGCAGACGAGATCGGCTCACAGGCCGCACTCTAATTTGTGCTTCATGGATTTGTGAACAGAACGCAACTGTGGTATGTAGCACGCTTTTATGAAAATTTAAAAGTAAGGTTTTTTTCGTAATACGGTATAACTTACTTTATTAATGTATTAGTTCAGCTCAACTTCAAACAGTACATTTCCTATTAAGGTGTACGAGTTTTTGACAATAGCTTCGTGTCGCCGTTGTCGCGGTGAGAAACTGTTGCTCTGCCGATAATGGCAATAAGTGTGGCACACAATGCGCTGCCGCGTCGTGTCGCCCCGCGGCCTCTGCCCACCCTCCCCTCCACGCGGCCGGGGAAGGCAAGCGTGCCCATTGTCCCCGCACAGATTGCCGCTCATTTACAGAATCAGGTCAACACTCTAATACAAACGCTCCTTGTATTTAGTCAACAGCCTTTACCCGCGCGCTGCTCACTCACACAACACTGCCAATGTTCGCGCAAAATATAAAGCCTCGTCAAAATGTATGCGAATATAAAAGTAACATTCCCGAAGATAACGAATTCCAATACAAAGCAGTTTCTCAATTTGCCGCCTCAACGAGCATCACGAGGTTCTGCTTCTATTATATTCCGGCGCGTGCCCGGCGCTGCATCCGCTTTCCATAATTTATATAACTTTAAGAGCCACCAAACAAACGATCCTATTCATTTGCTTCTCTAGCTTTTTTACCGTTATTTTTGTATAAATTTCCACATTACTTTTGTGTTAACGCGCGTGGTGCCGACGGACGTCGTTAAATCGCAATAGTAATATTAAATATACGTCATTATTGAACAAAGAGCGAGGGCCAGCCCTGGGCGGTTTAATTGTTACTGTTACGCCATTGACGGAAGTTCGTTACCATTCGCCAATGAGTGCGCGTTATTTGCATGGAGAAGTTGCCGCCACGTAACAAGGATGGCGCGGCCTCGAGGCTTGTTATAACGATCTTTATTGTCTGTGAATTTAGCGTTTACAATAATAGCGGCGGTGAGAGAGGCGGCGACAACTTCGTCAATTAACTCTGTGCTCGCTGCACCGAGACACTATTGACTTAGAACTAGTTTTAGTTGCTGAATAACAAGTATAACAGCGCACCTATATATTGCTTCACAGCGGTTTGTTTGTAGCGGTGATAGCAATTGGGACAAACTCGGCAGCTTGTCACACCCGAATGCGCACTAGAATAGGCACCAGAACCTGATTTAATTTCACGGTATTACATAGTAGTTTAATTTTACGTTTAATTTCGTGCAAATTGTTTGCTGAGATTGTCAATGTTTGTGTTGACTCTCATGTGAATTTAGGCAACATAATATTGCGAGAGAGTACATTATAATATAATGTATGTTATTGTTCGCGTCAGTGACACGATCTAATTTAATATAAAGAAGGAGTCAAAATTCTTTATAGAATCAGCTACTATAAACATTGAACAACAAATTGTACGTTGGCAAATTAATAATTTAGTATTATTTTAACGCGTACTTCGTAGTATGTATAAGATATTACCTCAGGGTGAAATAACATTTTAAGTAACATAAATCTGATAACTTAAACAAAAGATATCAAAGTTCATTGTTGCCCGACTGCCCGAGTCAAGAAGGTAATGTTTTTTGAGTGTATATATGTCTGTATTTTATTTAGATTTTATACATATGAGGTGTCATTATATTCATATTAATAGTGGCAGCAACCTAAGGTATATATTATTGCAATGTACCATCAGCACGAAAAAAAAGTGAATTTCATTTTTTGTAGTTTGTTTTAGGCAGACTTTTTTTTTATAATATATTTTGTTATTCATGACTTTGATAAACTAAAATATTAAAAACACGCTTCTTCATCTAAGGCTGTATGCTCTACTATCTACAATATCAAACTATGCCATTTTCTCCTTTATGTGTCATAACAGGCGACATAAAGAAACTACCAGCAGCAGATTGTACAATTAAATGCTGTTCACTTGTTCAGTTTTACTATCTACATTTCCGATAGTTTAGTAGAAATTTGCCTATTTGGCAATTTACATAATATCTTGCAATAAAATAATATGAATCTTTAATTTATGTTTATTACATAATTATTGTTACATTACTTAGATTGTTTGTATAAATGTATAATTAGTCGACCAGCAGTGTAATGAGATACTTAATTAGGCAATTATCATTCGTGGTTCGATCTAATAATAAGTTATGAGATGATAGCGCGAGCGAGTTCTATGTTGTTAGACAATAATCCTATTCATATTATAGATATGAAAGTTTGTGTGTATGTATGTGTGTGTGTTTGTTAACATTAAGCGCCTAAACGGCTGAACCGATTTCGATGAATACTGGTATGTAGAAAGATTCGGTGCCGGAGACGAACATAGGCTACTTTATATTCCAAAAATAGGTCTTGTTTTGGTGTGAGACAAAACACATTTTAGGCGCGCGCGAAGCCGTGGGGCGCAGGTAGTCAATTTATTTTATTTATTTATTTATTTATTTATATGCACACACAAAACTTAAAGATAGTACATAGTATAAATAACAAGAGCACAAAGGTACTGCTTATTTCATCAGAAACATCAATGTAAACATTTCAGAAATATAACTTACTATGTTTCAGTAGACCAGTTATTCAATACTAAATTCTACTTCTTGTGTTCACTGTAAGAATACAAACGAAATAATTTAACACTACAGCACTAGCTAATAAGGGTGTTTAGGAAAATATTCGCCATCAGATGGCGCAACTTTGGTAAAGGTCTGCCATTTTGACAGCGCTATCAAAACAAATATTTTTCAGTGTTCATAACGGAAATGTTAATGTTCAATTTTCAAAATGTATTGTAATGTATTCACATGCTTAAGGACAAAAGAAAATTGCTGACAGCGTTTTCTAAAATGGCGCCCACGAGGTGGCAGCACCGACTAATCAGGTCTAGCTGTCAAGCGCTTTATGAAAGTAACCCCTGATTGGCCCAATGTGACAGTTAAAGTGGCGCCAACTGGTGGCGAAAATTCTCATAAACATCTTCGTTGCGAAAAAGAAGATCTTTCTTGGTTATTTATTCTATTAGGTAGAATAAAACCCAAGAAAGATCTTCATACTATTAACTCATTTACGCAATATAACGTGAAAGAACTTAATGTTTATGTTTCATTACATTTAATTAGTACGTGTATTCCTCGACACTCGACGGACACTCGTGTTAAACCAGCAGTGGAAGATAAATACTCATTAGTTGCAAAAACTCTACTATCTTATCATAATAACAGTCTGAACGAGAAGCCTTTGAGAGAGTTACGTTAAGGTTCTACAGTGTAATGCTGCAAAAATAAGGGCAGACTCATCAGACGTGCCCACTTTGTGGTCTGAAAAGGCAGGCATGCCTTTGGCCGACTGAAATTAAATATAAACATTTTGAGATAAGTCTGAAAGGGAGGGATGGCTGGTAAAAGCCGTTATTTTGAAATATAATAAAACGAAAACTGTTTTATTTTTGTCAAAAATAAACTTTGATTTTTAGGTAAAAATTTTAATTACCTGCCAGGCGTGTCACGTAACACATTTTAACATAATTACCTACAGTTACAAGCGCCGCATAGGTGGGTGGTAGGCACGATTATCCTAAACGACACTTGGGAGTCCTGTATTTTATTTAGATACGTAAATATATTAGAATCACGTTTTTCGTTTAGTTTCGTTGTCGTTGGGGGGCGATGGGCTGGTGGGCCTCGGTACATACATGAATACAAATGGATAAATGTCATTATCGTTTTTAGATTACGTATACAGAGTGTACTGGGGTGAATACAAAAGCTCAGGTGCGTCGCTGTACAATGTAGGTACATGACGAGCCATCGTTTGATTAATGGCCGCGGTACTGCATGCAGTGTGGTACAGTGGAGCTTAGTTAATCATGAGTTGTTAGATGAACATTGATAAATGAGAGGCTGTACACGGTGTTACGAGTGTATGTTTGTTTGTACTTGTTACCTCCAAAAGCACTGAGCTACCTATCACATTAATACTCTTAACGAGTGATATAAGTTAAGGTCTAGCGGTTGAATAGTAAATCCTAATGTACCTTCCATTTTCACAGTTTTTTTTTCGGGTTTATTGCGACACCGTTGACATTCATTAAGTTATCTAGAATATTGACCTACTCTATTTATGGCGGTGAGTTTTGTAAATTACGACAAGGCAACTAGCTAACCTATAGTAGTGTTACTTAATCACTTTACTGCGAATACTAACGCTTCGGACCCGCGTGCCGAGCATAGTGGCTATTGTAAATAGCTCTTTGCTGAGGCTGATAAGCGATTGACTAGAATAATTTTATAAATAAGTCATTGCAATTACAAATGTTTTCAAAATATCTTTCTGTCTAAGAAAGTATTAATCGAATTATAATAGTTGTGAACTCAAAGCTGTCGTTTTCATTTAAAAACCATTCTGATCTGCTAAATAAAACCTCTTTATTATTCATCATATTAATACGAACGATCATATTCGAAAATAAATCACATTGACAGCCCTACTACAATTTCCTTCATCAAGCACAAATTTTGAATCAACACACAAGTGTTTTTTTTATAGCTTTTAATCGAAGCGTGCATGTTTCAATATAAATAGAAACGTAAAATGTATGCGAATGAACCAAATGTAACCGGTTTAGCGGAGGCAAAGAGAGTAAACGAAATAAAAACGTTTCAATGGATCCAATCGAGCGCGAACTCAGCAATACTGCTTGCAACAGGGCTGTCACGTGTCGCCATCAAATCCATATTTATAATAAATGCGAAAGTAACTGTCTGTCCCTCTGTTACGCTTTTACGCCTAAACGACTGAACCGATTTTGATGATAAACCGATTTTGGTTATAAAGATCTCGGAGAACAACATAGGCTCTTTTATCGCGAATAAATAGGGGTTAAAATAGGGGATGACAGTTTGTATAAAAATCTTCAATGAAAACAGAGATAGGTATAACTGACATCTACACGGGCTAGTATTTTATATGTTATTAAGTTTCTTGCAAGTACTTCTCATAACTCAATTGTGAACAACCAAATACGTCTACCAGAAAAGCTATTTTGTTAGAAGAATAAAACATTATTTTATTATTCATGTAATCCCCCATGGGTTGATATAATTTGTGTACCACTCAGGCTTTAACCCACATAATTAATTATCTATTATATAAAATTAGACTGCTTCCCTAAACAAATCTGCAGTTTCTGGCATAACTTCTGCATTGAATTAGCTATTAACACCTAATTAAATGCACAAATCAAGGCAGAAACCATGAATAAATTTAAAGACTTTATTTTATTTATTTATTTATTTGTTTATTACACACGACAAATTACAATTGTTACAAATGTATAACATAAGAATAGGTATAAGATTTGATCTAGATTGTAACTCAAATAATATGTGTAATTAGCAAAATGAGTTAGACGTGTCAGTTATACAAAATTCATAATAAAATTATCATGTACTTAGGCTATTAAAATCAGCGGTGGATGAAATGTATTCTTCAAAAGGAACCATAAAATTAAATCAAGTGAAAAATATAAGTGCATTTAATTAGATACAATGGCTCCTGAATCTCTGCAACAAATTATACCCCAGAGGAGGCTGGCGTTAATTTGCCTATCATCATATCTGGCATCTTATAAACACGGTGTTATTTTGTTGCGGATCTGAACAATTTATTTATTCACATAAAGTTATAATGAAAGTATAATCTATCTGTTTAATAAACACTAATGACTAGAGACAGGATTGAGCTTGCACTGAACACCGAGAGTATGTCTACAAGCAACCTTAAGCTAATACTAACTAGGACAGTGCTGTTGCTTTTGGAGTACGTAGGAAAATGAGTAGCAGAGTATGTCTCCGTCAAAAAGTGTTTACCTTTTTAAATTGTAAACAATATGCCAAGGCGTCAAGATATAGCTAACTGTGCATCAAAAATTATTTTTTTTTGACTTCATTCTGCCTGATGGTAAGCAGTCAGTGAATTCCAGACGTGGTGGACATCATTTCAAAAGCCAAGCTACTGCTATGGTGGCCTCCACTATAGGGGCTTAGTGTCATCTTTTTCATTCATAATTAGATTTACAATTCTGCCAGCCAAAAATAGAGTTAGCCATCATAAGCTCCATATGTATATAATAAAAATGTTTCATTATTCTAAAACTATAGGTTCTTATTAAATTAAGGTTTACATATAAAATGTAAAAAACAAACCTGTACTGAAGTTTATCTATAAGACATGTCTTATAGATAAATCTTCTTCCATTCCTTTGGTAAAATTGCGGTTGAGAAGCAAATGCCTGTTCAATAATACATGATTATTTAGATGCGAGTGTTGCGCGGGGACGTGACGTAGGCGTGACGGGGGCGTGAATTTACTATACAATACATAGGTGACTGACGCGCTTGAAGATTTATTTTATTTGATGCTTCAATGAAAATAAACTTATGTGGGTTAGATTACCACACGAGACTAAATATGTAATTCATAAAAAAAATCTGAGGCTCGTGACTTCATGTTCGTTGCTATATGATTTTAATTTTCTTCGCAATACAAGGCTTGTTTCCTAAGCTACATTTTAAAGTAACTTCGACAGCAAGCGTGCAATATAGGTCTGCCTACAAAACGAAAAAGACTACATTTATTTACTTTTATGAGGCTCTGATTTATACCTATTAATTGTATTTAGAGATGTAGGTATTAGTAGTGAATAAATAAATAGTAATATAAGACAGTTCGAGTTACTTTTAATAAATAATACATAATACACTATACATCGTCCTACGTGTATGTACCATATTAGAGCAAATAAATAAATTATTATTATATGTCACGTGTCGTAAATTTACATTCAGCCATAAGTAGATATAGAACATCGAAGTGCCGAATAAGCTCGTAGCTGTGGGCGAATACTATATACTCTGTAACACAAATGTTAAATTGGAGGTGTGCAGGTGACAGCCCTGCAATTAGTTCCCCGCACACGCCCCATACCCGTCACGCAGTGAACACGCGCCCACCGGACAAAAGCCTCGATACACAAAGTTTAATTTATACATGAATAGATGAAATGCTATTTGAAATTGTAATTATTTTACATTTATAAACTGGTATACAATATGAGTTGATTAAAAGTGATGTTTGTAAAATAATATGTAATTTACTTAACAACTAGCTTTGCTTACTTCTCTGCTCCCGTCGCCAGTAGCGTGATGTTACATAGCCTATAACCTTCCCCGAGAACGGGGCTATCATACGCAAAAATAATTTTCAAATCTGGCTGGTAGTTCCAGAGATTAGCGCGTACAAACAAACAAACTTTTCCGCTTTATATAATAGTATATATGTTGTTTTGTTTCATGAAAGTAGATAACGTGTAGTCTTTGAGTACAAGGTTCGCTTTATAAACTCACAAGTTGCCTGCGATGTGTATCAGTTAACCTTTGGATGGATACAGATCTTTAGTTGATAGCACTGTGGCGACGGTATAGTTTACATTCTCATACGACACAAAACCGTGTGTAACGTGAGTTTGTAAGTGTAGTTTTACAGTGACGCTTTCGCCAGCGCGGTTAGTCCGCGTCGCAGGCCACGAACTTTGCATTTCTTGGACCGTTACATAGTAAAATGCAAAAATAATTAAATGGTTGCTTGGCGTAAGGACCGCGCTTACCACCCGCGCGGACAATAAGCGTCAATGTAAAACCAGCCTTAATCATGTAATGCGAGTAGGAAATGGTTGGGGAATCGTTTAAAAACCAATTCTTACACATTTTAAGTTTCCAAAGTAATAAATACTGAAGCAGCGAAGGCTCTAGGGAGTATAGCCTACTGGTGGAAGTAAATCTAAGTAACAGCTGCAGTTGGGAACTTGTTCTCATTGTTGGTAGCGATTTAATCGCGCCAATAATGCGCACGCGATTTATTTTCACGTTTCTATTGCCTTCAAACACCAAGTTAAAACCGGTTCGAACGAATTATGTGACCGGTAGAAATATAAAATGATGAGTTAGTATATGATCACCGGCTAACGCAATCCGATGGAAACGTCAAGCAAAGACGTTTTATATATACCTAATATGTATCATGTTAATACACGTGTTCAATTACAAAACAGGCAACTTTTTAATCGACTTCAAAAAAGGAGAAGGTTTCTCAATTAGACCGTATATGTTTTTTTTAATGTAGGATCTGATGATGACATCCCAAAAGAAATCGAGGTGAATCTTCAAAAATAGTAGTGGCCACAAGTGCATTTGTTATGTTTTTCATTAAGTATTTTAAGGCACTACTATTTAGTGAAGGTTTGGAGTCGATCTGATGATGGAGCACAAAGACAATCGAGGGAACTTTTTACAGAAATTACATGGTGTTTAGACTTAATTCATTTCTAATGATGAGAACTTTGCACCCTATGGTCACCTTCAAGGAATTCCTCAACAGTAGTCATGTCGAGCTTACTTCATACGGTTCAATATGCCAAAATGTTTAGTGTATACAAAGTGTAAGATAAATCTTACCTAGGTATTAATTTATTATTATATAGGTAGGTAAAGGTTTCACCTCAATAATTAAAGATGTAAAAATTAAAAAAATACCTACTAAAAATTGTAACATAAAAATAAATTTAACAAAAAGAAAAATGACTTCAAACAGGAAGGAAACTAAAAAGTAAAAAATAAATTTACTTAGCACAAAGTAATTCGTATTTTGATTTAGTTAATCAGAAATAATTAAATAAGTATTTTATAAATTTGAATTTTCCTTCCTGTTTAAAGTCGGTTTTCTTTTTGTTAAACATTTTTTAGAGGATACCATGACTGCTCTTAAGACTTAAAATAAAAACTTTTTAACAAAACAATCAAACTGCCGAAAAAAAGCAAAAAATTATTAACCGTTTACCTTTTTTTACCTTTAATTAACATTTATAATTAAGTTCTCGAACTAATGTAATTATAGCTAAGTAATTTTGAGTCGGCGCTAGACAAACAAATTAATTACGTACGTGCGCAATAGCTAGAACTGAAACTGTAAAATTGTTGGGTCTTCACTTACACTGTCACCTAACGTATAAAAATCATATTTTGGATTTATGCAAGAAATAGAACCAATTAGCCTACGCTTTATATAAGCTATCGAATGTAGTGAAAAGGGAAACAGTACCAGAATCTGAACGGCAACAGTTCAATATTCTTCGAGTTAACTTTGTTCATCAAACTTCATACCGTAGCACTACGCGTCGTAGCAAGCTACGGTTATGTAGCTATCAACGAGGAACTGTAGCAATATATGCTACGAGCGTAGCACTTGTTTTAGATTGCCTCTACGATTAAATCTGTGTGGATTTGATTGTTGATGTTTTTGATTGTATTGTTAGTAAATATACTAATAAAACAATAATGTGAATGTATATGAAAAATAAATATATGTTTATTTCAATAACTAATATGGTTACGATTTTTTGGATAATTAATTATGTATTAGAAAACAATATAAGTCAGTTAACGAGACGATTTTCGGACATTTGTTTTTAAATAAAAAACGCTTAATGATACTTGCCCGGTTTCGAGCTTACAAACATTTTCTATCGAGTTCATATAAAGAAAATAATCTAAATACACAAAAGAGGTAAGCAGAACCGTTGTAATATTATAAATATTAAAACCGTTAAAGTATGTTATAGATGTCGCAGCAGACACAATAACAGATCAAAGTCACTTTCATCACACATAAAAGTTTACGAGCCGGGCCTCGAACCCATTTAATTGTTACGACTCGCGCTGACGTCACCACCCACAACCACTCGGTAACATATTGAGAACATAAAGATATTGAGAAATTTCTTTTAGACTCACAGACTAAGTACTTATATAAGTAAAAAATACGCCGTATTTAGTTAGTATGTTTTTATTTTAATCGCGATAATCCCATTCACTTAATTTCTTATTTCTATATCTATCTATACTATTATATAAAGCGGGTGAGTTTGTTTGTTTGTTTGAACGCGCTAATCTCTGGTACTACCAGTCGGTTTTAAAAAATATTTTTGCGTATGATAGCCCAGTTCTCGAGAAAGGTTAAGCTTTGTAACATCACGCTACTGGCGACGGGGCCAGAGTAGTAAGCAAAGACGCAGTTGAAACCACGCTGCGGAAAGCTAGTTTTTGAATAAAGTAGAGTTGCGAAGGGTAAACCTTTTGTTATTATTTTCTTTATTATGTTCCATGTAGCAACGAGTATTTTGTATTCAAGTAGTATGTCTGCGAATCATCCTGGAGTTGTTTGTAAAACAGAACAATGAATGGGAGATCTTCCTTACAACTTAGAAACACTGAGATCCCGTAGAGGAAGGTTTCAAAAAACTTTTTTCCGTATACGATAAGGTTGTGGAATAAGCTCTCCGTCGAGGTATTCTCGTGAGTCTACAACATGGAGTTTTTCAAGAAACGACTTAAGAATCTTTTACAGAGTCAGCGACACAGAATTAAATTGAGTTCAGTGAGTTGGCACAACTAATGTAGTTTGCATTGAAGGGACTCAAATAGTGCAAATGGCATGTGCAAGTCTAAAGAGCTTACACGAGTCACCGTGTTAGACAGTGACACATTGAACGAATGACTATATGATATAAAGCTAAATATAACGTCATTTGAAAGTGGCCTTACACACTTTCAACTAAGAAAAAGCAGAGTTATCATATGGCATGTAGCATTGATGATTGGGTTAACTATCAATAAATTGTCAAACCACCTTAGAATCGCAGTGTGGGTAGCACACCAAATACCTCCAACCAAAGGGAGGATCCTCCGACCAGGCTAGGTGATCGTGCCTGGCGGGCTACTGCCCGACAGTTGGTAGTCGGGAACTTGTATATATAGTTAGTTGGTGTGAGAATGTTAATATCGCGATTCAGGCTTCTATGGGGAGGTCTATATTTGTTGATAGCGCCATCTTTGACTTCTATGCTGTAAACTCGTAGTCAGTCGTCTTCACTTAGATTTTTCTCTGTGTGTCATCATTGGCCAGATAGATGACGCCACAGCAGTGTTGCGGTTTATCATAAAAATCGCAACGTAAATAAGCGATGTCCAAATTTTTGGCACTAATGGGACACACTTCACACATTACATACTTTATATAAATAATTTTTCATTTAAAATTTAAATTGTAATCTGCTCACTGACAAACTGGATTTGTTTTGTTATTACTACCACAAACCACAAAATATTTAAAATACCTACTACAGAAAATGTGAATTGTGGTGTTGCCAGTGAGCATTATTTTTACATTATTTTTTGATTTTAGTTTTTAATTACTTTTAGTTTTACCTTTGTATTAATTTAAGTGTGTTCTGTTTGATGTACAAAAATAAATCTTTTTCTTTATTTCTTTTTCTTCGTCTTCTTTCTTAGACGGCAGCGATTTGGTTAATCATACACTTGTACTAAATGTATCGAAATTATTTTTTTTATTGTTGGCTAGTTACGTTATAACTATTAAAGTTCATAATACTGTGACACATCCTTATTTCCAAAGTATTTTTCTCCTATTTTCTGTCCAAATTATATTATCTACTTTACCCGGTCGCTCTAATGTCTATATTAATTACTACTCTTATTAAATTCATACCATTATGTACATATCTATACATTTGACGCATATGCTAGGCTAATGTTCAATATTGATATCAATGCTTTACAAATTTATAAACTAGATTGTTGAATATTTAATGAATGAGACCACTTTAAACACTGCATGTTGTCTAAATTAAACGCGAAAATATGTTTAGATAAATTAAGCATAATGCTAAATAACAAAATAATTATACGACCCAGAAATGGTACACTAACTAAAAAATAATTGCGACATCGTAAGGATACATCTCTTACGTACATAATATGTAGAAGTAATAAAATATATTTGTCAAAGGTTATGAACTGATTTTATTTGAATAAAAGTGCTCGTAATTTGAGGAAACATTTCTTTGATATCTTGATTGAACGAGACGACACAGAGAGGTGACACGGACCGAATGAGACGTTGTCACAGGGAATGTAAAAATGTCATATTATAAGAAATACGTTCTTTATATAAAACGTGAACACGACATTTAATATAAAAGTCTTTGAACATTACCTTATACAACCTGTAAGAGCGACGCAGATATTATAGACATTACATAACCTCAAAACATAAAGGGTTGTAATAGTTATGTTTGTTTTATAGTTTTAATGTAGTTTTGTGGCTGACGAATATACTAGTTAAGCTAAACTTTTGACAATAAGGAAAACGTCCAAAGTGGCTAGAGCCATTATTGTTTATTTGTACACAAAGTGTAAGAAGTTTAGGTGTTCGTTAATAAAAAGTTTAGGTGTCGTAAATTGTATGGAGAGCATTTAATTCTTAGAAGATAAGAAGACTGTCACGCAGAGGTCGCGGGTTCGATGCCCGCTCAGTGTAAATATTTGTGTACATGAACATGGTTATTAATAATAATAATAATAATAAGGCATTTATTTGTGAGAATATTGTTACAAGGTTGTTACAGTATATTAAAGTAGGTACATAATATTCTACCATTTCTGGCGTACAAATATTCATGTCATTTTTAAACTAAATTTCACATAAAATCATAGTTTGTCATTTAGGAAATCATTGGTCGAATAGTAACATTTATCTAAAAGAAAGTCAAACAATTTATTTTTAAACACGGTAAAACTAAGACATTTAAACATATTTGGTAATTTATTGTACATACGGATTGCCATACAGTAAACGTTATTAGAAAAAAGGCTAATTCTCTGGTAAGGTACATGCAACTTATGTATATTTCGACTAGGTCTAATGACTACATCGTTATGCTTTTCAAATAAATAATTGTGTCTATGAACAAATATGCATATTTCATAAACATATAAAGCTGGGAGTGGTAATATTTTTAATTTTTTAAATAACGGAACACAACTGTCAAGTGGTTGCACCCGGCATATTGACCGTATACATTTTTTCTGTGCAACAAAAGCACGATTAACGTCAACTGAATAACCCCATATTATAATACCATAGCGTAAGATTGATGACACGTAGCCATGGTAAGCATATAATGCCGCATCAGTGCCAGCAAGATTAGACAAGCGATACAACACAAAAACAAATCTGTTTATTCTTGTACAGAGATCATCAATATGTGCTTTCCAATTACAATACTAGTCTATTGTTATACCTAAGAATTTCGTGCTATCTACCTCATTTATAATGTCATTGGCATATCGAATTTGCAACTTTGCGGATTTGATATTGTAGGTTTGAA
Source organism: Parascotia fuliginaria (assembly GCA_963082885.1). Classification (NCBI taxonomy): domain Eukaryota; kingdom Metazoa; phylum Arthropoda; class Insecta; order Lepidoptera; family Erebidae; genus Parascotia; species Parascotia fuliginaria. The sequence continues at coordinate 18,920,296 of OY720180.1, read as the reverse complement.
AGTTTATCATTTTTGATTTATTTATGTTTATATGTAGATTATTCCATTTTAACCATTCTATAATGTCACTAAGTGTTTTGTTAATTTCTTCTTCATATTCAATATAGCTAGTGTTCATAAACTCTATATTAAGTGTAGTATCATCAGCATAGAGTATACAATTATGTTTAGTAATATTAGGTAGATCGTTTATGTAGAGAAGAAAAAGTAGAGGACCCAGAATGCTACCTTGGGGTACTCCACAAGAATTGTGACGATATGAAGATCTATATGTCAGTTTTTGGCAACCTATTTGGCTTTTTATTTCAACGCACTGTTGTCGATGTGATAGATAACTTTCAAGCCATCTCAACGCATTTCCTCTAATGCCGTAGCGGTTTAACTTGAAAAGTAGCAATTTATGACTAACAAAGTCAAAAGCTTTGGACATATCTAAGAATATAGAGACAATAGGTTTTTATCATTTAAACTAGAAGTAACAAGCTTTACAAGTGTGAAACATGCTAAAGTAGTAGATTTATTTTTCCTAAAACCAAATTGTTGTTCTTTTAATATAGAGTATTTAGATATATTTGCATTGGTCTGGGTGTTTCTATGTATGATATGTATGCATTTACAAAAATTACAATATTTACTTAAATTACTAATACAATATTTACAGAGTCAAGCGTGCGTGTGCGCCGTGCGGTCGCATCCTTGACCTACTTAAGACTAGGAAAATGACGTCGAAAGTTATTAAGTGTAACAACTGTAACATTGTGATTAGTGAAGTGCTTGCTTACGTTCAAAATAGAATGGACGTTATGGATGAGGAAAGCCTGGTGAGATTATGCATTACATCATTCTCAGAAGAGGATATTGAAGCGGCCAAAAGTTTACTTTTTGAGTCGGTAAATACTTCAAGGCGCAAAATTTCTCGAAAAAGAAACGGGAAATCGCAGAGAGATCTTTTCGATGTGATAACATTGCTTAAGGAAACAGATCCCGAGGAGGTGCCAATCTTTGTTGCTCGAGAATTGCACAAACTACCACCAGTTTCATTTGACCATCTGGACGCCACTAAATTGTTAAAGGATATACTAATATTACAAAACGAGCTTAAAATAATAAAGGAATCCTACGTAACTATCAAACAGTTTGGAGTTTTAAAAAATGATTTTGAAAAATTTAAATGTCATACATCGAGTAATTTGCAATCTAATTTAATTAACCTACCTCACATTATGTTAGATAAGTCGGACTGTGTATCGATGCAGTCGTTGGAGGGAGACAAAACTTGTGCGGAGTCTTCGTCTTTTTCTATCGCGAAAAATACTGATGAGTCTGTCTCGCTCTCACGAACTATGACGCACGTGGAGGCCGCAACCGCGGTTTCGACACAGGAGCAACTTGAACACTCGCCATCTCGCGCGCCTTTTCGAGTGGAGTCCTTGTCCCTGTCTATTGCGAAAAGGGCGGATGAGCCTGTCTCGCTTCCACAAATTACGACGTATGTGGAGGCCGCTACCACGGTTTCGGCGCAGCAGGACCAACATGAACGGGCGGCATTGCGTACAGCTACACCGCGGTCTGAATCAAAAGCGGTAAGAGGGAGCGGAAACGTTTCGAGAACTACTCAGGAAGAAAACGAATGGAAGATAGTGCATAGAAAAAAGGCGAAATATAGATTTGCTGGTAGTCAGGGAAAAGCCACTTTGGATTCTAACATGAAATTTAAAGCGGCGGAAGTAATAATACCCCTGTTTATAACAAATGTTGCAAAGGAGGTGACCGATGCTGACATCTCTGAATATATACTTTCAAAAACACAAACATCAGTAGCGGTTAAGAAAATTATGATGAAGAAGAAAAGAAATTATAATGCGTACAAAATTTTTGTACCACAACATAAACTTGCGATATTTTTAAACGATAGCTTATGGCCTGAAGGTGTCTCTTTCAGACGCTTTATTTACCTAAATAAAAGAAATAATGAAGATGAAAGTAAAACTGAGAACAGTGAACAGAAACTAATTAACACATAATGGGTACACAAACAAATATTAAAACCAAATCTAAATTTATTAGTTTTAACTGCAAATCTGTTAAGAGGTCAATGGAATGTGTAAAAAATCTATGTAACATAGCAGATATCATAGCGTTGCAAGAGACGTGGCTATTCCCTTACGACATACCGTTACTTGGTACGATTGATCAGGACTTTGCATACACGGGTACATCGGCAGTGGACATCTCTGAAGGCGTCTTTAGAGGGCGTCCGTACGGCGGAGTAGCATTACTGTGGCGCAAAAGTGTTTTTAAACAGGTGATGGTAATCGAGTGCAATAACCCGCGTATCAGTGCAATTAAAGTGACATTAAATAACCGATCGTTTCTTGTGTTCAGCGTATACATGCCAACGAATGCAACTGAAAACCTACCGGATTTTACATCGTGCTTCAGTGAGGTATGCGCCATTGTTGAAAACTATTCAATAGAAGCAGTTTATATGTTAGGAGATTTTAATGCTCATCCCGGCGAATTATTCGGCATTGAGCTAGATAATTTGTGTGCGGATAAAATGTGGTCGTGCGCCGATCTAGATTTACTAGGCAATGTATCTAACAACTACACTTTTATTAGTGAAGCACATGGATGTACTAGGTGGCTTGACCACTGTGTCGTTAGTTTGTCGGCTAGACAGACGATAACTAATATATCTATAAAATATGATACTTATTGGTCAGACCATTTACCTTTAATTATTGAATGTGAATTGAATGAGATAATTTGTAAAATTAGTTTAAATGTAAGTAGTCATAAGTTAAATAAAATTATTTGGGGTAATAGAACTAAAGAACAAATAAATATTTATACTAAACAGTGCAATAGTAAGCTTAGATTAATAGATTTTCCTAAAGAGTTTATAAGGTGTAGTTATAGTGTTTGTAGTTGTAATCAGCATAGAAATAGAATAGATACACTTTATAAAGATATAATATCAGTATTTACTACATCGGCCACAAACTCTAGTCAAATAGAAAATAGTTCTCGTAGAAAGAAACATTATGTGACAGGATGAAACAAACATGTGTGTGAGGCACACAGGGAGGCGAGACTTAAGTTTTTAAAATGGGTTTCACGGAATAAACCGCAGTCAGGCATTGAGTATGATGAAATGAGTGAAAGTCGACAAATATTTAAAAATAAATTAAAATGGTGTCAAACTAATAAAGACCAAATAAAAATGGACACAATAGCAGAATATCGAGCTTCAAACAATTTTATTGATTTTTGGAAGGCAACAAATAAGCTTAGTCATAAGTCTGGTCTCCCTGTGAGCGTTGAGGGTGCAAATGACAACAGGCATATAGCAGAACTATTCCGAAAGCACTTCACTGTAAAGTCTCCGCTGGGACCTTCGACTGGTGATGCTGGGGCTGCCATGACCGGTGACTTGTATAATGTATCAGCCAAACAGTTGCGTAAAATAATAAACAGCATGACTCGGGGCAAGTCACCTGGACATGATGGGCTCAGTATCGAACATTTGAAGTATGCCGGCGTCCATCTACCGCGAGTACTTGCAATGTTCTATACATTATGTATGAGTCACTCTTACCTGCCTGCTGATTTAATGAAAACTATTGTTGTTCCAATAGTAAAGAACAGAACTGGTGATTTGTCCGATAAGAACAATTATCGGCCAATATCATTAGCTACAGTAGTGGCTAAAGTTTTGGATAGTGTGCTTGACTCAGAACTTGAAAAACATCTTCATATACATGACGCTCAGTTCGGTTTTCGAGCCGGACTTTCTACGGAAAGCGCAATTTTGAGCCTTAAGCACACTGTGCATTACTACACGGAGAGAAGTACACCTGTGTATGCATGCTTCCTAGATCTGTCCAGAGCATTTGACTTAGTGTCTTATGATGTACTGTGGGACAAACTTAAGAGGACAGGTGTTCATACACAGGTGCAACGTCTTTTTCATTTCTGGTATGCTAACCAGTCTAATAGAGTAAGGTGGGCTGACAGTTTCTCGGACGCGTACACGTTGGAATGCGGAGTAAGACAAGGCGGGTTAAGTTCTCCAAAGCTATTTAACCTGTACGTGAATGAGCTCATAGTTGGTCTCAGCAACACACGAATTGGTTGCTCAATTGATAACATACCTATGAATAATTTTAGTTACGCGGACGATATGGTGTTACTGACTCCAACTGTGAATGCAATGAGAGTACTGTTATCTATTTGCGAAAAATATAGTAACACACATGGGCTCATGTACAATTGTGTGAAAAGCGAGTACATGGTCTTCGGGGCCCACGGTAAGTGTCCCATGAGTATACCTGCCATTAAATTGAATGGTATAGAACTAAAACGGGTAAAGAAGTTCAGGTACCTGGGGCACTACGTTGTCGAGGGCCTTGATGATCAAGTTGATATAGAGAGGGAACGTAGGGCATTGGCGATCAGGAGTAACATGTTGACCCGCAGGTTTGCACGTTGTAGTTCTCAAGTCAAACTTACTCTATTTAGAGCTTATTGTCAGACATTCAACACGTGCGGCCTGTGGTTCAATTATACTCAGAGATCGTTTAATGCTCTGCGTGTCCAATATAATAATGGGTTCAGGATGTTATTAGGGCTGCCTCGTTTTTGTAGTGCCTCTAGTATGTTTGCTGAAGCAAGAGTTGACGGATTTCATGCCATCATACGAAAGAGGTTAGCGTCAATGATAAGCAGGGTGCGAGGCAGCACTAATAGCATCCTGAAAGTCATTGCGGATAAGCAGGATTCCAATATCCTAAATGAATATATTCGTGCTCAGAAACGATAATGTAAATTGTATATGTTTTTATGTGTAAACACCGTATTGTAATATTTTTCACTCCTTTATATGGACTTAGTCTGAAATAAAGATTTATTATTATTATTATTATTATTATTAAATATAAATATATTTATCCGCATTCTAGAACCCATATCACAAGCTATTAATATATGTTTACTTTGGGTCTAGATGGCGTTGCGTGGTTTTTATGGTATTATTTATTTATTTATTTATCTGTCTTCTAAATGAAAAAGAAGAGTTTAGTAATTAATCATAATTAGTCAGTTTCAGTTTTGCAAATAAAATACTGATTAAAAGTTAGCTAATGCAGTTTACTCGCGACAAAAACTAACTTGGCACTCGAGCGCAGTACTTAGAATTTTGGCACTCAGTGGACACTTTCGTACCACGGTAATTAAGATAATAGCATTTACTTCTATTGCTGTACGTTTGCTAACAACTGCCAGATTCATTATGAAGTAACGTATAAGAGCTATTAGAAAAGGTGGCATCCTAGAGAGCTGATCTTTAGAGTCAAAGGTTACGGGTCAAGGTCAAAGAAGGTATAGTTGACTTTTATTTTTATTTATAAAACGCGCATACTCGTATTCTACGAGATCATATTTCCAAAAAAGCAATTTTAATCTGCCTTACACGGAATCAGTATAGTGGACTCAAAAATTATGAAATCGCCCTGCTCCACGCTCCGCTTATGACACCATTATCAAAATATCTACATATTTATGAATATGAAAATAACAAAACAATACACACAAAGAAGATATAATCTGTAGTCATAACATTTAACCGTCTAAACAAAGTGTTGATGTCGTATTTACATATAAACGTGGCCATTTGCGCGTCGAAGCCCGTTACAGAGCGACGCAAACGCGACGACAAACAGCGAATAATATTGTACAGATGTTGGTATGGAAAGATTTTATGTGAGAAACAATGACGCCAGCGACTTACGCGAACAATAAATACGATATAATGAAGTTCAGTGCTAATAAACGTCAAAGAAACGTTTTATTAACGAGGCGAAGTCAAGGAAAGAGGGGTAGGGGTAGAAGCTTTTTGAGTGTGGAGACAATATGTTTATTGTTCTTCCTTTCATACTATAGAACAAACCTAATAATGCAAGGAATTATACAAAATAAACAATGAACGATCACGATATACTTACATTTAGCCAGTAAAGTTATACGTATAGATTTAGTCTTTATTCGAGAACGTAGGATGTCGTATTATGTCTGGAATGTGAAATAAGTACAGCATGGCGACTATGATTTGTTAATCAAGGTGATCTAGACAGAGTAGTGTGGATTCTTTCAACGTTTCTTTGTTCAGGCGATTTTGAATTCTAACATTGTTGTAATTCAGTAGTTAATTAAGCACTGATGAGTATGTTCTACGGTAGTAGATCCACGCTGATTTCAGCATGAATGGGCCGAATCGTCCGGGGAAGTACTACCCTCTCATAGAAGATCGACTTAAGAGTAGTAGTATCCGTACTACTGCGTTTCGTTCGGTGAGTGAGAGCGCCGGAGGCCCAATTTCCCCCTTCCTCTTTCCTCACCTCCCTCATTCCGTTCCCCTATCCCCATTCCCAGCCGCCATAGTGGAGGCCACCATACCAGCAGTTAAGACGATGGCTTTTGGTACAGTGGCCGCCATTTCTAGATTCCACTGACTGCTTACCATCAGGCGGAGTGGAGTCACTTTGGTAGGCTATAATATAAAAAAAAAAAAAAAAAATCCAAGCTAGAAATATCAAGATTACAAAAATTGACGATTTAGATATTGTGTAATACCTATTTACTACAACCAGGCTACATTATTTCACTAGTGGTCACGGAGGTCAAATAAACACCCGCTAATTAATTAACGCGAGGGCAATTAGCCGAGGTTCGTAGGCGATCACTTAACGGCTTATCTGCAGCTCTTACTGCCCTTTATTGTTGTACAGGATTACTAAGAATTACTGGGCATTACTGAGAATTACCGGCATTTGTGAGGCTTGGACTGTAAGACGGTCCGGTAAGTGTCGTGAAAAATAATGTTATCAGATAAACCGTAAGGGTATGGCACCCTAATAGTTGTGGTGGTGTCCGTTCGAAAATATAGCTGTGATAAAAGGACGTGACCTGTTTCTGAATAAAATACACAATTGTGAGGAAACGGCTCGAGATTGGAGACCGTTTGGACTAGTCGGAGACATACGACATACGACAGTGATAAATAGTTTAACAATTATTTACACAGTTTTATGTACTGACCTAACAAAATTACTTCACATTGTCATGGCAACGATTTAGACAGTGTTTTGTTGACCGACCGAAGTCAAAGAGGGTAATGTTTCCAAAAGTATGTATATATATATGTATGTAGCTATGTATGTCTATTTCTTTGGGACGCTCTACAGCCTTTGATTTGAGCCTATCAGGTATCATTATATTCGTATTGATTGTAGGAGTGACAAAAATATAAAATTCAAATAATAATAGTAATGATGACTCACACTTCGATGGCCTTGTTCCAGTTGATGACGTATCCTGACAGCGCGAACGTCTCAATGTTGACGACGTGGACGTTGCCGCGCTCCGTGCCCACGTGGATCCACTTGGACGCGAGAGGCAGGTGCAGGCAGGTGATCCTGGGGATTAAGCAGCACAGAGTCAGAACTGAGAGAAGATATGATTAATGATAGAAGGCACCAAGACAAAGCCAGGTTAATTTATACCACGGTCAATAAAGTAAAGGTTTGTTTAAATTTGATTTAAATTTTAATTTAACTAGATTTTTTTAGTTTAGCCTAACAAAGTGACTCCACTCTGCCTGATGGTAAGCTCTAGCCTTTATTCTATTTAGCCGACTTCAAAAAAAGAGGTTATCTATTCAACATTCATGTAATATTTTTTTATTAGTAGCGGATTTTAATTTCAATAACTAATTTAACTACGAAAGAATTTATTAAGTTAATTTATATTGTTGCATTTTTTTTATAATATTCTCATAGCTATAAAATCTAAACGCTGCTAGTTAGTCATCTAATAATAGATAATACGTTATCATCACATAAATATTCAATACATTACTTCAAACATCAACATAAGCTGACAATCTCAAGTATGCCGATACATATTGTATTCGTGTATAGGCCTTCACAATAGAGTCTTTCTCAAGGAGGTCGTAATAGTGTCCGTCGTGCGGTCGACGTATCAATGGCTATTCAAAGGATCAAATATATTTTTTATACGGCAATATTTTTAGTATTATTTTGACCTAATACGTGAACTGCGAGCCTTTGTGACCGTTTAATATGTAAAGGATAAGGCTTTAAACTTGTATTGGGACCGAGTTACTTTTTAAGATTATTATAAAGATATTTATTTTTATTACATTTCACGTCTCAAATTGCTGATTGTTTATAATGTTGCATTTTGCATCCAGATACAAAACAGTTTATAGGTATAGATCACACACTGTTTTTTCTTGTGTGAAAATCAATTCCACAAAACATGAAATTTTTTGGTATATAAAAGCTGCAATTTAATTAATTATACGGTATAATATAAATTGTCCAATTCTTATTTGTTAGCCAACATGTTAAACGATTTGTTATCCAATGTGTAACTCAGTACAGCTCAAATCAAATCAAAAAATATTTATTCATTTAGGTTAATTGAATTAACACTTATGAACGTTAAAAATTACAAAATGTCAACCAATTAACCTACAGCTTTCAGATATCGACACACGCCTACGCAACGGTAATTTCGTAGAGGTCTACGCAACGCTACGAGCTCGTAGCGATCGTAGCAACAACATTTCAGTAAGAATACACACAATAAAATTGTACCTATTATATTTTAATACATATCGAACAAACTCGTTGGCATGGAGAGGATTCTCATAAAAGATATTAACTTTTATCTTTTATTCAGTAAAAGTAAAAGTTTATCTTTAGGTGTAGGCGGTCACGTCGGGTATCGACTATTCCACCCCCCTCAACCTCCCTAATGGTTGTTGCAGATAAAGTTTCTGTGTACATTTTTTAATTAAAGCCTTTATGTAGGCGCAGGTTATACTGAACATTTATTTGTTAATGAAAATGTTGATTTTATAGGCACAAAAATGGGATATTAAAATTTTATAATAACACGATCTATGGTTGTTTGTGATAATATAGCTCCTAAAATTTTACACAATTTTCAATATTCAGGACCATATTGATTATCTTATAATAACATTTAGATAGAGTAGCTAAAAAAATAAATATATAATACGTTATATATACTATATAGGAATAGTAATAGCGTATAGATTAAGAAAAATATTCTCATTTATATATTATCGAAAGTAATCTAAACACTATAACAAAAGTTATGCCTAAACACTTAAACGTCAAGTCTCTCAAAGTTATAAACTGACAGAGTATACTCGTATATAAGCATGATTTAAAGGCTCTGCTTAAAAGAGTGACGTTTCAAAATTCAGGGGCACTTAAACGTACTACTACTAGAAACGGAACACATTCAGTATACGTAAGAGCATGCCCACAGTGTCTACTAAACGCCATGTCAATCAAGGCCACAACATACGGAGGTATATTAATATAAATATTTATTAATATAAATTATAGCAAGGTATATTACGGTGTATTTTTCATACTATCGGCAAATGACCATATGTTAAAGCTGCGTGTGCGGTCACAGAAAAAATTATATAGAAAATATGTCGTAATATGACTTGCTATGATTTATATTAATAAATATTATAGCTCCATCTGTTGTGGCCTTCATGCTGGTTGTATTTGAAGCTCATTCTGACGGAGTACAGCTCAGGACAGCTTGTTAAACAATCTTAAGTAAATTAGGTAGAAATCAACGTTTTTATACTGTGTTTATTTCGCAGTTGCTGTGTATATGGCTAGAATCTCAAGTTTAACACATTTTTTATTTTATTTTATCAGATCACTATCTTCTTCGTCAATAAAACACTGACGCGAATACGTAGAACTATAGGCATTTGTTTTTATAAAATACAACTCTCTAATAGGGTATAAGCAGAGTCTCACGGTACTCTACAAATAAACATTTAATAGAAGAATCGTATACACGACATTCCGCTCAACGGTAATGGCTTTAAGATAGCAACTGCTGGTATACACGGGTTTTCGTATATAAGATTGTTAAACAAGGCTGTTATATGAAGGCTGTGTAACGCATGCAAGTGTTGGGGGTGCGATGACATCAAACTAACACACACTCACCCCTTTATTTCGTTTGTCGATTGTGATAGTTTGATGCGTGATCTGTAACATAGCGGTAATGCCTAAACCATGTGCCTTATTCTAACTGTGTAGTATCAGCTATATAATTGTCTACCTTTAATGACACGAGCAACACATTCTTGCGTATACAAATTTAGAATGCGAGAATAAAAACGAAATTCGGGTTATTTCTCATTGCGACATTCTAAATTGAAATTATTAAAAAAAAATATTGGAAATGTGAGTTCGAAATATAAAATTAAATACAACAGAATGTTGTTTTTCAAATTTAAACACAGAATAAGAATTGTGTATGTTTTAATATGGTCTTGCATTATGCAAGAAGCTGTTACTCTAAATAATAAGTTTAATAGTAGCATTAAATGAAATTAAATGTGCTTAATAAATTATTAATCAAGTGCTTATGTATTAGAGACTAATATATGGAAGACACTAACACCCAGTTTATTAATTAACTAATCACCTGTTAAATTTCATGTGAAGTACCTAAAAGCATGCTAAAAGTATTGATAATTAGTTTAATTTAATCTAATTAGTAATTAGATCAAATTGAACTAATTATTCATGCTTTTAGCTACCCAATTGGTACTGTACATTTGATTTAACAGGTGATTAGTTAATTTTTCGTTGATCAGCCTTTCAGAAACTGGGGGTTAGACGTGTTTGAGCTTAATTATTGTATGTGATATGAGCTTAATTATAGTTTGTGATTTTCACGTGTATCGGTTTGTGACGTCATAAGTACATGCAAATGTATATTCGTGTATGTTTGTATGTATGATTTTATATAATGTGTATGTAGTAATATTAAGCCTAAAATTCAAATCATTGGTAAACTTTTAGGGTTGCCAGTGCTCATGAATATAAACAACTTTTAAGTTAACAATACTTAAAAGTTTTTGGTTGCTACATATAAATTGTGCCGAGTTAATATAGCGGGACCTTTTAGTGTCAAAGTTGTGTATTTATTAGCACTTTTACTACCTACAATATTGTCATGTACCAGCTGCATGCCTACCGTACTTTTTTAATGTAAATGGTAAACACGCCAGATGTAAACGCTGTTTATGGACCTTTAGAAGAGACAAATGCAGTCTATTGTGCCGTTGTTAGTAGCTACCTGTTGTTGCAAAAAATCAAAAGATGTTTATTTCATTCAAGTTAATTAAATTAACACTTATGAACGTGAAAAAATACAAAATGTCTGCCAGTTAACCTATAGCCAGTTCGCTGACGTGAGGGTAAGGCCATGAGAAGAACTGGTAAGAAACTCATGCCACTTGCTATCATATAGGCTAAAATATAGCGAAAATACTAAATCATAGGACATTATACTTGGCTACCAATTACGTCTATTTATGAGATCACACTTTAGACAGACTTCTAGAACAGAACAATAGGTAATGCTTTATGTGTTATATATAATATTTTTATATTTTATAACTCATAACACAAGTTATAATATATGCTTACTTTGAGTCCAGATGGCGTTGTGTGTAGTTGTTGTGATATTATATTATATTTTATGTAAAAGTTTTTATAACTTCACATTTGACGGTAAGTAGCTAGTAGGGTCGAGAAATACCATCATGGTAGCTTCCACTACAGCGGCTTTGTAAGGTGCTATTTGTCATTCCGCTTAAAAGACACGAGATTAAAATAAGAAGGAAAAACATGCTAGTAAAACTTTAAGTTTTAATCTATACTATTGTAATTAGGACATTTCGTCATTCCTCCGCCTTTTTTTACCCATTTCGGGTTACTAATTTATATTAGACAGTCTATTTAACAAAAATATTTACAACAATATTGTTTATAATACAAATTGTATAAAGCAAGAGTTTGTTTGTTTGAACGCGTTAATCTCTGGAACGACCAATCGGATTTGAAAGTCTCGAAAGGAAGGTTATAAGCTATGTAACATCATGCTAATGGCGACGGGAGCAGAAAAAAGTAAAGACGCGTTTAAAACCGCGGCAAGCTAGTCTAGAAATAAAAGTTTTAATTAGTTTTAATCTGGAGCAAGATTAATAGCGGATTACAAAACAAGTTGTGTTAACAAGTCTGCGCGTTGTTGTTCAGTTTATAGTTCATTAACATAAAGTCTGAGACAATTAGCGTTCTTGAGCGAGAGTCATTAATTAATTGCGATCGTAAAGCCATTCTAACACTTACTAATTGTTATTGGAGTATCTCAGCGGGATTGACGTAAAAAGCAATAATCGTAAAGATAAAATAGTATATGATAATTGAATAATAGGTCGTTTGGTCGCCGGTCTACGATAGGAAAGCACCCTATCTATTTTCATAGGTTTAGTAAGAGGCGATTATAATAGGACTATCGAAAACGTTTCTTTTAGGGAGAGGCTTAGGCCCGGTATCCACCACAGCGGAGAGGAGAGAAGCTGTGCCCTATAGGTCATATGCACAGCTACTCTGCTCTTCTCTGTTTTTGGATACCGGGTCTTATGTCTAACAGTGCACGTCTTGGCATATGTCAAAATAAATAACATATACAGCACTCTTTGGTTTGGACGTACTTTTGTACGATACATCTATTAAAATTACATATACCTAAGTATGCACAGTACTTCAGAACTAAAACACAAAAACATACAAATTGCAACAATTGTAGTCACAACAATTTGTAACACATTTGTCCCGTATGGGAATCGAACCCACACGCGGTACACTGTACAAAGACTCCAACAGTGTAGTCAATTATAAGGTACACTTGTAGTTTGCAACTACTATTTAGGAACACCTAATCTCCGAGTACTACAAAGCGATGAATAATTCGAAGGGTTCGACAATTACGAGAGCTGTTAGGGAGTTAGCTCAGACGTGGGTAAGGACGTAACCGAAGCGGTAACAAACTTAGCCTCAAAAACTATTCACACGACCTCTATCAAAGCCTCTATCCGTCGTATTAAGGTTTAACGCTCATTGCCTTTCATAGACAGATAACTAGTAAGCTTGAATCATTACTCGACAATTTTCTTTGTGTCTTCATCTGTGCCGAGGTATAATCCAATATCTTATTAAAAGGGAACTCAATTCAAAGTTACCGATATTTTTATCGATAAAGTATCAAGTTTAAAGCATCTATTAATGTGGAGTGCTATTAAACTTGTGAAGTAATATAAATGGCGAGATACAGAGTCATCTGCTGCGTCATAATAAATGTTGCCTGTATTATAAAAATACAGTCGTAGCTGGTTCAACGCTTCAGATATTAAATACAAATATATTTTGTATTGAATTATTCCCGATCCCGATCGGTGTAGTCAGTATGTCCAGCTCACCAGACTTTTTTTAAAAATTCTGATTAGCAGATTTGCAATATCATACTTTATTTACATGGTGAATTTCATAAGCGGTCACTATTAGATGGACTTTGATATGATTTTGAGGTAAAACAATAACTACTGTAGCGTAACACATCATTCACCGAAGTCAAATGCTGGACATAGCTCACTAATAAAAGTAGAATCGAAGAATTGACTTAGTATACAAATTAAGGTTAAAATACCCTTATTCACTTCTTTTATTCACGAGAAAAGCTGGCATATTTCTAAATTCTAGGCCGAACCACACGACCATATAACAATATGCTAGTTACAATTACTAACTCCGTAACAATACAATACCAATCGTTTCACGCTGTATGCACTACTACACGTTACAAGCCTGAGGAACACTCTGCTACACAAACAACAGCAGACCTCCCTCTTGAGCGCAAACAATTGCAACCTATGCCTTCCTACCTCCTCACACGCGGTACAATATCACACACAACACTATTAATCGACATTTGCCCATCGTTAGGGCTGTCACATTTCTGTACAATAATTCTTACGTGAAGTTGATTTAAGATACACTAATCGTTGTAATGTAGTAGGGTTGTAAGCTGTCCACATGTCAACAAAAAGGCGTTGGGTATATCAAAGCATTTTCTGGGATTTAAATAACGCGAGACAAAAGATTTAAACGGCAATCTCAGAATGTGAGCTATGTCCCATAAAATAAATGAATTTGAAGTTTAATATTATAAAGGCAAAAGTATGCTGGCCGATCTTATTTAATGTCATTACGTAGCTATAAATGCTTACATTTTATTAAAATGAAAGTCAAAAGCATTACTGCCACATAAAAGTACTTAATAACAAATTTAATTAATTTTAATAATGTATTGACTAGCTTTCTATTTTTTGTAAAGTTTTTGCAAGTGTATTACTGAAATGCAAAGATATTAAAATCTAGCTGAGCTACTTGGCAGAATTCAATAAAATAAAACTAACTTTAATGTTTGACAACCCTGCTGCACAGTGCGGCCGCCTTTGTGTTCAAGACTGTGACATTGTTGCGAACGGTTTTAACACTTTAAAAACTATGCATAATTACGACATTCACGACGTGTCAGAGTAAGTGTAGTCAGAAGCTAAATAAATCATAATCATAGCAAACGTTGAGAAATACAGCTTTCATTTGTATGCGAACGTAAATAAAAGCGAGTACTCTACGTAGGCGTATGCGATAAACGAGAAATTCTTCTGTAATTGAACCTGCATACATACTTAGTAACTAAACGTGCACTGCACTCTTCTTAAATGTGGTTAAGAAGCAAATGCACTCTATCTCTATAAGAACAATATTAATAGCTTTCCGATATTCTATTAAGCAGTATCGTAAAACTTTTGATGGCGCACAATGAGACAATTCAGACTGTCGTCAATATAATGCTGTTAAACACTTTTATAGAGTGGCAACAATGTGTAACTACGGCGGGTAAAAAAGACAATAAATACAATGGTTTAAGAATATATAATTGACTAGCTGTTGCCTGCAGCTCTGCCCGCGTGAATGTCGGTTATATCGCTGCTTATATGTGATTTTTCATACCAACTTTCATCCCCTATTTCAACCCCTTGAAGCCATTTTTCGCAATAAAAGATAGCCTATTTTGTTCCCCGAGGTCTAATCTATCTCTACAAATGTCATCAAAATCTGTTTAGTGGTTTAGGCGTGAAAACGTAACAGAAAGACATACAGACAGACAGAGTTACTTTCGCATTTATAATATTAGTATCGATGATAAAGGGTTCACTCCATAGTTAAGAAATACGTATGTCACTGACAATTTTACAAATATACAATTAACGGATACAAAGTACAACATAATATATATTATTGTGAATTACAGAATTAATATTACTTTTTGTAAAACCGAACACTTCATCGACAAATGAGTGTTTAATATTGGAAATATCTTATTTCTTGTTTGATTTCAAAAATGTTATTGATTTCATTTTACTCATTCGGTAAAGTACTTTCGATACCAGTTAAAAGTTAGTTGATCTTTTGTATATTTAGAGAATAACCGCTATTTAAATACAATTTTTAGTTTCACTTAGTTAAGAGGCTGCTGACCATAAACCTTCCTCAAGCACCTCCAATTTGATCGGGTTTCCGAACCTTTTAGACAATCACTCCGTAATCAAATACAACAAAATACAAGCCATTTTATGAAAACAAATATCTGTCTTAGATAAAGTATTCGCTTCATTTTCTGATTAAATAGGTACGTAACGAGATCTGTCCGAAATATTTCTCAGTAATAAGTGTTGTCTCTCGTTCCGTAAAGGCGACATTGTATTGCAGAAAGCTGTTAAATAGGTCGGTGTAACGTTACAAAGCGGTAACAGGCCCGTGGTCATGACAACGTTCGTGTAATTACTGTCGGAGCAAGGCGCGCTCTGTTGGCACAAACCAGTCTTAATGACAGACAATGCTCTTTGATTTATCGGCAGAAATTTAGTTAGTAACTATTTATTAGCTTAGTAATAAATAGTCAACTAAAAGACCAAATTTTAGTGAAATTATGTACTTGCCTAAAGGTTCAAGTAGTAATTTTTTAATTTCTTTATCTTCTATCCTATTAAAATCTCTGCCTACCCACTGAAGCAAAAAAGCACGATGCTATATCATATACAAAGTATATAGCTATAGACAAAAGTAAAGAAACCTTAACCGGAAAACCGGAAACGTACCAAATTGAGGTCCGGAGGAAATGGAAAGGCGAAAAGACACCGGAAATGAATATCACAGCCTCCTAACGACCACCGAGGCGACCACAGACTACAAACGTGATGGTGTTGGTGGGCGTACATCTCGTGTCGTTTAGACCTTGAAAATATTTTTTACTTTTATATATCTAATGTTTGGATAGCAGAAAACGGCGTTCTATAGGCTCTGCTTACCCCATTAATGGGAGACAGGTGTAAAGTTATGTATGTATGTATAACTCTCGTAATAAACGTTGACATTCGTTTTTTATAGTGGATTTTTTTAATACAAAAAGAACTTTGACTTTAGAAATATTTTGTGTTAGTCAGTCAATATAATTATCAAGGAGATTAACAATAATTTTTATCTGTGATATTAAATGATTACCATAGCTAATGGACATGGCTATGCTCTATATGTGACGAGAAACAATGTTAAAACAAGCAACAAGTACAAGTTGTCGACCGTGAAATAGAAATGAATCTAAGAAAGATGTGGAATAGTAAAAATAATTGGCGCTCCAGTGCTCTAAAACATCACTTACCCCATGGACAATTTAATCTGAGACTTGATCACATAAAGAACTGATTCACCAATTAGTGGGTACAAATATTACCAAAACTAGGTTTTCAAGTCACGTACACTCAATCAATGAATAAAACTAAAAAGAGCGGCAGCGTCGGGTTGACGATGTTAACTAATTAACCCTCTGTATGCAGACGGATGCAAATGTGAAGTAGTTAACCACCCGGCTGCGAGTGACTCGCTTTTTACGTGCGGGGTCTGAATGACCGCTCCAAGCATATTTGCATGCTGGAGATATGATTGTATTAATGTGATGGTTTGCGAAATGGCCAAAATTTTCTTTAACTAGTGTAAAAGATGTAATTAAGCTTCAAAAAGAGGATTTTGGTTACATAAAATTCGTTTACACTTTTGTTGCCTGTGTCTCCTTGTGTGATCTTGAATTAGAGCTACTCGACTAGGCTTACTCCTCCATTCTACTAATCAACTGTGCTTTTGGAATTTCTAAGGATCCGAAGCTTCATAATGATTATAGCAATATACTTTTAGACAAAACATTGAATTTACATCCACACAGTATAAAAGGAAGTCGCTAAAAAGCGTCTGCCTGTTTGACATTGCTTATCTCAAGAACCACCCAATGGATTTGGATACTTATATTGTTTCTCAAGAAAGGTTTTGGTGTATAATAAATCAACCTATCAAGTATAGGCGATATAGCCAAGCAGCAACGATAATAGTAAACCGATTCGGTTGAACCTCTGATACCGATGCGAAGCGAGGGCGGATCGCTAGACTTAAATGTTAATGGTCCAGAGAACTGCACTGTTATTGTCACAGTCAGCTGTAAACAAAGTTTTTAATGGTTTGTAGAAACATTAAAGTGAAAAAAAGCAGATGGCGGAGATCATAAAACGTCCGCCGCTGAATAATGTCCACGGAACGGGTCGAGCGGAACGGAACGGACGAGTTAGGCTACAGTGGGAAGTGTATTATTTTGGTAAGCAAACAATTTGAGGCAGAATATTATCAACTGACTTAAGTACCAATATGTTTTATATGTGTACTTAATTTTTTTAGGTTTCTTTCTGTATTTTTTTAATATAGTAACAATTTTTTTCTACCCACAATCTCAACTATTGAATATCAGTACATACTTCTTTGAAGTACATTTCAGTATTACCTATTTAACTAGTAAAAAAGGAAATTTAATAGATTTTTTGAAACTTGCATATCCTAAAATATCAATTTTTTTGTAAAAATCTGTTGAGGGTATAAAAGTGTAGATACATGAAAGCCCACAAAAATCCGTAATGGCTTTTAGTGGACAAAGGTGTTTTCTCTAAGTATGGCACTAAGACATGTTAAGAAAATACAATCAAGCAAGAGAAGACCGAAGCGATAATTAAGTTTCTAAAAATAAGTATATTTTGACCGGTGTAATGGCTAGACTACACTCATTCAAATTATTCAGTTTTTATTCCTAAAACAAATTTTATTTTTGTGTCAAAAAACAAAAAGTGCGCTATAAACTAAATGCCTCTTAAGAGCGTGATAATAAAACAGTAATTGTGAGGAGTCTTCAGCACAGTTAGCAGATTCAACAGTAAATGGCCGCAACTGTTCCAAATACCTCTCGTAAAACCGTTTCACGTAATTGGTACAACTTAACGAGCTTTTAATTTGTTTTTGTAGTTAAAACCATGATTAAAATTAAGTTACTTTATGTTTTTTGATAGTATGCAATTAATTTATCATTATACTACTGTGTTTTTTGTTATTTTTACGTGGTCGAATATTTGGCTTTGTGCTTTTGTCTCTTCTGTGGTCCATTACAGACAGTTACCATTTATGATTAGGAGAGTTGCTTCATTGAGCTGTTTGTTACTATTTGCAATAAAATAGTTTTTTAAACTCTTTGTAAGTTATGAGTAGGTATGACGAAATTTTTAGTGTTAATGTGTATGCAATAAATAATATATAAGCTTGTATATAAGGTTAGGGTTGAGTGCGTAGACATGGGTCTATCCATCTATAGGTACCTATGTAAGTAGTGTTCTGTGTTGTTTATACTATGTGAGAATCTTATTTTATTCTATAAAAAAGGCTGTAATGGTGTAGTAAGGGTGAACCTAGCGTCCTTATAGCCACTAAAGTGCAATTTAAATCTAGAAATATTGCATTTATTTTAGACGTAGAGGACTTTCGAATGGAATAATTGTTTCAAGTTTAATTAGAGTTCAAATTTGATTGCTCTTAACGTATTTAATAACACAAAAAGTAACGATATATATGAAGTGTTAAAAAAAAAGTTATAGAATATGCAAAAATGATTTTGTTAAAATACCCGATTATAAAAAATCATAAAAAAAACGTCTTCGTGACGACAAAATATTATTCAAATAAGTGCTTTATGAGTAGATTAGACTCAAAAGTCATCAACGTCTAAATACTAAACTAAAAACAAACTCAGCAAAATCCCCACCATCATATACATACCGTTCTCTCTGGAACTTGAGCGAGTGGAGCCGTTGCGGCGACTTCTGGCGGAAGGTCCACAGGTGGATCTGGTCGTCGGCGGTGGCGGTGACCAGCGCCCCCTCGTTGATAAGGAAGCGTGCGTGCAGTACTGCCTCGCAGCTCTCGTGCCGCACGTGAGCGTCCACACCGGGACCACCCAGACTGTGTAACGGCTTAGGAAATCATTGTTTTGGGTGCAAACACAATACATACAAAAAAATTAAGTTTTATGTTATCACGATAATTCTGAAAATAATAAGTATATTTTGTTTACTACTAAAGACCAGATAATCTTAAAAACTGTGCAAAAATTACAATTTTATAGCTAAATATATTACAGATGTTATAACTTATTAATTTTTAATAATGGCTATAAATAACTATAGTAAACTATTCAATTTACAATGTATCATCATTGGCAAATTAGCAATGAGTTGAAGAAAATACCTAATTGCAGCTTAGCCATTATTAACTTAATACTCATTAGTAAAACTAAAAAATTAATTTCCGAACAGATGTGCTCATTCATCACGTCTTTTAGTTCTTTAACACAACGTACGTACTTTATATGTATTATTCTAAGTTCTACAGGCATCAATGCACAGTTTCATTTAACAAGTTCGACTAAATATCCTCCACTTCACAAATTAATACCAAAGTTTGATGTTTAGTGCACATGTAGGTGCCAAGGTATAGGTAGTACATGAGTACGACTGCATCCGTGTATTCACACGTCCATACGGTATTCAACTGTTAGCCAATAGTTTCTGCTACAAACTCACATATCAACCAACTGGAACACTTGTCGAACTTGTGATTAACTATTTAGTGGACTGTCTAAAATGCAGAAATGTTTGCCGTTTAAAAATACGTTGAATATATCAATCAATTAGTCTATATACAGAGTGTAAGTATACGACAGTATGATATTAAATGCAATTACGTATAGTATGTGACATTATAAAGCGAGACAAAAAAATCAACTAAATATCTTCAATAGTTTAGACACAGGACTACTATTTTAATTTCTTTAATTCTAAACACTCTGTAAGTACGTCAAACGGTCACTGACTTAAGTCATAATCTACGTAGAAGGATAAACGTTGCCGCTTTACAGGTCAGTGAACTTGTCAATAAATGGTGTATTATTTTGTTACTACTAAAATATTATTTATTTTGTAAGAAAGTTGTAAATTTATGTTTTTCGTCAAATTATTTTTGCCATTATACGGACTAGTTACAGCTGCCTTTTCATTTAATATCAAACCGTCGTATACACTCTGTATAGATAAGCAACAAACAATGAATTATAATATATTATATTAGCACAATTTACGAAATATTCTGGATTCTCTCCAAAAATTAAGAGAAAGATTTCTTTTGCACCATTATCTAACGAGGTACACAAACAAATGATAACGAGCTGGCATCTCCCCTAAAACACGAGTACACATTATCTCGATACGTTCGAGTTCATCTCGTCAAAGGACACTCATCTTTGTGCACTTCGTTAGGCCTTATTTAATACAATACAAGGGCAAGCGAGGGGCGTGCGGGGGTGGCGGGCGACGGGAGTTAACTTGAGCGAGTTGCTAGGCAACACAATAATTTTGATGTAACACCGTGTGATTTTGGTAACGATGCGATGGAGCTATGGTATTAAATGGTTAATGTTGCAATTTCATGACTTTTATTATCATTGTAGGAGAGATGTTATGAACACATTGAAATTGACACCTGCGTAAGAAAAGAAACAAGTTTATTGAGGTAGTTTTTTTTATTGTCTACAGACACATAGCTACGGTAGTAGTTCCATGCTGGTTTCAGCATGAATGGGCCGGATCGTCCGGGGAAGTACTACCCTCTCATAGAAGATCGACGTAAGAGTAGTAGTATCCGTACTACTGCGTTTCGTTCGATGAGTGAGAGCGCCTCACCTCCGTCATTCCCTTCCCCTAACCTCATTCCTAGCCGCCATAGTGGAGGCCACCATACCAGCAGTTTAAGACGATGGCTTTTGGTATAGTGGCCACCACTTCTGGATTCCACTGACTACTTACCATCAGGCGGGGTGGAATAACATTGGTGGGTGAATATAAAAAAAAAGACGAGCCAACAGCCGACTTGGGGGCTTACCATCACCCCTTTTATTGTTACTTTGTGTTTTGTCTTTTCTTTTGTACTATTAACAACAAAGATAGAGACAAAGTAAGGTTATTATAAGATTGCTATAAAAGGTTATGGTAAGTGGTAACTGTCGCTCATAGACTTTTGTAATGCCAGGGGCTCTGCAAAGCTGCGGCCTACCGTCTTTAATTTGTTTTGTTTTGGTTTGTAGTATGGTATGATAGTAGCTGTTGTTCATGGACCTCAGAAGGCTCAGGCGCACTGTTGTAATCTGTCGAATTGCCTGTTGCCACCAAGTAAGAAAAAAATAATACTGTTTTTAAAGCCCCAGATGGTAAAAAATTATGGGGTTGTCATAAGCTACATGAATAGAATAGAAATCTATGCCACATTCTTCTGAAGTGTTGTTATGGCTAAAGTTTTTCGTAAGATGCAGGTTAATTCACCTTCCACACTGTCTCTGTTCTGCCCCTATTAGAGAGATGACAAAAGCACTACACAAGTTTACTAGATTTATTTATAATCTAGGAACAATAGACTGGAAATAAAACTTCACTTTCTTTGGCTGCATTCATACGACACGCGCCCGTTAAGCGCACACCACGCGCGTCACCCGTGACGGCACCCACGTCTAATACGATTTGCAATTTGGTGTATAATAATTAGAGTCTTATAACAAATTATTAGATTTAACATTGCATTTATCAAAGTGCATGCGGGGTGGGCGCAGCGCGATCGCGACGCGTACGCTACGCTGTTATCACGCGACCGCTGAGCAAGCGCGCATATTTTATATCGATATATTTTAAACTTTATATTACAAAAGAGAACAACAATTAATTCCAACGTTTCTAAGGACGGAACGACGTTACGAAAATCGCGCTCGTGTGAACACGCCCTTACTGTCGTCAGCTTATAAATAATTATGCGTAATTCCGATCGATCGTTTCAACAGTAGACACTAGTTACTGTTGTCAGCACCCTGTACACTATAATTACATGTCGTACGGTGTACGCGTCAATACGAATAAACTGTCACAATTGCTGCGTAATGGAAGCTTCCAGAACATGTCATTGATTTTAATTCATTATGACGTCAAACTTTGAACTATTTTGGATAAAATCGATACAGTTCAAACGGCATTTGGGTAAAGCGAATTTTATAAATGATAAAGATGCCCTATGTTATAGTTTGTACTCGTATTTCGTAGCTACGTTATTTCTTTTTAATCGACTTCTTAAAGGAGGTGGTTCTCGTTTCGTCGGATTTTTTTTTTATATATTCACCGATTATTTGAAGATGGCTAGATCGATTTGGATTTTTTTTGTTTGAAAGGATATACTTCTCAGGTGGTCCCATGATCATCAAGTTAGGATCTGAAGATTTTGTAGGCACATTTGAAGCGATTTGGGTTATTTTTGAAAGAGAACTTTCTCAGAGAGATCTCATTTCAATTTGGTTAGGATCTGATGAAGATTTTTGGAGATAGGCAACGGAACTCGTCAATAAATGATAGCAACAAATAGACTGGGATTACTGAAATCTCATGTCTGTCTATTGTTTACACCAGTTCATAACATACCATCACGCAGGTACGCTGTGAAGGGTTAAGCACATGTGAACCACTAAAAAGTAAAAAAAATATTTTAATTTAAAAAACCGATTTTAAACAGGCAGGAAACTTAAAAGTAAAAAATAAATTTACTTAGTACAAAGTAATTCGTCGTATTTTGATTTAGTTAATCAGAAATTATTAAATAAGTATTTTATTAGTTGGTGCCAAGTAAATACAATAAGAACCTTACTACAATAGCAAATTAAAATTGATAATAACTTACGTAGTTATTGTTTTATTTGGCACCAACTACAGCAAAAAATGTTAATTCTATAACAAATATAAGAGACGTTATATAGAAAATCAAAATAGATATCGCACTGTCCTTTTTATCATATAAAATTGGAGATTTTGTTTCATAATCTCTTGTTCACCTGTCGACTTTCTTATGTGAAACGAGTCGAAGAGATCTTTTATTTAGTTAAAAGGTCAAAAAGTAATTGAACGACATGAAAATAGAATTACGCAGATCTTTATGTAAATATACGAAACGAGGCTTATCGGAAAATGGTGAAATTAAATGTTATCACGAATTATATTGAGATAATTGAATAGGTCTTATAAAAGCGTAAGTACCGAATCTGTAGCCTATTATATTCATAAAAAGGTCCAAAATCGAATACGTCAATGATGTTTTACTAAAGTGCGTCTGTGACAAGTGTCCATTAGGGAGTAAACCTTGGAGAGCTTGCTAGTTAAAGAGGTTATACAAATAAGAAAGCTAGGCAGAAGCGTCAGACCTTCGTCACATTAGTGCGCCACTTATACCAGATTACATCGTGGATGATCGAAGAGATTTACGTGACGTATTTAGACTTATGTGTAGAGCTGTGCTAAAAACTATTATTATTTAAACATGTAAGACTTCAGATAGGTATAGTTAGAGACCAAGTCTACATACATTAATTATTTACTTTTAAACTTTCGCGTGGCACAGACCGGCAGTGGTCACAAGCAGACTGGTGAGGCGATGTCACGAATTGTCACGGCTCCGTATGCGAAGTAGGTTCTAGATCTACCCCACATCTGTCCCCCTGTTAACAACGGGGAGACAGATGAAACTTTTCCCTATCTGTCACCCTAGGGGGACAAACCAGAGGGATAGATGGGAATAATCCACATTTTTGTCTTTCCACGTACCATCACAACTTGTGTAAATACCTAATGCATGATCGAGTAAATTCCCGTATGTTATAAATTATACATAAATTAATAAATATATTTGTAAACTTTTTGCACAACACAAATTGATGCACAAAGGCGGACTTAATGCCAAATGCATTTATATAAATCAGCCTTTGGGTGATGCAGAGACAAAATTTGGTATGTGCACTCAGTACTGATTCTTAGTGATGAAAAAAGATATAGTTATACAAAATACCTACTTACATATAGTAATATATAATAATATACCTACTTACATACATACATCTTATTTTCGCGCGGGCGAAGCCGCAGGGCGCAGCTAGTCTATATATATATAAATGAATCCCTATTTCCCTTGGTCATGGCATCACGCGTGAACGGCTAGATCAATTTCGTTTATTCTTTTTGTTGTGTTTGTTATTGTCAGGAGAAGGTTCTTGAAAGAAAAACTAAAAAAATTGTGCGGTAATTTAGAAAGTTTAAGAATAATTAACCACCATGTAAAATTTAAACCGCTAAACCGATTTCTATGAACATTGGTATGTAGATAGATTTGGTTTCGGGACATAAGCTACTTTTTATCCCGAAAATCGCTCTGTTTCCCGAGTTACATTAATTAAACACATCGCAATTTTCGCGCGGGCGAAGCCGAAGGGTGCAGCTAGTAATAAATATAAAAGAATTATAATAGAATTAATTATTTAAACAGTTAAGTTTGGTAACCATGGCAACCTGTGTCCTTTGGAAGGTCTATGTACGCCAGTAAATGTTTTCAGGCTAATGTTAGGAGAAAGATATCGAGAGCACTTACATTAGTTTTTAACCGACTTCAAAAAGGAGTTTTTATTATAAAAAATGGTTCAGTAGTTGTATGTTTGCTACAACAGAACTCGGTCATTTATGAACCAATTTGGAAAATTCTTTTTTATTTAAAAGAGTCTACTCTGAAATGGGGTCCCATATTTTTTTTATAAAAATGGTTCAGTAGTTTGGCTTTAATTTTATATTTTCGAATGCAAGGAGTGAAGACGTGTAAAGCAACGCGTCGATATCTTTTACGACGAATTTTCTGACATTGACATGTTCATGCTAAAATTGTCACCCGTTTTCCAAAATTCTTTTTTTGTTAGAAACAACGTGGCCGTGGATTTGTATATCTGTTGCGCGATTGCTCCTTCAGTTAAATTATGATTTTGGATGATTCTTTATTGTTGGTAGGTCATCACTTTTTGTTTTGGTTTGTGGTTTCTGAGATTCAGGGTTCAGCGATCAGCAAAAGTGTTGATAAGAACTTTATATCTCTATATTTGCAATCTTCCCTCTCGTCACTACTTTGTTCTAAACGGTGCCGTCTCATGAGATCAGCACGGTTAGTAGGCCTACCTATACCAAATATATTAACTATTGTTAATATATTTGATATAGACTCCAAATAACTGATTATAAATTGTAAATAGTAAGTATTCTATGTATCAATGATTGCGTTGATTCCCCTGTAATGTTCTTAGCTATGAAGTAATTAAAATATTATTTTCTACTTTCTAGTTAGGGATTGAACATTAAGTACTGTTTTGAAGTCGGTTTACGTTTTTTTTCATTTTCGCAAATCGTTCTTTTACATCCAATATAATACCGGTGTTATAAGAAACAATATTCATACTTTTGTAAGAATTAAAACAAGTAGAAAACTTACTGTATTATTGTTCACGCTTGGCCGTTGTTCAACTTTTATTGCAGCTCATGGGTTACAAGCAAACTTTTTGATTGATCGCACAAAAAACAACATTATACTTTCATAGAATTTGTTCCAAAGTACAAGTTGTTGGAGGTGTGTTTTGTGGCTTTGATTAAAAATTAAAAGGTCAAAGGTCACGTACATGATTAAGATATCACGAATAAGATTTGGCCTGATTACAGGGATGATAACTTTATAATAATACCAGCCTGTTTACAATCTCACTGCGGGGCAAAGTCCTCTTCTCATATAGAAAAGACATAAACATTAATCACCACGCTTGCTCAAGGCAGATTGGCAATTTTAGAATTTTAGTCCAGGTTTCCTTCACCGTCAGTTAAAAATGTCCGAAATTAACGTAGAAAGTACATATGATTTGAAAAACCACATTGGTACTTGCCCGGATTCGAAGCCACTACCTACCTCGTGTTTATGAAGCGTGTACCTTATCCAATGGACCATATCGACTTTGATTACTTTACTGTGATAAAAATACAAAGTTATGAGTTTTACAATTAAACGATCATATATAATTTGATAATAGATAAAGATTAATTTCATAAGAGTGGCGGGCAACCAATGAATGACCGCGGCACAAGACACGACCGACTAAGGTGACGAAAATTGGGGAGGTCTGCGTACAGTTTACGGGTTATGCAGCGATATTTGCCGCAGTGTACTTTGTTAATTACCGGTGTAAGTGAAGGTTCAACTTTTATATAAACCTTGTGCATGAGGATTGTTAGATTTCTAGTACATTGAATTTAAGGGAGGTGAAATTAACTTGTTTTAGTTAAAGTTAGCAGCCAGTAAATCATTATAAACGTCCTGCTTATTAACTATACAATATACATAGCTCAGATTCATTTTTAACTTCATTAATATGTTAGTGTGTTACAGACAAGAACAAAAATATTGATTAGCAATGCTAAGCGTTAGCAACTCCGTCGTTCTACATTCTCATTTAATTTATGTACGAATTTATTTTTCAATATATCGTCCGTAGTATTTATGTATTTTACATTTTACTAAATATATTTGCGTCATGAACATTCGAAAATTATACAATATATTTAAATTAGAGTGTAAAACCGTCGCTTGTAAAAATATTGTTTTCTGTGTCATTCGGCCGCATTTACTTTATGATACATTAAGTTCGCCCTTGTGTAAAATTTCAATAAAATCCGAAGGGACCAAACACGAAAATAATATTTCGTGTTTATAATTTATTTATAACGTTAGCTCACCTTTTTAGTTTTGTCTTGGCTTCAAATATTTGTTAATTAAAGCGATTTCGCTCTTGTATTACATTTTTGTTGGTTTAATAATAAGTAATGTTGTTGAAGTTGCGTCGTAAATTATATTACTTACTTGGTGGATACAACAAACTGAAAACATTTTTGTTGATTTATGTTATTTAGTAACTTTTATATTAGTCGTAAAGAATGTCAACTGAAGGGTGAAGAATGTCAATTTATTATTATGCAGTAACGCAACTCCTAAAAAATATCCTTACCTTAAACATGCATAATTTATATTACAGTAATGATATTTTTTGCTAAATTTGGAGTTATTTGATTGGATAAAATGTCTTTTCCCTACATAGGCCAGTGCCATAAAAAGTTTTACACATAACTTTGTCTGTTTCTTTAAAAAGTAAACTTCTAATGTAATTTGTGGAATTGAGTGTTAAGACTTATGAACATATTAGATTATTATTGTTTGTTATGTCGGACGGATTTAATTAAGGGAAGAGAATAAAGCAGAAAACATGTAGGTTCAAACGCGGTGAACCTCACATAATAGCAAATATAAAAAAGACATTTTTGTCTTTATATTTATATTTATATTTTTGATAAAAATGATATTCTTTTATTGTATTTACGAGCGGTCGGTCAAGAGCACTTCTGTGAAGAGTTGCTTTGTTTTGTTAAGGCTTGTTTTATGAGGAATACGGATAACTAATTGTACTTTTGTGGACAAGCAAATTGAATCAGAAATACGTTCTTGAACATTACTTGGGGCTTATAAATTTTAAGTATCATTAGATATGATTTATTTATGATTACAACTTTTTTGTAGATAAGCTTTCATATACCTCTATACATCCGACAAAAAAAACTTTGCGAAAAATACATCGCTTCTTTAATTTATTAGTTCCTAAAGAAAATTTAATGGAGGAAATGATACTTATCACTACCTCCGTATTTTAGTACCTATTATTAATATCTTCATTATTGTCTGAACACTGTGAATGGCATTAGTTTGCGCAAACAATTATAATGAATATGCACCAAGTAAATAAAAACAATTTACATAATAGAGAGTGGTACTTTTAGCTTGAAAATATTTACAACATGCTAGTGTACAAATATCATGGAGACCTGGAACCGTAAGTAATAAGCGAGCGAAGTGCCAGTAATACCTACACATTACTACCTAACTAGCATTTAAGTCCTACCTAAGTAGTGGTAAGTAACCAAACAATACCCGAGTACAAACAATACAAATTACTTTTGGGAAATACGACTCAAAAATAGTAATTTACATGAATTTAGGTAAATTTATGATTTGAAATTGTTAGTCTGTTGTAATTTCATAACTATATTTGTACACGCAAAGATATATTATAATAAAACTAGGTATGATGTAATTTTGACTTAGAAACTTGAGTCTATACAGATTTAAGGGATCTTGGCCTGATATTAAATGCTTCAGCTTGATACCTCTACGTAATGTAGGACGAAGTATGTAATGCTTTACGAATAACGTCGATTTAAAATCGAAGTTAGCAGTCATTTAGTCTCAATCAGCGTTTTGTAGTCCACTGCTGGACATAGGCTCCTTAACGCCTTAACACTTGATCTTCACCTTCCATACGCAGTAGGTCGTCTGCCTGCTGTCTGCCTAGCTAAGTCGCGGTCGCCTTGATAACCGCATTTACTCTTCAAAGAAACAAAGTATAGCAGGTACTATAACATGTCAATTATAATCGCCAGTCAAACAAAATATATGAATACTCCAATAGCCAAACTAATTTGATCAATCAATTTAAACGGCTGAACACACAACTTGTATTGGAAGTATCGGCCACGATCAACAGTTATCAATGTATAGGATATATGGGTGTACAGTCAGCTCGGCCCGGTTACTCAGCACTTGTTGAGAACTTCTACAAGTGGTCACGTGATCCGTAGTGTACTATCGACCAAATATAATAATAAACTGTAGACAGTCAATATTCATTTAATACGGTGGTAATTGTTAGATTCTTAAAATTGAAATGATTGTAATGTTGAAATCATAGCCTGAAGGTATGTATACATACAGTAGAACTGTCAAATTGTACTTTGGGGATTATTGCTAATTTTGTGACATTACAATTAATCACCGCACTAGTAAACAACTAACTATGAAAGTAAAATTTGCAACCTTGTCGTCCTGCTGTCGTGCATGTGCGGCACCGATGCCGTATTGCCCGTTTGGTGCATCAATTGTATAGAAAAATCGACTGGCCGCGCGCAGTACGTACAACACCCGCAGTGCCGCGACGAAGCCTACATTGAAACAGCCTTAATGTAACTAGTCCTTCGACGCTCTTATTGACCGATGTAAATGAAGTAGTATAGGTAGATATTAATGCTTATCTTAACCTCATTTGAAGAACGAAAAATGTAGGTAAAAGTGTTCGTAACGAACCGGTTTAAAACCAAACTTACTTAAACTATTTTGCCATTGGGTCACAATTGCAGTAAACTTGAAACACGATCGGTCCCGTGTCGCGGGGTGTCGGTTGGTTGCTGGCGAGTTGCCAGCGCACGAACACACGCTGGGGAAATCATTACATTACCGGAGAACTGCAGTAACCAGTGCCAGCACTGATACTACAATACCATACAAATATGACATTTGTTACAATGAGATAGAGTTTACAATTTGTAACTGATTTGGAAGTATAAAACATGCCTGTGAAGCTTATTGAAAAAGTTTGTGTTATGAAAATTGTTTTCTGTCAGCGGCTGTTTGCTTAAATTATTTATGACGAGCTGGCGTGACTTCACGCGCATTCTTCGCTCGTTTTGAGTTCATCGCCCAAAGTATACATAACGCAAGCAGTCGTTCTTAGGTACATACTTCATTAGCGCGTTTAACCAAAGGATGGCGGTCAAACCTTAACAAGAAAGTGACAGGCAAATGATTTGACATAGGACGGTCATCAACGTAGTTTGTTATAACTGCCAGCACTGTGATCGCTAATCTGCTTGTCAAATAACGGGTGGCGCAAAAGTAAAGACCCTATTTGGTTCAGCTATAACATTTTTTCTAAATTAGAAAACTAGATTTAGATTTTTTTAAATGTATATTTGTGCCATTAAATTTCGTACCATTAGGATTTAAAGATGATGTCTTTTAAATGGTGACCTCCAGAGTTGATACACATTTGAGCCCTATTTATGACATTTTGCATAACTTGCCGTAACACTTCCTGCGATATGTTCGTTATTTCTTGACGAATGTTTTCTTTTAGAGCTGCGAGAGTCTGTGGCTTGTTCACATACACCCGAGATTTCAAAAAACCCCAAAGAAAGAAGTCTGGACTGGTCAGATCGGGTGATCTTGCAGGCCAAGGCAAATCGCCAAAACGA
This sequence comes from Parascotia fuliginaria, assembly GCA_963082885.1. Lineage (NCBI taxonomy): Eukaryota > Metazoa > Arthropoda > Insecta > Lepidoptera > Erebidae > Parascotia > Parascotia fuliginaria. The sequence continues at coordinate 18,889,800 of OY720180.1, read as the reverse complement.
GAGATAACTCGGCCTGGAAAAGCGTCCCTCACTAAGTCCATAGTGTCGCGCGCTGTGTGTGCCGTAGCGCCGTCTTGTTGAAACCAGATGTGCTCCAGCCCCAATTCGTCCAAACTGGGTATCAAAAACTCACGTAACATGGTTCTGTAGCGTTCTCCAGTGACAGTAATCGCATTGCCTCCAGCGTCTTCGAAAAAATAGGGTCCGATCACTCTGTCAACACAGATGCCACACCATACAGTAACTTTTAGTGGGTGTAGAGGTGTTTCTTGAATAATGCGCGGATTATCAGTGCCCCAGAACCGAGTATTCTGCTTATTGACATGCCCTGAGAGATGGAAATGCGCTTCGTCACTCATAACCAATTTTGAAGGAAAATCATCCTCTTCAAGGTTGAGGTTTATGACGCGCTGGCAGTAATCTAGACGAGCTCGGTGGTCAGCAGGCAGCAGCTGATGAGTCATTTGAGTTTTATACGGGAACATCTTTAAGTCTTTCACCAAAATACGCTGCAGGGTCCGTCTGGAAATGCCCAATTGCGTGGCACGTCGCCTCGTTGATGTTTCTGGACACTCTTCCACATCTTCGCGCACAGCATCGATATTTTCAGCTGAACGGCCTGTTCTTGGTCTCCCAGACTTAGGTCTATCCAATGTTGAGCCAGTTGCTTCAAGGCGTGTGGCAAAGCGTCGAATTGTGCGACCAATCGGTGCCGGACGGTGGGGAAATCGTCGACGAAATTCACGTTGTGTTCTTATCACTGATGAATTATTCCGTAAGAACATTGACACAATTATTCCACGTTCTTGGGGAGTAAAACGGTCCATGTTTATTTTCAGTGTATTTTACATTTGTTCTCTACACAATTTTCAACAACAGAATGACAGAAAATGTCATATATAAAAAAAAAAGTATTTTCTTTAGTGCCAGTACTTTTGCGCCACCCAGTACTACTAATAGTGTAGGGTACCCCCACAGACATATAGCAGCCCCCCCCTATGTTCAACAGTTTCAAAGTCAAATCGAAGTTAAAGTCAAATCAATAATTTGTCAAATCAAAAATAACTTTGACTTTAATAAGATTTGTACCAATTTAGAGGTCTTGAAAGCACCAGAGTTGGTCTATGAGCGGTGCTATCACTACATACTGCACACTTATCTTCTACTATCACCAAAAACGTAGAAAGTAATTTAACCTCTATTGGATCGATGAGACTCGTAATGTTATGACCAACTCAATATCGCAACTGTGGGATTTTGCACAATTTTCTCAATTTTCTTGTTCCAACATAACTTTTGTTTTTGGTCGCAGTTTGCAAGTTGATATTGCAGCGCCATCGCCCGGGGGAGCTACTTGCTTGGCAGTCATCCAACGTTACCTAGGATCACTTCGGCTAGTGCCCCGTCAGTTTAATAAGAAAACGAGTGTAAACGAGATATGAGTTTATCTAGTAGCCCCCATGGATAAGGCGTTAAAGTGTCAAGGGAAGTGAACTTTATGTTATGTTTAAATGACTACCTGTATAAAATGGCGTAAATTTGATTCTAGCAAGAAACGTGAAAAACGTGCGTGCTTGTGTTGTGTGTGTTTCTATCGCGACTGCACGCTGCTACTGTCGCGATAGAAGCATAGAAAAGTGGACCCAGAAAATAAATATTGTTAATCACATATATGGTACACTAAATATAATTCGCGTAGCCACCCTCATCAAATTATGTCAATTTCTACTAGAGATTTTGGTATTAAGCTTCTGAGCCGTATTTTCGTATCCATGATAACTAATGTTAGCACAGGTATATTTATCAAACTATTGAAACTAAGTCTCTAAATAAAAGTATGCATAAGTAAATATCGACAAATATAAATTCAAATACTGGCTATAAAGCGAAGTGGGAGTTAGTAAGAACAAAACTTACTTTTAACTGTAATTCTTGTATATGTTATCTACGTGCATTTTGTGCGCGTTAATTGTATGTTTGCATAGTACCTACCTTGCGACACGGAGCTTGTTACCCAGTGCGAAAGATTTCGATATTAAATATATTATTATTATTTATAACTAGATCTATATAACCTATATGTAAATGCATTGAGAGTACCTAATTTTTTAAAAATGAATAAGTATTTGAAAAAACGCACCTTCAAAAATTCGAGACATCACAAAATCAATCGATTAACACTATTTGATTAAATCTTAAAGTTGAAAAGTATAAACACAAGAGCGCCCCCAAAAGTCCTCTATTAGAGGGGATGTGAAGGCCCGGAAGAGGGTGGGATTAAATGCGGTCAGCGGAATTAGCACCAAGTACCCGCAGACGATTTAAGTGTTGGATACAATGAGATCGAGAGGGTTGGACCGTTTGACAGGTTTAAATTCTATTAATTATGTTTGTCTACTGTCTACTTGTATAGTGCGAGCAGTTTAAAGGTCTATCTAATAAATTAAAGTACTTAGGTCTTTTAAGTCTTTGCTACAATATATTTCTCTTAAAATATAAAAGTAAAGATGTGGCTATTAAAAAGAGTGGCTTGAGTTTCTTTCCGGTTCTTTTATGTTATCAGCAAACTGGCTGAAGGTTAATTGGCTAATCCATTTTTGAGCCGAGTAAAAACACATTAAAAATCGAATTTTTATTTCGAAAAATCTTCAATAGCCTATCGTCTGAAATATAATTGCAGGTCAACAACACCTCCCTATATCTATCCCTTCAAGATAAATCGTCGTGATGCTACATTATGTTCTATTACAATATTCGCCCGCACAATATTGTAGGCCTACAACAAATACCGCACAAACCCCTCCGTCTATTCAGAGCATCTAATAATAAATTTAGCAATAACCGTTGGACCGTTTAGCATTAATACGCTTATAACAAACACTATTTACACAAAGGCTGAGGTTCTATTTGACCCTCTCCTCCCCTTCACCCCTGGTCTAGCCGCTTTGTGTATATTTAGAGAATCCTAGTATCTATTATATACGGTGGAATACATAATCGTTTTGTAATTTTGTAGCTGCAAAAGCTGCACTACAGCTAAATAAAAACCTACGTTTCTGCAATTGAGTTCGAAGCCGAATAAGTACCATGTTCATTATTGACATACGATGAATGATAATATTGTGAATATATTAGGAACAAAACAATTATAATATCACATCAACACACAACGCTACTTAGATCTAAAGTAAGCATATAATATATAATAATATATTTCAACAACTACACACAACGCCATCTAGACCCAAAGTAAGCATATTATATGCCTGTGTTATGGGTTCTAGAATGCGGATATACCATACTTATTTATTTTATTTATTTATTAACACTTCATACACAAAAACACATGTATAGGCGGACTTAATGCCAAAGGCATTATCTACCAGTCTACCTTTGGGTGATGCAGAGATAAATGAAGTAGGTGCATAAAAAGCAAGATAAAAATAAATTATAAATAAAATATAAGATAATACAATAAATACCTAATAATAGAATACACATATATATAATTATATATATAATAGTACACTATATACTATAATATATAAATAAAATACACAACAGTATGAGATGATTCTGCCACTTTATTTTGCTAATAATAGTTCTCGAACTTTGACTTTAAACGTGTAACGGTTGGTGGACTTCCTGATTTCAAGAGGGAGGGCATTCCAAAGAAGGATAGATTGGACAGGGAAAGAAGAATGAACAAAACCACTGGTATGTGAGAGACTTGCAAGAGTTAGATTATTAGATGAACGAAGGTTTCTATCATGGGTAGAGCTGAGATATTGAAAGTAAGGAGTTAAGTAGGGAGGTGAGTTTGGGGATGTAAGGATGGAGAAGAGTGTAGTGAGTGCACGCAAACTACGGCGTTTGACGATAGGTAACCAATTCAAAACGGAACGATAGGTAGACACATGGTCATACTTGCGAAGATTAAAAACGAATCGAATGCAGTTATTAAGAAGACGGTCAAGTTTGTTGAGAAGATCTGCATTCAGGTCGTAGTAGCATACATCACCATAGTCGATCAGCGGAAAAATTAAGGCCTGCACAAGCATTGCCTTAGTCCTGCAAGGAAGAAAATTTTTGAGACGATACAGAGCACGCAGGGTACCGGTAACTTTTTGACAAACATATGTCACTTGGGCTTGCCACCTTAATGTGGAGTCAATGATTAAACCGAGGTCTTTTACAGTTGTCGATAAATTTATCGCAGTCCCGTCAAAGATAATCGGTGGAAGATTTGACGTGTCCAACCTGCACGTAAGGCGTTGACTCCCTACGATGATAGCTTGACACTTTGACGGGTTTACAGTTAAACCGAACCTGTCTGACCAGCACTTAATATGTGCAAGGTCCATATTAATAAGGTTAACTGCTGTGGATATACTGTCCACACTAGCCTGAGTATACAACTGCAAGTCATCAGCATACAGATGATACGAACACTGAAGATTTTTAGTTATGAGATTGATGAAAATAGAGAATAACAAAGGAGAGAGAATACCGCCTTGAGGGACGCCAGAGTCTATGTCACACCAACTAGACGACTTCTCATCGAGTCGAACTGACTGCTGACGCCCTCGAAGATAGCCAGAGAACCAATCCAGAGCCTCAGGAAAGATCATAAGATAGGACAGGATGGATAACAGGATATCATGACTGACGGTATCAAAGGCCTTGGAAAAGTCGATTAGAGCCAGTATCGTGACTTGGGTATTTTCCATTCCCTCTCTGATATCGCCAGTCACTTTGAGGAGTGCGGAAACAGTGCTGTGGCCTGGTTTGAATCCAGACTGAAACGGGCTTACCAGTTTGTGGCGATAAATGTAGTTAGCTAACTGCTTGTGCGCGCAGGCCTCCAGCACTTTGGAGAGGAAGGGAAGAATTGATATGGGTCGGAAATGACTGGGTAAGGAGGGATTTTGTATTTTAGGTAGGGGGATAACGTTGGCTTGTCGCCACGTTGACGGAAAGGTACCGGAAGTGAGGGAAAAATTAATGATGTGGGTGATTGGTGGGAGAATGTGATCCAGAATGGTTACAATCATGCGGCGGCTAATACCATCACTACCCACCGCATTGGATTTAATAGCGAGGATCGACTTTTTGATCTCTGCCTGAAGAACCGGAGAAAAGGAAAAAGATTCAATGTCGATTCGAGGTAAACCAGCTAAATAGTTGATAGTAAGACACTTAGTTTGGTGATCCAAAGGAGTACTAGTGTAAGTAGTGTGTGTAAATATTTATTGATATCATCCAAACCAAGTGTCCTATGGATGTCTACGCTATGCTGTTTGCCGATACCTAGGGTCCTAAGGAACTTCCAGATATCGGCGGGAGATGAGGAAGTAATATTGTTTAGAATGTGTCGGCGTTTTGCGTTCCGTATCATCTGATTACACCGATTTCTTGCAGTTTTAAAGGCAACCCAGTTGTCATCACACCGAATTCTTTTATACTTGCGAAAAGCTCGGTCCCTACGCCTCATCGCCATTCTTATACCCGTCGTGATCCAGGGTGCAGGCTGGCGTTTCAATTTTACTTTTCTTACAGGAGCATGGACATCGTAGAGAGCTGAAATATTTTTGTTAAGTACACTCACTTTTTCGTCGACTGTAGAAGCTTCCAGTAAATGGTCCCAATTCAACTCAGATGCGTCCTTATTCAGTTCGTCGATGTCCATGCGTCCAAAACAACGCATGTGCAGTACTTTAGGCAGGGTTTTGGGAGGTCTAAGGAGATATGATAAGAAAATAAGGTCGTGATGGGAAAATCCAGGAGCAAGAAATTGACCATGGGACAGGACTAGGTTAGGAGCAGAGGTGAGTATTAAGTCAAGCCAGGTATCTTCCCCTGTCATGTTGTGGTGAGTGGCTTGTAGTGGTAAGACGTGAAGGCTGGCTGACTCAACGATCTCTAGGAGTTTACGGGAACGATGGGAGTTAGAGGTAAGGAGGTCGGTATTGAAGTCGCCCATGATGATGTGATGATGATACTCGGACCCTAAAGATTCCAGAATCACTTCGAGACTTATATACTTTTTTTCTTTGTAAATACATACATATTATACATAGAAACACCCAGACCAATGCAAATAGACATGTTCATGCACACAAATATTTGCACTGAGCGGAAACCGAACCCGCGACCTCTGCGTGGCAGTCCATACACAGTACCACCGAACCACAGAGGCAGTCTAAAATTTAGTACAGAAGACCTTAATAACCTACAAAGGATCTATTATAAACTTCCCAACCATAACATAAAGTTTATGTATAAGTTTTGATTTAATCACTTATCAAAAGGATATCTTAAAATGTCTGCGGTTCACAATTTAATAAAGTCACAAACGAAAGCTGTTCAACTTTATTATTATAAACAGAGTTGAGTTTTCCCTCGAGACTTGGAGTCAGGGAGACCGGAAGTGGATCACTCTAAACCACTTAAGTGTCCAAGACGAACCGGATATAACCGGTCTTGGCGGACAGAGCCGCCAATATTTAACTACTTCAGATTTAAAATGTCTTCAAAGTGGCCGCCAGTTCTGTAAACAGATTGATAGCATATTTACTGTAGTAGAACTGCGCTGGTTTTAATATAAAGGAGCCGGATCGACTAGAGTACATACATAGAATAGTGGCGTAAGGTTGTAATCGTTCGTGAGGGCTTTACGAACATACAATTAACAAATACATCAGATTCAGATATGACAGTACATGCGCTTTCTTTTTTTTATGTGGCAGTAGTAGACGGGTTTGTCAAGTTAAATAATGTTGTGAAAGACGACTAATAAAATGCCAGATTAGAGCAGCAGCGTCATACCTTACTACGGTAGCATAGTGACTACAGGAAACCTTCTCCATTTGGAGATCCTGCCAATGGATCTTCAGATGATGTGTTAGGGGCGACAAAAATAGAATATGAAATCAGAAAATTTCATAGATGCAGATGTGCTCACGAAGTTTTACTTCTACGCAAGACCTAACAAAAACTAACTATGTACTTATGTTAATTTATACTATTATATAAAGCGGGAAAGTTTGTTTGTTTGAACGCGTTATATCTCTGATACTACCAGTCGGATTTTAATTATTCTTTTTGCATATGATAGCCCAGTTCTTGATGAAGGTAACATCACGCAACTGGCGACGAAAGCAGAGCAGTAACCAAAGACGCGGGTGAAACCATGCTGCTAATATATAAAAGTTTGCCAAGTTAGAGTTGAATTTATAATAAAGTTTCAAGTTTACATTACATAATTCGTGTAATACTTGGCAAGTAACAGCTGCGACTTTTTGCGAGCCACACGTCGTAAATATAACGAACGCGCTTTTTATAACTTAGCAGCGATAACTCGGCTGTTTACGTATTTATGAGGCTGACCGTACTAAAGGCTAGCCGTAAAGCTGTTGCCGACTGTACTGCGATAACTGGTATCGACACTGTTGTACCGGTCCCCTCTAGATATGGCGGTATTGAATTTTATTGAGATTTTGATTTGATATTCTAGTTAACTTTATATAGATAAAATTTAATTTGCACGATCTCGCTCCGGGATATTGTTTGTGGATCACATAGCCTTGGGCAGAACAAACGTAATACGCAAAGAATCAATGCAGCAAGTACTGTGGGTACTGCTTTAGTCCTTGTTCTGAGGTGGGTACTATCAACGACACAGATAAAAAAATTACAGTACAACTAAATTAAGACCTCCCCAAAGACTGTCACAAGACCGATAGGTATTAATTAATCTGAGTGCAATGGCTCTCAGCTAACTTTCCGTCTAATATTGGGTCTTCTAACTCTTGCCCGCCACACGCTACGACATTTAGACGTTTCGCACACTGCCTCGCACTACGCTGCATGATGCGTGGCGAAGGAACATCTACACCGCGCGTGAATTCGTTTTTAGTGTGTTGCAGCACGTGTGATTTGTATACAAAGGGAGATACTTACAAACAACGCAAAAACACGCACGCCCGCCCTACGCCTCGTGACGCGAGGCAGTGTGTGAATCGTCTTAATCAAAGGCGAAATGCGATTAATCTCACCATGTGACTACTTCCTAAATTTACCCTACATAGTCACTGAAACGGTGAAAGAAAATACGTGGACTTATAAAAGTTTAAATTTGACAATGTGTTGAGCAAGGGTGGTAAATGTTCAAGCCATTTTTATATGAGAAGAGGCGTTTACCCTGCAATGAGATAATAACTAGCTTGTATTTATTTCTAGTAAACATGTTGTTTAGGCCGAGAAATAAAAACGATAAATTGTCAACATGTACTCGCAGGTCTGTTATCGGCTGTTTGTCGTCATACAGACATTACATATGTTTCTATGCGAGTGCATTCGGTTGATCTGTATTGTAAGACGATCAACTCGGTACTGTTGCTAACCGATACATTTATATATACGAGGGCGGGAAATAACATCTGTTCATCTAGGTGTAGGTTCAGTGGATTGGACTTAAGGCGGCCAATGCTATGGCAGAAATAGAAAACTCGATTTGCCAAGCAGGCGTGAAAATGCATCTCATAAAGACGCCATAGTGGAGACCATACCAGTAGTTTAACACGATGGTTTTTGGAATAGTGGCCACCACTTTGTTAGCCCAATAAAAAAACCAATTAGCAACTTTTCAACTCGTTTACATTTTGCTGCAAAATATACAAACTTCTGCGACAATTTATTTATATCTTCATCATATCGGTACATTATTATCTCACTGCAGGGAAATACTTCTTCTCATACAGAGAAGGTATGAGCATTGATCGCCACGTGCGCTCAAGGATTTTAGACTTCTTCAGAAGTCCAGGTTTCCTCACGATTTTTTTCTTCACCGTCAGTTAGTAATGTCCAGAAACACTAAGAAAGTACATATGATTTGAAAAATCACATTGGAACTTGCCCGGATTCGAACTGTTTACATTACGATTTATACCTTAACTGATATATATTATGTAGGTATACAGGTATCTCTAAAACATATATTTTTGAGTGTAGTTAATGTGCACCAATGGATGATAGTAATTAATAATTACGGACGCGAGTATATCTCAGCTGCGTCCAACGTATTACACAATCAGACATACCTACATAGAAAGAAGATCAAGTAAATAAACTTATTACCTACATGTTTATATTATTGTTAGAACCGGTTGATAGCGCTTGTTTTTAGAAAGGGGACATCGTGTGTTGATAATACCAATGATACATAGTCAACAATATTATGATTATAAATAACTTGCCTACGTGCAATCAGCTGATTTTAATGTTTTCACACACGATTAAAAAACATACGATTAAAAGACATAAGGTACACTTATATTCTTAAAATAAATGTATCTCAATAACCAAATACTTATCATGGATTGGAATTAGTTAATAAGTAAAAATAAGGAGTCGCTACCCGTGCAGCACTGGCTTCTCTCACTGGTGGGCGGAAACAAGGAATAAGCATAGTACGATCTATAATTTTTAGTTTAGAATATCACTTTCCAAGAAGTTAAGACGATCGTAATTATCACCTACTTAAGGTTGGTCGCTGTAGTTAATTTCGCCACTTACCACATACAACTGCAACACGTACAACTGCTAGAACATCTTAAGTTCTTTTCTACGTAAGCGTGATATAAAAAGGATACATTCTGAGGTTGCCGCCCTTGTCGCCGATGGCGAGCAGCTTCTGTATGGGGTCCCATGCTAGCGCTGTCGGCGAGAATGGAAACCCGTGTCGGAATGTCTGTGAACAACCAGAAATAACAGGTTATTTATCGATAACAGTTACACATTGATCAAGGCGGTGAGCCTTTACTGTAGTGGAAACGAAGTATCGCTTAACAACACAAAATGTATCCCTATTATTACATAGATTTCACTTTATCAACTCTTCAAATACAACAAAGGAAAACTTTTATGCCTAAATCCCTCCTTAAGAAAGTACACGAGCGCTCCAGTTGTTCACTAACTTATAGCATTTATCTTCACTCATAAATAATATGTTTTGATACATTTTATAAGAATAAGCCAGCCATTCGCAATATTTGAAACAGAAATAACAGCTCTTATTACAGAAAAGGTATTCTGTATCTAGCCGTGAGTATCCCACTAGAGCCATTCACAAAAATATTTCGTACAGATATGAACATTTTAAAACGAACAATGAAATGCCTAGAAAACATTTCGTAGTAGAAATTACGCCCAAATGACGCGCAATAAAAAGATACTACCTCTAGAAATATAAGTAAAAAGATCTTCCAAATTGGTACCGAATACAAATATGGCAACACTATGCAATAAGAAAAAAGTTACAACAACGAGACACCATCAATTTAAAAAAAGAAAATGTAAAGCTCAAGTTTGAGCAAGGGTATTGGCGTTTAGAACACCTGAATGTCGAAGTTCGACAATCGAATTTTCAATTTTGGTAACGGTTGGGGGCGGCCGCCATTATCCCCGTGCTTCAAGAACAATATAAATAAAGTAACAATTTCGCCAATTCCAGTTCGTTCATTTATTTATTTTGATTGTAAATGCTTTCACGCCTCCAAGCATTATCGAATTTTGTTAAAATTGTAAGCGCAGGTAGCTCGTAATAAATGAAGGGCAGAGGTTTTCACGTCGGATAAACATCGGCCCCGCGGGACCGGGATAATCGTAACAAGGTAAAATTGATGGGTAATTTTAAATGTGAAGCTAAAATAAACCTTTTATAAAAATAAAATAACATTTTTGAAAATTTCTTTTACCTTATTAATAAAGTATCTTTTAAAATCAATTTGCGTCCTCCGGGAGGGTATCGCGATAAGGATCCGGCCATAAAGTGGTGTTAAGATTTTTATCTTATATATTATACGATGATAGGCTCCTGCCATTATATGAGGCTTATCAGAGGTGGTGAAATAAAAAACAAAGTGATACGAACCAAAGTTCAAAATATTTCGTTCAAAAATCTACTGACATGTCCTTCAAAAAGTGGCAAAGAGATCACTAACGTCACGTTAGAACGCGGTTCAGCCCTTTAGTATTACAAATAGAAACATCAGTACTTACCAACGATTGACCCCAGTTTATAAAAGGCTGATCAACGAACAATATATATTATTAAAAAACAAAAAGCTTAACTGCTTAAAACAAAGTTAAAACACATACGTTAAAATCCATTAAGCCATTTTGGCTATAGAGCATGCCAAAGAAATAGACATACATACTCACATACATACATACATATTTACATAAATACATACATAACATACATAAATCTCCTTGACTACGTCAGTCGGGCATTAATTAACTAATCGCCTGTTACATCACATTGAAGTACCTAAAAGCATGGATAATTAGTTTTTTTAGAATAAGAATAAGAATAATTTTATTGACATATTTATTTTTACAAAAAGTGTGGAATTCTCTGGTCCCCGAACTAGTATCAACTGTATTTCAGGGGCCAGTGTCTTCGCCTTTAAATGTAAGTACCAAAAATGCGTAGTATGTCAAAAACTAAGTACTAGAATTATGCAGTAAACAGAAATTATATTAATTATATTAATTTATATTAACCCGAATGGTACTTCACATGAGGTTTAACAGGTGATTAGTTAATTTTTCGTTGATCAGACATTCAGAAACTGAAGGTTAATTTGTTAAACTGCGTGCTTGAGGTAGGCCTATGCCAATGGAAATCTTTCGACTGAAAGAGATATCAGAATAAACTTATCACTTTAATTAACAATTAACGCTTGACGACAAAATCATTACTTTGTATGCTTATTAGTGTGTGATCACAACAGCTCACCTCGCTTATCTCTGGTCAAACTTTCTGCTCTTATCAGACAGTAACTAGATAATGAGGTTTGTGTCCTGAGAGAGATGCGTCTGCCTAAGTTTAGTGTCATAGGTTATGACCTCATCATGTCATTAAGTCGTATATACCCGGACTTAAAATATAAGTCGAAACATACAAAGGCAACCTTCTGTTACGTATACTAGTTTTGTATCGCTTTTATCACGGTAAACTTCGAATTGATGATGCCTTCTTTTTTCCTATTCAAAACGACATGTACAGGACATTGAAGTGCAACGATATTACAGTGGAACATAAATGCTCTCAAACCAAAAGGTTCAACACTTCAAAATTGTTTGTTACTTTAGTAGAAATAAATAAGAACGATGCGCTTCAACAATAATAATATCACTTTAAGAGATTTGTCAAATCGTGGCATGTTTTTATACACTATTTTTGTGATCTGTTTACGTAGGTAAGGTGAGTTTATAAATCGCAACGAGATGAACTTTTGCATCATATATTATTTACAACATAATTATCTACCAAAATATTTCCTAAACTGTTCGTAAACACCTGAGGCCCGAGACAAGTGGCAAAGATTTCTATTCTATTCATAGAATAGATTAAAAAATGTATTGGATTGACATAAGCTAACGCCAACGCTTATGTCAATCTCATACATTTTTGTATCTATTCTATGAATAGAATAGAAATCTTTGACACTTGTCTAGGGCGTCTGTTGTGATAACAACGCGTATTGCTATTAATAAACATAATGCTAATAAATAAGAATGTCTCAAAGGGAACTCGAATATATTCCACTATACCCGCCAAATGGCTTATAGATAGACTCACTATCTATTTGACTAACTTCCTGCGGCGCGGTTTCACCCGCGTCTTTGCTTACCTACTGCTCTGCTCCCGTCGCCAATAGCGTGATGCTATATAACCTATAACCTTCCTCGAGAACTAGGCTATTATACGCAAAAAGAATTATTTAAATTCGACTGGAACTTCCACAAACAAACAAACTTTTCCACTTTATATAATAGTTTAGATGAACGGATGTCATTATCACAACATAATAGACATAAAACACCACGCAGGACTTTTCAATTATCCGTTCACATTAGAGATAAGCTTTTGACCCTGATCTTGCGATGAAGAAATTAACACTGCCCCACGCAGGCTACTCAAGCTTAGTTAGATATTGCTGAGTCTCGCGATACAAATCAAGGCTAGCGGCTATCCATCACCCGTCTGTACGGGATTTATAGCGTTGAGTTTGTAGCTTACGCTACACGGATCACCACTCGTATAATATCGTGCTGATACAGCTAACACACATGATGCAACTGAATCCTATTAATATTATAAATACGAAAGTTTGTGTGTGTGTTTGTTACCACTCAGCGCTTAAACGGCTGAACTGATTTCGATAAAAATTGGTAAGTATGTAGATATATTTAGTGCCAGAGACGGACAAAGGCTACTTTTTATCCCGAAAATCGGTTTGGTTCACAAGGGATACCACAATACATATTTTACGCGCGGGCGAAGCCGTGAGGTGCAGCTAGTAATGTTATAATGCACAATCAGCAACAATCTCGGTACACCCCGACACGTAGGTAGGTACACTGCTATTGTTGGTGATAGCTCAGATTTAGCATGACAAACAAATATGGTATACGTTTTGTAAAAAAATACTCCTGGCCTTCAGTTCTGCGAGCTATGTGCCCTGCCCACTGCCAACTTAGAGAAGCAACTCTGCGAGCCACATCAGTTATCTTAGTTCGCCTGCGGATTTTTAAAGCAGTATTTATGACTAGACACGATTTTATAGTAATAGTGAAGGCTGCAATCTTCTCGGAACTAAATTATAATGAGGTTAAAATAAAATCAAAAGTATAGTAACATAACCTAAAATATCTGCATCGGTTAAATAAGACAAGTATAGGTAAAAACGATAAAAGTTACTTTATGTTTATAATTTAGTTTCTGTATCAAATCGATACGAACTAGAACTTTAAATAAAACTTACTTTTTAAGTTGATTCACTAGCAAAACGGCAGCACACACTTAATTCGAATAATCGCCACGACTAAATAGGTTTAAGGAATCCTCACACGTCACTTTAATGCGTGACATCAGAAATAAGTAGAGTACGACTAAAAGCTACCAACCCATCCCTACTCTAAATAACTTACTCCGTGCAGTTTTAAAATTTTTAACTTAATGTTTTATATGTTCGAGATTTTCAAATTGTTCGCAAATTCTCTTTGTTCGCTGAATCTTATTTCTTTAGCCACAAATACGTCTTCGGTTTAATGTTGATATAAATAATACAAGTAGTTGCTCCTGATGCGAAGATCGAACAGTTCAATATTAATGTAGCCCTCGCGCGATGTCAAATATTTTGCCGGGCTTAAGGTTCTAACAGAATATTTAAAGGGGAAAATCTCGCACGTTTTGGGAAAGCTAAGCTATGCAAATTACTAACCAAATATCGGCTTGTTTATATGGAGCCTTTGGTAAACCTACAAACCACACATTTACATGCCTGCTGAGGTTAAAACTCGAATTTTATTTAACGGTTAATATTAATTTTATAAAGTTACACACCAAGTTTTAAACCACTAATAAAGAACGACTTTGTAGAACCATTTCAACTAGCGGTCGGTTATTATTCGAATATTTATTACTAAAGTTGTAATATTTTTGTATACGTACATGCAAAAGTAGAATACCAATTAGCAATAGAACAATATAACATAGATATACATAAAAAACTGATAAGTCATAAATATAACACAAGACAGACTGAACAGGGTAAACTTGTAATACCATCCATTAGAAATTATTATGGTAAGAGAACTAGACGATATGTAACCCCAATACTATACAACAAAATAGATTTATTAAGAAACAAATCCAAAGAAATGGGCACAGTAAAGTTAAAAAAGAGACTGAAACATTACTTCTTATAGATAAATAAAATACCTATTAATATTTAAGTCACTATAATACCTAAATAAAGTTACTAATAATGAAAATGTATGCATAAGTAACTACATAATATAATATATATAGTCATATTTAATGTAATAAATATAGTTCACCAACAATATTATATAAAGATAGCTAACCTAACCTACCTATGTAAAAACTATTATGTACCTACTTACCTATTAGGTGCAAATTTATTGTTAGAACAAGAGCGCCACTATCGCCAACAAACTGTCCAGCAGTTTGGCGATTTTGCAAATGTATTATAAACAATGTATCATTTTATGGTGAATAAATTCTTAAAAAAAAAAAAAAAAAACGTAAAAGTCACAAAGTACAGTTTCTAAATAAAAAGCTTTTACAAGACGACACATGTTATCCTTCAAAATTCTATCGTATCAAACACTCAGGTAGAATGAAGATAAAGGCGGCTCAACAACTAAAAGGTCATGATTGACTGATACGAATCCAGTATTGACAAAATTACTTTAGCGCTAAATGCAACAATGTAGCGTCCATATTACAACAAAGTAAATATTTAAAAACATTTGATAAAAAGTAGTGATAATGTTAACAAATAGGAACACCGGGGGCTATATAAGGTGTGGTGTGAGAGATGTGGCCACAGTCGTAGCTATCATGAGGGTCTTAGTACTACTGGCTGCGCTGGCGCTGGCCTCGGCCTCCGTCGTCAAAGATGACTACAACTTCCACATCGGCAAGGAGAACATGGGTGAGTTGGGTGCATTTGTATTTTGATCACTTAAGTTTGAAAAACTATCCTGAAATATAAAGATTTCTAGTGCTCTTCCAGCCCACATAGTTCCTACTGCTATCATTTCAGCTATTAACATTTTCTTAAGTGTCACGTGATAGAGTATCTCAACAGAATGTCAAGATACCAAATTACTAATGTATCTTTAGATTAGTTTAATACCAGTAATACGAATACCTGATTATATATTGTTCACTATTAATGATAGTGAGAGAAGCAAGCTTTCCATTACTGTGTATATTCTTGTAAATATACTTTAAAAGCCAAATCAACCAGGTACGATGATAGCTTTCTATCATCGTTCTACTCATACGAATCAGCTTTCTTTATTCAGATTACTCAGTATTTTAATAATGTCCCTACGAAGTCTAATGTTTTATTTATTAAACAGTCAGCATGGACATCAAAATGAAGGAGCTGTGCATCATGAAACTGCTGAACCACATTCTGCAACCGACCATGTACGACGACATCAGGGAGGTAGCCAGGGAATACGCGCTCGAAGATAACATGGACAAATACCTGGTAAGATAATAAACCTCACTTTATAACAAAACTTACAACACTATGCACCTGTTACTACCTAGTACTAAACGCTGGCAATGATTACAGAAAGTCGACGTCGTGAAAGAATTCTTCTACACCTTCAAAATGGGTATGCTGCCGCGCGGTGAGGTGTTCGTCCACACCAATGAGCTACACATTGAACAGGCTGTCAAGGTCTTCAGAATTCTCTACTTCGCTAAGGACTTCGACATATTCATCAGAACCTGCTGCTGGCTCAGAGAGCGCATCAACGGAGGCATGTTTGTATATGCCCTGACTGCCGCCGTATTCCACCGAGTGGACTGCAAGGGCATTGTTCTTCCCGCCCCTTACGAAATCTATCCCTATTTCTTCGTCGACAGTAATGTTATTGAAAAGACCCTCATGATGAAGATGACCAGGGCGGCTACCGATCCCGTCATCATGGACTACTACGGCATCAAGGTATCCGACAAGAACCTAGTCGTGATCGACTGGCGAAAGGGAGTTCGTCACGCTCTCAATAAGGATGACACCATCTCTTACTTCACAGAAGACATTGATCTGAACAGTTTCATGTACTACCTGCATATGAGCTACCCTTATTGGATGACAGACGATATCTATAGCCTAAACAAGGAGCGTCGTGGTGAGGTGCTAGCTTACGCTAACTTGCAGCTACTGGCTAGACTTAGGCTGGAACGTCTGTCTCATGAGATGTGCGACATCAAAACCATGAAATGGGACGAGATTCTCAAGACCGGTTACTGGCCCAAGATTCGCCTGCACACTGGCGACGAAATGCCCGTGCGTGGAAACAATATGGTTGTGTTCACTGATGAGAATGTTAAGGTTAAGAAGATGTTAGATGATGTTGAGAGGATGCTTCGCGACGGAATCTGGAAGGGCAAGATCGAGCGTGTAAGTAAAGCACTTTATTTTGTCAACATATTCGTTGCTTTCTAAACATTTTTTTAGTAACAAACTTTAAAATGTTTTTTTTATTATAGCGTGATGGTACAGTAATCAATCTGAAAAAACCTGAGGATGTGGAACACCTGGCGAGACTTCTTCTCGGCGGTATTAATCTGACCGGTGACGATACGAAAATGTTCCACATGATGCACTTGATGAGGAAGATGCTTACATACAACCTGTACAACATTAACAAGTAAGTTGAACGTATATAATCATTTGTGGTTTACATGCCCTCCATAACTTGACATCTTACATTAACGTTTAAATCCTTTTGTTAACAGGTACACCTACGTGCCTACTGCTCTGGACATGTACACAACATGTCTGCGTGACCCTGTCTTCTGGAGGCTGATGAAACGCGTCACCGATGTCATCGTCACATTCAAGAAGATGTTGCCCACATACACTTATGAGGAACTTGATTTTCCTGGCGTGACCATCGACAAGATTTACACCGACAAACTCGTTACCTTCATGGATGAATACGACATGGATATCACCAACGCTGTGTACCTGGACGAGACAGAAATGAAGAAGAAGCGCTCAGACATGACCTTCGTAGCCCGCACTCGTCGTCTCAACCACCACCCCTTCAAGGTATCCGTCGATATAACTTCAGACAAGACTGTTGACTGTGTCGTCCGCGTCTTCATCGGTCCCAAGTATGACTGCATGGGTCGTCTCATGAGCGTCAACGATAAACGTTTGGATATGGTGGAGATTGACTCCTTCCTATGGAAACTGGAGACTGGCAAGAACACTATCGTGCGCAACTCTTTAGAGATGCACGGTGTCATCGAACAGAGGCCATGGACTCGTCACATTCTCGACCGCACTGTTGGCAATACTGGTACCGTTTTCAAGAACGTTGATGTCGAGAGCTGGTGGTACAAGACTCGCACTGGCTATCCGCATAGACTGCTCCTGCCTCTTGGTCGTCTTGGTGGTATGACTATGCAGATGTTTGTCATCGTCACCCCCGTGAAGACTGGCCTGCTCCTTCCTACTGTTGACATGACCATAATGAAGGAGCGCAAAACGTGCCGCTGGAGCACCTGCTTCGACACAATGCCTCTCGGCTTCCCCTTCGACAGGAGAATCGATATGACAAGGTTCTTCACCCACAACATGAAGTTCCACGACATCGCGATCTACAGGAAGGACATGGACCTGTCCAATATAAGCAAGGACTTCGACATGTCCAACATGATCATGAAGTGGGACGATCTCACGTACCTGCACCAAGACAAACTCGTCAGGTGGTCCTACAAAGACGTCATGATGATGAGTAGCGACAAAATGATGCGAATGTAAGGTGTTAATTAAAACGAACATTTGTTGATTATTTAATAAATTACAGCATAAATGTAACAACATGTTTTGATTTAAGTCTATAGATAACCGCGTCCATGCTTTCCAACATGTTATCTGGGCACACCGACAAACTTAATAATGATATCTTTGTGACCTCGCAACTAAAAATAAAGCGACAGGTGCCGCAGACGCCAAAATAAGTGACTATTTATGTAAGCGTCTCTAACAAGGAGTCATCTAAAAAATAAATTTTCATATGTATGGGGTTAATATTTCATGTTGTATGGGGTTCATGTTTTTTCAACCCGTATTTATTTGATTAAAAAGAGGAATACTTTGAATTCATTTTAGTATTTATATAGCAGATTATAGTATTGTATATATGCAATATATCAACTTCAAAGCGAAGTCGATAGGCAGCGGCTTTGCTGAGCCTCTGGCAATGCAGACGACCATGAGCGCCAGTTGCCACTACAGGCAAAAAATAATAATAATATAAGTAAATAAGCGCCATTATAAAATCATCTGAAATTATATGGAGTAGCGTTTGACATTAAATGCAGGCAAAATACCATAGTTTACACATAAGAGTATTTTTATACCATCACCATGGTTGCAAGACGTTTATGTCAAGAACGGAACCAGTACGGTATGTTTTACGAAAAGTAATCTCTTGGTAGTTTTAACACGGATAGGCCAGCTTGACTGGAAAAGTATCTACCCTCTAACAGATTGTCGACGAAAAATAGCAGTATTCGATAACGGTCGCTGTCACATTTATTATATCGCTCCTCTTCTTTTTAACCGACTTCAAAAAGGAGGAGGTTATCAATTCGGGTCGTATGTTTTTTTTTTTTTTTTTTTTTTTTTTGTATGTTTTTTACCTCATATCTCGGTCATTTATGAACCGATTTGAAAAATTTTTTTTTTATTTGAGAGGGTATACTCTGAAATTGGTCCCATTTTTTTATAATAAGAAATGGTTCAGTGGTTGTATGTTTGTTACAACTTAACTCCGTCATTTATAAACCAATTTGGAAAATTCTTCTTTTATTTGAAAGGGTATACTCCGAAATGGGGTCCCATGTTTTTTTTATAAAGAATAATTTAATATTTTGTAACAAATCGTTTGCAAGAAGTGAAGACGTGTAAAGCAACACGTCGATGTCTTTTGCGACGAATTATCTGACATTGACATGTCCATGCTACAAGTGCGAAGTGATTTTCAAAATTCATTTTTTGTTAGAAACGAAGTAGCCCTGGATGAGTGACCATATGCATTTTTTGTATATCTGAGCGAATGCTCGGTCAGTTAAATTATGATTTTTGATGATTCTTTATTGTTGGTAGATCATCACTTTTTTGTTTTGATTTGTGGTTTCTGGGATTCAGGGTTTAGCGATCGAGAAAGTGTTGACAAGGACCTTATATTTCTATTTACAATCTTACCTCTCGTCTCTACTTTCTTTCAAACGGCGCGGCGCTGTCTCATTTGCGCAGCACGTTTAGTAGGTCTACCCATATTGAATATATTTATACACAATTAATTCCCACTAAAAGTTTAAAAATAAAATTATTTTTAGAAAAAAAATGAAAACCGACTTCAAACAACACCTACATGTTCAATCCTTAACTAAAAAGTAGAAAATAATATTTTAATTACTTCATAGCAAAGAACATTAAAGGGGAATCAACGCAATCCTTGATACCTATAATACTTTACTATTTATAGTTTCGACTCCAAAATAACTGATTAAAAACTATAAATAGTAAAGTATTATAGGTATCAAGGATTGCGTTGATTCCCCTTTAATGTTCTTTGCTATGAAGTAATTAAAATATTATTTTCTACTTTTTAGTTAAGGATTGAACATGTAGGTGTTGTTTGAAGTCGGTTTTCATTTTTTTTCTAAAAATAATTTTATTTCTTTACTAGCTCGGCTGTGTTTCAGCAGAGCGTAGCTCGCGTAGATTTAATTGCATAAATTGGTACAATCCTAAAGTTGACGTACATTATGGATAAGTTATCAGCAAACAGAAAGCATCAACAGTATGAGTAACTGGCCCGGGAATGTGATGAGACCTTGGAGGGTTATCTGCTTTTCAAAACAATAGATAGGTAAATAATATGATTCGGTGCGTGTATGTACATGCAAGGTGGGTTGGACAGAGGTGTAAGTACAGTCGAGTGGTGGTAATGTCAGAAATGAGGGCGTTGGCGCTGGCTTCGGCCACAGTGATTATAAATGGCGGGTTCCTAATTGGAGAAAAAAAATGGGTGAGATGGATACTTATTTACTCGTATTTGTTATGGTTTTAATTATCTTTCACAGCAATGACATTTGTGAAAAATATTTTAAATATACAATGTAGCTACACATATTTTGTAATCTGTAAACCAACTAGTCAGACCGCTTCTCTCTGAGTCGGTTTCCATTGTTATGATGGTAACTCGATATTCTAAAATAGTTTTGATAGTTGTTCACGCTTTAATCATGATTCCGCTGGCCATGTGGTCTCCAGTCTACGATATGAATCCACCCGATCTCTCTCTGTGGGTGTGGTACTTAAAGGGATACCTGAAAACTGTCAAGAGCGAAACGGCCTACATACTAAATATCACCTGCAGTCATCAGTGCGCCAATAAAGGGTGGGTGGTGACAGTTAGCAGATTCCAATTTTGAGAGACGCTTATCTTCAGCTGTGTACACCTTCAGACTGATAGATGCTCTCCAGTATATCTAAGTTGATTTTGTTGAATTATAAATGACAGACCACGTGTAGTGTCTTCAGGATATTAGATGCAGTGGATCAGGCCGGAATAACTTCTTCAAATTGTTTTAATCGTACTGATGTTATTGTCTTATATTATTTTTTTTATAAAGCCAACATGGACATCAAAAAGAGGAAGCTGTGTATCTTAAGACTGCTGAACTTTGTCCTGCAACCGACCATGTACGAAGACATCAGGAAGGTTGCCAGGGAATAAATGCTTGAAGATAACACTGATAAATATCTGGTAAGAAGCCGTCCATTAGCTGTAACACATAAATTTACATGTCACCAGTTCATGTCCTGTATGATACTAATAACTTCATAATGATGCAGAATACAGACATCGTCAGAAACTCCATCGACACCTTCAGGATGGGCATGCTACCGCGCGGTGAAGTGTTCGTGCACAGCAACATGCTACACGTCGAACAGGTAGTCAAAGTATTCGAGATTCTCTACTTCGCCAAGGACTTCGCTGTATTCTTGAGAACCTGTTGCTGGTTAAGGAAGCGTATCAACGGAGGCATGTTTGTTTATGCCCTGACTGCTTTCATCTTTCACAGAATTGACTGCAGGGTATTTTACCTACGCCCTACGAAATATACCACTACTTCTTCGTTGACAGCCACGTCATTGAAAAGACCCGCATGATGAAGATGACCACTACGGCTACCGTCACCGTCATCATGGACTACTACGGCATCAAGGTGACTGGTAACCCATCAATTGAAGGGGGCCCCTTAATAATGGTTATTGGCCCAAAATCCGCCTGCACACCGGCGACGAAATGCTCGTGCGCGGCAACAACATTGTGATTGTGGTCAACGACGACAACGTGAGGGTTAAGCACATGCTCGATGACGTTACGAGGAGGCTTCGCGACGGATTCTGGGCAGGCAATATTAAACGTGTGATCTATTAACAAATAATATTTTTATATTTTAACTTTACTTTATCTTTTCTAGCGTGATGGTACAGTAATCGATCTGAAAAAGCCCAAAGATATGGAGTACCTCGCCAGGTTGCTGCTCAGTGGTAAGGGTCTGAGGGTCTGACAGGTGATGATGCTAAGATGTTCCACATGTAGCATTTGATGAGAAAGATGTTAACTTATAGCTTTGTACAGTGTCGATAAGTAAATCTCGCATAATTTATGCGAGATTTTATAGTTATGGTTGGTGGTGTAGGTTTTGGTTTATTTCTGTGTGAAAGTTCAAAACATTTATAAAATAATATGTCAAAGGTACTACATCCCGACTGCATTGGATATATTCACCACGTGCTTGCGTGACCCAGCCAACTTCTGGTGAATATTTCGCTGACATTATCACCACATTTAAGAGGATGCTACCCAGGTACAATCGTGAAGAATTTGACTTCGCTGGTGTTAAAATAGAAAAGATCTCAACTGCTCAGACATGACCTACGTAGCCCGCATACGCCGCCTTAACCGCCAATCTTTCAGAGTTACTGTGGATATAACTTTCGAACCACAACGATTTTCGGGATAAAAAGTAGCCTATATCCGTCTCCAGCACCGAATTTATATACATTAATTTTTATCGAAATCGGTTCAGCCGGTTAGGCGCTGAGTAATAACGAACACACACACACACACTTTTGCATTTATAATACTAGTAGGATTATAGTATTTTACAAATATTGGGTAAGTCAGAAAACAAATAGTCCTACCCTAAATAAACAACAAACAAAGTACGGGCAAACATTTAAAGTCCCTTTGATCCGGATCCCTTTGAGGACGTCCTTTTCTTATGCCGCATGTATGTAGGAGTGAAGGTGGAAGGTAGACGGTGAACGCGGCTAACCGGGTACCTCATACCCGGGTACCTCACACCCGGGTGGTTCACATGATAAATGCATGTGTTCAATCTTGTTAACATTAAGGACATTTGTTTTGCTAGATCTTGTCTCAGGATAAATTGTTGTTGTAATATTTTTCATGTAATAAAATATTACGAGGGTCGCCAGACAACGCAACAGTTGATAAAATTGGTTGTAACTAAAAAGCGAAGAAATAACTTTGCCTCAAGGTTAAATAAAGCCTATGCATTAAACGTCTCCAAACGGATGATGTTATTGTTATCCTTTAAAAATGTGATCTCAGTGTCAATTGTTTTAAATTATTTCATCCTATGACTTGATAACTTCCTATTACAATAATTTATTCAATCCATCATCCAATTCTCCGTTGAGCGTTTGATTTAATACCGAAAACTCAGATGGCTTCAAAAAGGCATGAGATTTTACTATTTAAAATTTAAATTCCTTTTCTGTGACAGGTTAAGCCTCAATTACCATTGGGACAGACGAGGACTTTATCAAATAATCATTAAGCCCTCAATCAATGTAAAGCTACGGACGTAATAGAAGTCGAACCGACGAAGTCGTAATTTACTTATTTCTAAGTGAAGCTTTTAAAGTCGCTTGGTAGGTTAATATTTAATTACATATCCAAGTAATACGATGAAGTCAACGAACAGTGGCTTTACATACAACCAAACAAAACAAACTCTTGAAAACCCGATTCTTCGTTCGGCGCTGATGCGCTGTGAATAATAGACATATTGACATATAGTAAAAGCGATTCAGTGCTGAACGATCCATTGGATAAAATCAGATGTTCAACTATAGATCGTATACCCATAGAAAGCTACTTAGTCCACGTAGTCACGGGTGCTACTTGGGATGACTGGTCAATCTTGGCATGGCATACATCTTATACTTAATCCAGTATTACCTTGTCGTTCAATATGACCAAGACGTGCATTTCCCATTTTAATTAAAATAAGTAGTCAAATTACCCTATTATTCAACAAATTTGGCATTATGCGTAAATATAAAAATGCGTATTGCACGTTAAGTGTTAAAATGCGTACTTATAATTAGACAATATGCGTGTTGGTCATTATGTGTCAGAACGGATGAAACTAAATAATTGTAATCCTCTCTTCTTTTCTATCTAGGTAATTATATTAAATGGTTGATTTGTAATAATTCCTTTGTATGGTTCTTTGGTGGCGTTTAGTGTTTACATTGTAACTCATACAAAAAACTGTAATTATCTGGCGATTGAAAAAGGAGGTCTGAGTTTCTTGCCAATTCTTCTCACAGCTCTACCTCGTCAGCGAACTGGTGGGAGGTTAATAGGTTAATTGGCTGACTTCATTTAATTTTCACGTTCATAAGCATCATACTTTATGATAAAAAAAAAAGCTTTGAGTTTGAGATTGATCGAACAGTAAATCTATGAAAATATAATGACAGTCTTTGGAAAATTTAATTAGATTACCAGTAATAACTAACGAGAGAAAACACGTCTTAAGCATACAAAACCACAAGAATATAATTTATCTATAAGATAATGCCGGAAAGAAAAGTGAGTGTCAGAATAGGAGCATTTGTTAACATTCATAAGAGTAATATAATAAAAAACTGCTAGAACTAAATTCTACAGAATAATTTAAGATGCCAGTACGATAAAACTTCTCGGAACTATCACGAACAGTGAACAAGATTTATAATAAAGCGCTTGTCGAAAGTGCCTTAAAGTAAAAATTACATTTTCTAAGAGATTTCAACCTATTTTAGAATAAACAGTTAAATAACGTACATAACCAAAATAATGCACAAACTTCAACAAGTTAATTTAACAAGGTATGCGTTTAATGAATATCTTCGCAACAATTCACTTCATCTCTCATTAATAAAGTTTGGAATCGTGAGTGCGCACTGTCTCCGATTGAAACAGTGCAGTGAAATATAATGCATAGCGCACATTGCTGACATACCTGCGCCAGCATTTTGTAATTACATCGCTACAATCTCAACAATTTGTTGAATATAATTATTCAGTATTTCGAATACTTTGCTTTCAATTATCGCTTCTCTTTTTCAATCGAAGCTATTGGAATGCCAATGAATGTTATCTTTGTACTACGTTTGTCGGACGAGGGGCGAGCGGGAGGCGCCGCAGCGGGCGGTTCATTTAAATGTAGGTAGTTGAGTAACTTTGTACGATAGCAAAAGTTCTTGTAAAGGCGTATTGTGAATTGCGATAGAAATGTGTATATGAGCAAAGTTGAGAAATATTCTTATGTTAAATATTTTCAATAAGCTTTTGTAAAGTTTCTCGAGAATCGAAGAATTGAATTGAATTATACTTTGAAGTACAAATATTATATTGTATAATATGAACTGTTTTATGGTACCAAAGTCCTTGACACAAGGCTTGTTTGTAAATGTAGCAGTTATTAAAAAATATAAAAGATTTATAATTATGTGTCTCTAAAACTGTAACCTTCTATCGAGTACGTTACATTATAATTAATATTTTATGAACATAATACTATTATTCATATCCGTTAATTAACTGCCAGCCTGGTGCGTTCGCGTCGTGTGCGTATATACGCTGATGGATTACGCTCGTAGTCGTATCTCTGCCGCGAACTCTAATTAATTCCTATATCGCCATTACAGGCTTGGATGATTCAATTATAAGCGTACTTATATGCGAAAATAAGCTCAGAAGAAATAGATGTGAAAATGGTATGTGTTTATACATAATGAAAGAGTTATCAATTTAAAATACTGTTTTATTATTTATTTATTTTATTTATTTAAGCTTCTTACACACAGAATGTATAACGGCGGACTTAATGCCAACGGCATTCTCTACCAGTCAACCGGGTAATGCAGAGTTGAACCACTATTATATTATATTGTTATCAAAATCATATAGCATGTTTTTCCAACTATATTGACGTTAGGTTACAAGTCTTCCATTGTTACTAAAATTAGGATGTTACATAGGGCAGGTTGTCATTATGGGTCCCATAATAATAAATTATAGACACAATCATAATCATGATACAAAATTTAGATTTGAAAAATCACATTGTTGTTGAGTTTCTTAAACAGTAAACCATACCGTTATGTAAAAACATAAAATGAATGAATTAACAACGCTGACTGTTTAATAAAGACTCTTTGAGACTTTTTGAGACCTAAGTTCAAAATCAGCATGCAGCAAACTATTTATTCATTATATGCTTTATTGTATAACCAATTATAAACATTTGCTTAAAAACCAATTACACAATATGTAGTAGGTAAGATGGCCGGCTTTATCGCTAAAAGCGATTTCTCCAGACAACATTTGGTTGGACATGTATATGTATGGAATTGTAACGTTAGTTGTCGGCGTACATTATACATATATATTACAGCGTACATCAGTATATACAATTATATATTTGTAGATATGTATTGA
The DNA here is from genome assembly GCA_963082885.1 of Parascotia fuliginaria. Classification (NCBI taxonomy): domain Eukaryota; kingdom Metazoa; phylum Arthropoda; class Insecta; order Lepidoptera; family Erebidae; genus Parascotia; species Parascotia fuliginaria. Next base: position 18,863,343 of record OY720180.1, on the reverse strand, counting down.
CACGGACATTATTATACTTACCATAATAATACCATTCTTATTTGATAACAGTAGCGTTTTGGTTTAACAAGTTCAAGGTCTAGTTCATAGTATATTGGCAAACATTCAGAATTAAACTTACAAAGTAACTCTTAAAAACTGAACAAAGAATGTAATAAGAAACAACGACATACGGAAAATATAAATCACATTTGTAGTGTAAAGTGACGTCAGAAAACGAAACGTTTTGTACTCGTATCCGCCAGTCAGCAGCCATGTAAGGTTAGCTATCATGAAATATGCAACACCACTGCCGACCCACTTCTGTCTCGAGGAAAAGATTTCACAATGCAATAGATTCAATTGACGTTGAGTGCGAGTGCGATGCCAATCATATACCAAATGTAATATTGGTGCCGTTCGACGATATGGAATATAGAATTCGCAATTTCAATATAACTCATAACATATTGCTATTTGTAGAATAGAAACCATTCGTAAGTGACAATTCAGTAATATAATATTAGCTAAATATCAGTTTTAGTACTTTTAATAAAAAAAAAAAATTATTAATTAAATCTAATTGAAAATATTGGACTTATAAACTTCAGATTTCTTTTCGATGTTTTCTTTCACCAATGTTAATGTATAAGAAAAAACTAGCAAGTCAATCTAAAAATGGCACATTCCTAGCTACCAGGTTTCGCAAATTTAATTTTTAAGCTCTCTATCTGTAAAGTAAGCTTAACATAATAAGATTACTTCCAAACAAAGAAATATGCTGTTATGAAAATGCAAGCAAACTACCGCAGACTTACGAGTTTTTAGATCATCCCTCATAAAAACGCGGACCGTCTGTTTAATATTGTATTATATGCAAAATGAGAAATAATAAAGAAAACAGAACAGCGTGATCGCATTGGAATTCAATGTGAGGAAGAACGACAACTGCATAATGCATGGCCCTGTGTGTATTCTATGCAAAATAATTTAAAGAATATCCGTCTCTAGTGTTATACAGATAGTGCTATACTTGAGAATATAATCCTATGCGCTGTATTCAGAGTATATTGCTTTTTGTCTAGCAGATCTAGCAATGTTACTAGAATTTTGTCAGTTTGTTGTCAGTAAGTTAGAAATATTTTCAAGAAAAACACGATATCCTCTAAAATGTCTGAATAGAAACTCATTATAAGCTATCATTATAAAGTATCTCTTAAAGGGTGCTTGCGACTGACACATTCATCAAGATTTTCCTGGCTATCGGGGTCGCGCCTATCGCTCCGACCATCAGCAGAACTCATGTCCGCTAATTTGTCCTCATATTTATCTAGTGAAGGGATCAGGTTACGCGAGTGACGCGTAAAGGAAATTGATAGCAGGCTTTTTGACGTACCAGTTATGTTTGTGCAGTATTTACGTTTCATTTCATGTAAGTACTAGTAAGTCAAAGTCAAAGTCAAAGCATTTATTTCATTTTGATCATAAAGTATGATGCTTATGAAAAGTCAACATTACATTTTGTCAGTCAATTGACCTACAGCCAGTTCGCTGACGAGGTAGAGCTGTGAGAAGAACTGGCAAGAAACTCACGCCACTCTTTTCAATCGCCAGATAATTACAGTTATTTGAATGAGTTACAATTTAAACACTCAACGCAATCAAAGAACCATACAAAGTAATTATTACAAATTAACCAATTAATAGTAGTTAGTGAGAATTCTGTCATAAATAAGTTGTATTTACTGGCTCACAGAACGAGATGCAATTGTAAAGAAATAGAGTAAATCTAGGGTTTACAATAGAAAAGCCAGGTTGAAAGAAAGAAAGAAAGGAAGAAAATACGTTTATTTAAAATAGATAAAAAGACACACAAATTCTTAGGTTGTAGCTCTGACTGCACAGATGTTCCAGATAAAACAGATAATAGGTTTAGTTTATTAGTTGTGACAATACAATATTATGCCCTTGTATTAACCGGAGTTGAAACTACTAATTTATTGAATCCATCTAATGTCAATTTTGAATTTACCGAGACTACTTTAAAATATGTCTAAGGAACTTTTACGGTAGTAGATCCACGCTGGTTTTAGCATGAATGGCCCGGATCTTCCAAGGAAGTATTACCCTCTCATAGAAGATCGACGTAAGAGTAGTAGTATCTGTACTACTGCGTTTCGTTCGGTGAGTGAAAACGCTGGTGGCCAATTTCCCCCCTTTCCTCTTTCCTCACCTCCTTCAATCCTTTCACTTACCCACTCCCTTCAGAATCAGAATATTATTTATTTCTCCAGTTTTATTATTTACATGACACTTAAAAAACAATTTACATTTCACAATATTTGTGTGTTTCATTTTGTCCTTATGATAGGAACGGTTGTTTGTCCTTATGATAAGAATGGTTGGAACAGAACCAAGCAACGGCTTGGTTGTGTTTTCTAAGCATTAATAATTTTGCGATGCTTAGAAAACACAGCCATCTCTATAGGTTACGGTTAGCACTTAACATCAGGTGGCCCGTATGTTTGATTGCCACCAAAGTTGTATAAAAAAATTTCTTATTAAACAGGGTGATAATAAAACAGTAACATTAATAACTTCAAAATATTCTATTCAAATAGAACTGCGATCACAGAGATAAAACAAAAAGCATCAGAGGTCACCATACCAGTAGTTTGGCTTTTGGAATGGTATCCGCCATGTCTGGATTCCATTGACTGCTTACCATCAGGCAGAGTGGACTCACTTTGGTAGGCTAATATAAAAAAAAAGTCTAGTCGAAGACTTTTTATCGAGACCGTCAATAATAAAAGCTCTCGCTAAAATATTGAGTTATAATAACGTAACAACAGTTAAATAACAAGTTAACTCAATAATACCACAACATCTCCCGCTCTCGATCCAGAAGGGTGGTCTAATTGATTAATGGCTCTACATTAATCACTTAGCTTGCGATTAAAAAGCTAAATTATTTAGAGATGGCTAACGAGAGGGAACCTGTAAAATACGAAACCAATCAGGGAGGTAAGCGGTTTGTCGATATACAGAGACTTAAGTGAGGAAGGAAAACTTTTTATAAATGGCATCAAAGTGAAAGTCCCTAGGACACAATTTGCATGATATCATCGTCAGGCGTTGCCAATTGTCAATATGGTAATGATAGTAAATTGTTGATTGGATTTAGGAGTGGTGGCATGAATAGGAACGATATTATAGAAAAACTGCTACTGTTTTCTGTATAACTTGTAATAAAAACGATGAACCTACTTAATTAGTATGTTACACAAGCTAGAGAGGATTTACAATAATAACATTTAACAGTGACTTAATCATTTGACTAATAACTTCTTAAAACCTGGTATTAATTTAAAACTTTAAGCCAAATTCAAATAAGTGTGCCGGGGACAAGGTAAGAGTCGAATACAATGACAATCGGGTCACCACGACAAAAACAAAAAAGTTAATAATTTATCATCTTCACTCAACAGTACCTATATTTTTACTGAGCATAAATTTACCCTTTAAAAATGTACAAAGAAAAAGTATAATAAATATCAAAACTGTACGTCCCGTGACCCGGACTGGACGCAACGAGCCGTCCGCGCCTCGTCCGTGCCCCATCCGCTCCCCGCACGACGAGTCAACGGGAAACAATGGACCGCTTCAAACGAGAGTGACAAAGGACCGACAGCGCTCAACTGTTGCTCCCTCACTGCCTGCCGGCATTATGACCAAACAAAAATTACACAAAATATTTCAAGTTGCAGAAAAAGATTAAATTTTGGGTGGTTTCTGTAAATTCTTTTAAAAGGACATTCGTTGTAAATCTGTAGGTTTAAAAAGGGATTCCAGCGGAACAAGAGTGGCCCTCAAATAAATCTTACTTTACAAACTGGATTATAATTAGCAAAAACGTGAAACCTTACATAATAAAGCATAATATGAATAAAGTTTTCATGTTTTTAAATCTCTTTGTTTGGTCTTACAAACTGTTTAAGTTTAGTTATAAGTAGGTACTTACATATAACTTTTTTAAATATATTTATAATCTCTGACTTTGTGCTGACTTTTCTTTACTGATGTACTTAGCTAGGCATGTAAAGTTCAAATAAAATAACATTAAATTAAGTTTTAAGTGTACATTTAAACCTGCTTACAAAATCAAACTCAATAGTTAATTTATGTTGTGCGTCTAATATGCTCATTTCGCTATACACTAAAAAGACACAGTGCGCCGTGTCTGCACCTAGGTGTTGTATTTTCATATAAATCATATCTAAATTCGCAGCGTCCTACCAAGTTAGATGTAAGCGAAAACACGCTCCATATTTATATTATTATATAATGCACACAGCACGACTACAGTCTAGTAAATCACTGTGGTATGACATACATAATTGAAATATGTAGGTACGGGTATATTGTAACTTTGCAGACACAGAGATTTTGACTTGTATGTACAACTAAGTTTATTTACTTTAGCTCGCGAAGCACGTAAACTATCAAACCAAACGACCACTAAAACTTATAAAAGCACCGTGAAACTGTCATCCAAAAATGTTTGTTATTTTAAAACTAGTTTTAAAAGCAAAGTCATTTCAAACGGAGGGGCTTTGTGAGCTCTCACACTATTCAATTCAATAGGTATGCTTGATGTTTGAAAAATAATAGTTGCGGAGTTGTCGCTAAATGGAATAATGGATAGCCCAGTGGCCTACATTAGTGAGGCAGTGAAGCGACGAGTGCGGGGCGGCTTCGGGACGGGCGCGGGGCGGCGGCGGTCCGCTAACAGTCCTTTATTTGCTCTGTTTGCCACACTCCATTCAATTTTCAATCGTATTTCATCAGTTTTCAATTCTCGCGCTTCATTTGCGCCGACAACAGCGACGAGCTTTGTTTGTGGTTGTGCCTATTCAGTGCACAGGGGACTGACGACGACGGACGGGAGGTTATACATACCTACCTAGATAAATATCATTTACAGTCTATAGTTTGATTCAATTGAATTATACAAATGGAAACACACGATTCGTAAAATAATGTAAAATTTCCTTGCTACTACGTATATGTAGATATCACGACAAGATAGGATTATGAAACAGTCCGAAATGGAGAACCTAAAAAACGAAACAATACGTCACCTAATAACTCTAAATATAAACCGATGACTTCGAGTCAGAATGGGCCTTCTGGGACTTGCATAGTCAAAACCAAGCACATTCACGTCGAATACTTATTAAGAAAATCACAAATATGATATCGAGAAGTCTATTGAATTAATAAATAAACCGGCGAGGGTGCAACGAAAGATTTCACCTATCTGAGATTCTCATTGCTATGGCCAAACTTCATTACGAATACGTAAAAGGTATCGTTAATAATTAAAATTTCGGTGCTATCCTTTGAAACTCCAAATATAAATTACAAGCCGGTTTTATTACAAAGTTTGTTACAATAATGTTCTTTAATATTGTTGTACAAAACAAAGCACCTAAAAACAACTAAGTACGATATTAAAAAGCGCCTGAAACACTTGACAACGGAGTTTCAGAGAAAATATCGCCGGTCCCAAATCCATTTAACAATGCGTTATCGAACACTCCTCGTACAGCTCTTACAATCAGAAACGACTAATTTAACCGTATTACTGAGCCCTAAAGTCTACGTCAATTAAACTTTGAGCAAAATAATAGAAACAGTTGGCAATAATTAAAATAAGGACATTACCAGGTATAAAGCTTCAAGTAAAATAATTTATTGAATTGAACTGGACGGGCTTATATTAAATTTCTGTGCCATTTCATTTTAGTTTGTGTTATCTGATGCTTTTGTTAGCAGGTTTGTGGTATTCAATAACCTTGCTTGACACATTCAATGTGGGTACAACATTTGTTAACATATTATTGATACTGGGCTGTTTTGGAGATATACAATTCATGAAATATTAAAATGATACCTATTTTATTTCATCTGTTTATTTTTAGTTAAATGAATAATATAAATGTCTATTAAAGTGGATAAGTTAAAGAGCTTTTGTATTCATTTACCGCAATGTTTTCCTTCATATACATCGTGCAGCGTCGCGTTACGGCAGCAGTGTTAAGCTCTTAGAATACTAAAAACCCCAGATTCCCAGCGCTCACAAACGTACATTCAATCTGTTTCAAGCGTCAGTATTCGCTCTTTGACAAATTGCTTCTCGAGCTTTTTGCCTGTGCTCCATCCATCTTATAATTTGTGTTTAGGATTTTAAAATTTTCAACGCGACGTCGGTACCCAGAGACTACTCCGAATCGTTTTATTCAATCAAGACCTCGATAAATAATTTATAAAAAGAGCAAGTGCTACAATTGTGTGTTAAAATGAATACTGAAAGGTTTGAACTAACTTACATTTTAAGATGTGATAACCGACGCATGATCTGACGAATTATATTTTCACCAGATACCAACAAATAAAATCGATACAACGTATAAAAATAATATAAATAATATATTACTACTAAAAAAGGGCTCCTTTACATGTGAGCACTTCTCGTTTTCGAAGATATTTTAGGCATGTTTATGTTTGATCTACCTGTTGGACAGCGAATGTAATTTATTTCAAGTCTCACGAGACAGGAGATAAAATCCTCATGATGAGTTATTACTACATAGAAAGATACATACACATAGATCTAAATACACACTGCAAAACTTAAATGAAACGCACTGAATCGTTTTTCACTCGACTCATTTAACGGTGTAAAGAAGAGCATGTTGTTTATAATGTCACATCAATATAGAATGACATTCAACAAACTTAATAACTCAAACTATTTTTAAATACATCAAAGAAACAGTCAGCGAGGTATTACAAACTCTTAGGTACAAGGTGAAGGGGCGGACGGGCCAAAAAGGACACGTGGGAGCTCTAACATCCCTTTTGAAAAGAGCTCCGCTACAAAGACGTTTTGGAAGTGGGCGTGAGCAATTTGTCAGTCGGCTAGCGAGGCGACACAAAGGGATCGCCGACTGACATTTATCAAGACGAAACCTCCTTTTGTTTCGACGCCGGCCGTGAATGAGTGAGCGCCGGTCATTTTTCAGGAGCATTTTATTTCCCTGTAATATTATTCAATGCCCGAGGGTTCTGTACCTTTGTATTCAAGTCTATTGTTTATATAAGTATGTTTTAATTATATCTTAATGTAAGCACTGATTATGTACAAGAACAAACCTCGTTGTTTGAAAGAGAATCATTTGTACATATTTAGTTAGTTTATAAGGTATATATTTATGGATTGTAAAAAAAAGTGATCCAAAATAAATGTTTTGAATTTGAATTTGCTATGGACTTGCGTTACGTATATTAAATAATAATTCTTAACATTAACATAAATCAGTTTACTCCACAAGCACGTAAGCCTACATAACGTATCATGATGTGCTATATAATATACAGTCGCATGTAAAATGAACCATCAAGTGAAAGGTCAACACATAGCAGCTCATTTAATTGCACTGTAATATTCATCATGTTTCTTTCATACGATATATGAATTATGAAAATAGTAATGTTTATTATTACATTAGACGACTTTATAAGGGTGGCGGGCAACCAATGGATGAGGGTGGTTCACGACCGACTACGGTGGCGTAAAGTGGGAGGAACATTGGAAAATCGTGAGGCTGATAACCATCCTAATCTTATCACCCTGTAGACATCCACTGCTGGACTGGGCTGGACATAGGCCTCTCGTGAAAGAAGTTTGAAGAAACACATCAGTTTTATATTTGCAGATCGCATTCAATAAGAATACTATCTTTTTGACACTCATTCAAACTCAAACTCTAAATCGTTTATTCACTTTAGATTGAATTAACACATATGAGCGTAAAAATTACAAATACAAATTGCCAGCCATTTAACCCACAGCCAGTTCTCTGATGAGGTAGTCTTGAAAAGAACTGGCAAGAAAGTCAGATCACTCTTTTTAATCGCCAGGTAGTTATAATTATTTGCGATTTACACTTGTTGTGGGAGCAGAGAGTAAGCAAAGACGCGGGTGAAACCGCGTCGCGGCAAGCTAGTTAACAAATATATGTCTAATCTCGCGCTAATGTTATTAGTATCGTTAAAAGCATGATCTAGTACTTTGATATGATTTATGTTTTAAGCTAACTATATAAAATTTAACGAATTTTAGCTTTAAGAGCTTTAGGTACTTTTTAAGCTAATTTTGGTGTTATTTTCTTAACCGATTTAAAAAATCTTTCATCTTTAGAAAACTACACTAAGACGGTTAACATAACATACCCTATGTTAACGTATTATTTCAGTCAGTTTTAACATTTTATGCGCTTTATAAATCTGCACGATGCAATACGATACTATAGCAATTATATTTGGCGTAGGCATTTGTTGCGAGACCGAATGAAATTTTTGATACCGAAGCGAAGCAAGGGCGGATGTCTAGTATTGTATAAGTATAAAATAAGAATGATTACTATTATTATTTCTGGTATTTGTAAGCGTCCATAGGCCAGGGTAACTGTTTACGAAAGTAAGAAGTTACCGTGCAAATGCAAGCAAATTATTCCACTAATTATATAAATAGGCTAAAATATAACTAAAAAATAATTTACCCAACAGTAGAACTAAAGTTCATTTTTCTACTTGTAAAGCTACAATATTTAGAAATGTTTTTTACGATCATATCAACTCTACTCCCTGTCCTATATACTGAACATTTTCCTTCTCACAAATGTTCTATTAAATTAACTACATCTCATTTGGTTGACCGCTGCCGCAGACATTCATATTATAATATACGAAACGTCTCACCTGTCGAGGGACCCTTTTGTACCAGGTGAACCAAATTAACTGAATTTTGACGAAATATTAAATATAGCAAAATTTCACTCGCGCTTCTCTCGGCATGTTTACCGGCCCTCACTATGACGACATTGTGAAATACTTTTTCAAAAGAAAAAGTTTTATCTTCTAATTGAGTGGCTTAATTAAGTACAAAGCACCGAATCCTTGGCTGGCACCGACTCCAAAATAAGTGATTATAAATTGTAAATAGTAAAGTATTGCATAGGTATCAATAATTTCGTTCATTCCGCTTTAATGTTCAATGCTTTGAAGTAATTAAAATATTATTTTCAAATTTTTTGTTAACGATTAAACACACACACACACACACACACACACACACACACACACACACAAGCACAAACACACACATACACACACACACACACACACACACACATACATACATACACACATACATACATACACACACACACACACACACACACACACAAACACACACACTACCCTCACCTGTAAATGATCAGACACTGCACCCGGGTAGTATTTGACATTTAGCACTTGTGCAGTGCTAAATGTCAAATCCAAAATCCAAGTTGGAAGAGGCTGGTTTAAAATTTTGTTATATTATTTAGCTTAGGTTCCTTACTCGAGGTCCATCTGACAAATTCACTTGGGTGGATTACGAAAACTGTCATTGGTGTACTGCGGGTACTGCTATAAATTTTGTTTAAAGTAGTTCACCTGGGAGATTTCTACTTTCAAAATAGTATGACGTTTTTAATGCGTTTGAAAACGGAGGCGTGAAAGAAAGCATTTAAACGATAAACAGAATTGATTCGACAAACCTGTGTTTTGGAAGTAGGCAGGCACAACGTTACATTAAAAAAGCCATTAATCACATGTTCACGGGGCGGAATGAACGATTACTGTCAGTCACCACCCTCTGCTGATGACCGGCCATCACAAGCACTCGTATACAAGACCGGTACCAAAATACGATATCAAAAGGCTATACTGAAATTAAACAACGATTTATAAGAGACTAGACGTCCGCCTTCGCTTTGCTTCGGTGTCACAAGTTTCATTCGGGCTCTTAACAATGACTACATAAAAATGATTGCAATATTACCTACGTCTGCTAAATATTTATTGCTATACTGAAAATTTACTTTTGCTATCTTCTTTATTAAAAATTACAAATATTGAAATTCTGAACGTTGCTTAAAATATGTTAAAAATATTATAATATTGCCTATGTTACCCGCTTCATTTATTGATTTCTAAAGGTGGAAGAATTTTTAAAATTGGTAACGTAGACTAAGTTATATCTTATTTTATTTATTTATTTAAAAAGCCTCATCTACAATATAAACACAATAAACACAAAAAAAAATTAGGGGCCACAGCAACAATTTTAAAGAACATATAATAAAAATAGTAAATATAATAAAAGAATACAAAAGAGTTATATTTTTATTCCTTCATAGATTCACCTGAACTGCTATCTAACATTAGTTTTAATATTAAATTTAGTGAGATCTAATCAAACGAACTTATTTGTTCTTCAAATTTACAAAAATAATATTTCGAATTATAACCCTTTAACACGGATGGCACGTCGATATAACGACCTTGCTAAGATTAACAGTTGTCTCGATATTTTTGATAACAACTTTGGAAATTTTACTTTAATAGTCAAAGACATCCTCCATAACTAGTCGGGCTTAGCCGACGCAGCCGCTGTTGTGACAACATGAGTCACCCAGATTTAATCTAAATGTATGTTAGGTAGAATACTGGTAATTTTGATATCTGAAGCCGTTTACTTGCTACAATAATTAATTGTTTTACCGTGTATACATATGTTATATTACAATTCAGTTTGAAAAAAAAAAAAAACAAAGAAACATACAAAAAAATTAAATCTTTTCTTCTAATAATATTAATCTGGTAAACTGCTTCTAAGCCATTGCGTTGAGTCTAGCGACCCGCCGAAAACTCACTATCGACTTTTGTGAGTTATTTTTTGCAATCAATGACAAATTTACTTTAAAGTAAACTCTGTCAAAAATTCTATACCAGAAACTAATAAAAGAACGAGAATACATAAAATACCTAAAAACTTGTTTCATCGAGACTTTATATTACGATCCGCAAAACCTTCTTAAATATACAACTAGGTATACAAGCCCGAACAAAGCCTAACTCGAGTAGAAACAAAGTGTTACATAGCTTACAAAACGACGCAAGTGTAACAGAGCGTACAAGTTAAACTGTACTTTATCTCCAAGACTAATGGTACAAATTTGTTAGTGTGTACAAATAGCAATACTTATGCATCTTATTTACTTGAAAGATTTGCGTCGGTGATGTTCTGCGTATTTTTGAAAGTGATACGTACATTTATGTGATAGAATAAAAAGTATATTATGTTTATAAGAATACAGTTGTAATATGATTGTGACCTACGTGTACTTACAACCTTATTTAAATAATGGAGACCTGTGTTCTGTAGAAGAATTACCTGCAACAAACAATGTAAGATGTTAGTACTGTTCTTACTTTATTATAATGTACTAGTAGTTCCGCAATGGCCGTGGAAAATAAAACGGTGAGATTAATTTAGGGGATTTCTCGGAAACACGGAATATCACAGTCAAAGTGACATTATTTAGCCTTAAATATAAAATACAACCATTGCACTGCGCTGCAAGTTACAACTTTGGTTACTGCTCCACTCCTTTCGCTTGTAGTGTGATGTTACATAGCCTGTAACCTTCCTCAAGAACTGAGCTATTAAATGCAATAATTTTCAAATACCTCTTAGTCGGATGCCAGAGATTAGTTCATTCAAACAAAAAAAAAATCATAGTATAATGTAAACTACAAATCCCGACCATTAAGTCTACATCCAGGTGAAGTATATTAGTGCCATCACTCACTCCACCGGTGCACGTGTCGATACCCTAATGTCTTCAGGGCTAACATCATTAATCATCCCGTCTCACCTACCTTTAATACACATCACTACATGATGAGACATTTTACACACCGTGTATGCAAAGTTTATGTGATATTAGAATAAGGTTTAAAATTAAAGTTTAACGTAGCTAGGACAGTGGTTAGTTTTATAAATATTTTTTAACAAAAAAAATACCGACTTCAAATAGGAAGAAAACTAAAAAGTAAAATATAAATTTACATAGCACAAAGTAATTCATATTTTGATTTAGTTAATCAGAAATAATTAAATAAGTATTTTATAATTTTGAAGTTGGTGCCAAGTAAAACAATAACTAGGTAATTATAGGTATTATCAATCTTAATTTGATATTGTCGTAAGGTTCATATTATAGTATTTAAAACAATAACTAGGTACCTATAGGTATTATAAATCTTAATTTGCTATTGTAGTAAGCTTCTTATAGTATTTCGTTAATGAGTATTTACTTGGCAAGTTAGTCAATAATACACTAACAGAGATTAGCACGCTTAAACAAACAAGCAAACATACAAACAAACTCCCGCTTTATAAATTAGTATAGATATAAACCTTTCGGAACAAATTATCTCAGTGATAGCGAAACCCGTATTAAAATTTTAATTATTTAATTACAAATTATATTAGTATTTTACTGTTTAAATAGATCAGAAGAATTGAAAAGATTTATATCAATATTTCCAGTCTATTATACTCTTTGACCGCGGCAAGCGATGAAGGCAAATATCAATATCGAGATACAGCTTAACAAGTAGCAAGTTTGAGCGGTATAGACTTAGCTTCATTAAGTAACAAGTTTATTGGCAACAGTATCGTGAGACGGGAGACTAATCAACAACTTTGACAAGAGCTCTTTGATACAAACAATACTTGAATATAGTTGTTGTATAGGCTTTACAGTTTGTTTTGTTACAGGACTAACTTTAAACATAATGTATATGTACTCTCAGGTATTAAGGTTGTTTAAAGTCTAGAAACAAAGCTAATATTCACAACAAATAGAGGTTAAATCTATTATCTGAACTTCTTAACTAATATTTTAAAAAGAAAAGGTTTTTTTTTTATTTTTGTGTGTGTTTGTTCCAATTTAAACTAAGAACTAGGTAACCAATTTGATAAATTCTTTCATCTTTAGAAAGCTACAAATAGGACCGGTAACATAGGCTTTATTTTATTATATTTAACATATTTTTTTAGTCATTTTTAAAATTTCAATATTTTAAGCGCCTTTGAAGATCTGAATGTCATTATTGCTATAGTATTTTCTGTAGGTATTATTGTGAGACCGAATGAAACTTTTGATACTGAAGCGAAGGTAGGGCGGACGTCTAGTAGCTTATAATATGACAGACCATATACTACTAGAGCTTAGGTTTAACTAATTTTTATTTGCTGTTACTTTTAAATTATGCAACTAACTTTCTAACAAAATTATTTCCTCATAACTTTTGTGATTTGTAATAAATACCTCTTTAGTTAAATTTAAGTCTAGACACTAAGTCGTAATTAAATTTGTAACAGAGGTAAATTTCTAGAAGTCGTAGTACTGCATACTACTTCTAAAATTTGTTTTCAACACTGTTTACTTTAAAAGTAATATATAACAATACAAAGAGCTTTAATATTATTGTTATAAAGCTTATTGTAATGTTTTCATTCGCTATAATATTACATTCACTTATTTTTTGATCTGATGTAATATTATTATATGACATAATATTAATATATTATGCAAAGCAGTTAAGTACATCGTAAGCTTCAAACATTTTTCTCGACAGTGTATCTTTGCCTTCTCGTTCTCAAAGAACGCAGAAGCACGAACAAAACAGTACGATTATGTTTGTACAAAAGAAACTGTTTATTGTCGGCCATCAATCTCTTTCATGAAATTACAAAGCTGAAGCCCTAAACTGAAATCTTTTGTGAACTAAAACAATTCTTAAAACTACATCAAAATCGAGGTATACTTAAAGATACAGTAAAAGAAAAAGAAACGAGGATAGAAAAGGATGAGATCGAGGCGGTAATTGGGTCTCCCAGAATTTGCAATTACTGAAGGAAACACAGGTTAGATGCCGCGTTGGTGCGAACATTCGAGCTTCACATTCGATTCAAATTGTTAATGTAGAAGTTAGAAGTTACAAAATATTTCTAGGTATCGAATATCATTTCATTCAAAGGACGCCCACTATTTAAATATAACTCAGACAAAGCTATCAAAGTCAATAGTCAAACTTCTCACTACGATAAGTTGGCTGAATGCCAGTAAGATAACAAATTTATAGTATTGTGTTTATAAAAGCTTTTAATGAACCATTCAACAAACTCGGCGCGTCCCACATTTTCTACAATCACTATAACTTGTATTGTGGTTTTATCTTCTCTTGAAGGCTATTGATGCGCTGTCACGGTAAGCGTGTTGGGATACTATCGGGTTGTCACGTCGCTGTTGTCACGTAAGCCGGTCACGCCGCTCGGCCAGTTCCGTCGCACGTCGTCCTATTTTGCAACACTGGGGAACTGGCTAGAGGTATGACATGTTATAAGCCGTTGAGAAGCTTCGTGACATTGTGCATTGTACTTTCTGTGTTGTATATTTCTGCTTCGTTTCTTTCAGATATGGTAAACATTACCCACATGATAAATAAGTTGTCTTTGTTCTGTGGTATAATCCTACGCACCTAGAAGTATACCTAATTTGATAAAACTCTTTATTAAATCTGACATGCACTTTAATTATAAACAATGACTTGAACTAACTTAGTTTCAATTTTATTGCCTTTGAATTATTACTATTTTATTTCGTTTACTTATTGTTTCAAGAAAGTAGGTAGCGACTATTACGTATCACATTCTAACAAAACGGTCAAGAGTTTGGTGTTTGGTGAGACCACAAAAAAGTTTTGTTCCACCAGTGGGACATCGCAATGGGACCACGATTCCGGAGAGAAAGTTATCAGTATTTTTATTAAAACAGTCTTTACAATACGGTGCTTAAGCTGTCATAGGGGCTGTATTTTAAAATCCATTTTCGACGTCGCGTCGAACAAAGATACAAATTTAGTCAGTTTTGACAGGCCAAAGTAGGAAATTAGTACTCTCTTCAAACGTCGCCTGAATAACAACACGTCTGCGTGAAAGGAAATGAATTTGGAAGGAGACCGAATGAATAATATAAAGTTTAAATAAAACGGTAGAATTATAATAGTTACCTTGAATAAATTGACAAAGTTTTGCTTATTTTCGCAATTTATTCATACGCTGGCTCCGGGTGACCTTGTAAACTGGATCTGTCCCTCGATTTGTCACGGCCGGGACTATTGTCAAACAGTTTCAGAACTCATAACTTGTAGTATGTTGTATTCGATCACTGTTCGTATTATATAACGTTGGAGAAATTTTACAAATGTAAATGTTATATTTTATGTATCTTCTTTTGTTGTAGAGTTTTAGTTTAATAGTCTACATTTATGATATATGGTGAGGACGTAAGGTTAGGAAGCTTTGGCGGTTTTTAAAGTATAGTATATTTTATCGACAATATAATATCATTTCTGGTGCACACCTTTATAAACTCTTACAATCACAAGACTCCAATCGTATACTACTATCTATACCTACTATTATACAAAGCGGAAAAGTTTGTCTGTTTGTTTAAACGCGCTAATCTCAGGAAGTACTAGTCGGATTTGAAAAATTCTTTTTGCGTATGATAGTCCAGTTCTCGAGGAAGGTCTATGTAACATCATGCTACTGGCAACGGGACCAGAGCAGTAAGCAAAAACGCGAAAAAAACCGCGCCGCGGATAACTAGTTAAGTGTAAGTATGGAAAATGTCAAAGTTAAAATTAAATAATAAACTCACAAGATAAGTACCCTTTTTAACCGACTTAAAAAAGGAGGAGGTTATCAATTCGGGACTTTTTTTTTTTGTATGTTTGTTACCTCATATCTCGGTCATTTATGAACCAATTTGAAAAATTCTTTTTTTTATACAAAAGTTGTAACCGTCCGGGTCTCAAACTTACTCCATTTCATAGTGCAATTTAACTCTTACATCGTAACAACTTTGGTAGCAAAACTTTATGTACATAGAGTAAAGTACACGTCAAAGGCGGCATCTTAAGTTTGCTTTTCATATATTACTTTTAGATTAAATATTGGCGATGTAGGGCCAACTAGAGGTATAAAACCAAGCTATCGTGAAAGTAATGTGGAGGTAGCACACCAAATACCTCCAACCAAAGGGAGGTTCCTCCGACCAGGCTAGGTGATCGTGCCTGGCGGGCTACTGCCCGACAGTTGGTTTTTTTTTTTTTTGTGTGTGGTGTTGGTTGTTAGCCTCTGATGGCTTTCACAACCTTACGCGGACTGTCGGTGAGCAGAAGGCTCTCAACCGTTAACCGACAGTTGGTAGTCGGGAACTTGTATATATAGTTATTTGGTGTGAGAATGTTAATATCGCGATTCAGGCTTCTATGGGGAGGTCTATATTTGTTGATAGCGCCATCTTTGATTTCTATGCTGTAAACTCGTAGTCAGTCGTCTTCACTTAGATTTTCTCTGTGTGTCATCATTGGCCAGATAGATGACGCCACAGTAACATTGATTTTTTATTCATTATCATATCGACCCTTTATTATCCAACTGCAGGGAAAGGCCTCTTTTCATACAGAGAGCATTGATCGCCAAGCTTGCTCAAAGCCGATTGGCGATTTTAGACTTCATCAGAAGTCCAGGTTTCCTTACGGTGTTTTCCTTCACCGTCAGTCAGTAATGTCCAGATAAACTTCGAAAGTACATATGATTTGAAATCACATTGGTACTTGCCCGGATTCGAACCCCTGACCTTATTTGAAAAGTCGCGCGCGCGAATTTGAAAATTTGCGAAGATAAGCGCACCTGTTGCGGTCAGTCAAAAATGTATTATTGTTTTACAAAACTGAGAGAATATCTAGATCCGTATATTATGTCTTCATGTTACGTTAAGCTGTTGGACTTGGCTATTAAAAAAAAAATATACAGTGAGTCAGAAGCCCGCAAATACTGTCTATTGGCCTAACCATCGAATAATGTTTTTTTCTAATATTGGTATATAAAAGACGGGTATGTTGTTTTAAGTAAAATGCTAAGTTGAAACCGATTACAATGAAACCAATTCCAACAAGTTCAGGAAATACGGTGGAGATGAACTTACAAAATAAACACAACGGCGAGATGTCGACACGTCGGTCCGGCGACAACTTGTCGGGACACGGTGACGTCACGACGATGACGTCACGAGTCGCTTATCAGTACATTATAGTACATGGGACATGGGTGACGATCTCCTCGTATGATATTGCTGTTATTGTGAATTTACGAGCGATAGCGGTGCTGTATTAAGTGCTATTAGTATGGTTAGGATTTGCATTACAAATTTTTATCGATATATAATAATTTATGTGTTATAATGTTAGTAGCAAATCAAAATTATTATTGTATCTGGAATATTTTAATAAATTTCATATATTATTATGTAACTTACTCATTATCTAAACTGCGAAAGTTGGTAACACACATTAAAACTTCGGTACTTATACTTTGTCTTTTGTTGAAGACAACTTTTCTAATAGTGAACTAGTTTACAAACATACAACTAACAGACACAAAGTATACACAATCACATATATTTTAAATATCTGCAGATATAATAGAGTGGCTGACAATTGAATGTTAACAATGGTGGTCGAGATGATATGATATTTATGATGATAACCTAAACCCTAAACCGTAGTCCGAAAACTCTAGTCTAGAAATATAGAACCTCGCAGTGTTCCATCTTATCTTTCTCATTTCATTTGACGTAAGCAAGAGAGTAATATTTTTTGTCTTTTTGACGAATGAAAACAGTCAGTACAATGTAGCCTAGACAAACTTAAACCTATGAATAAATTTATAAAAAAAACAAATAACGTTTAAATCCAACTAGTGTTGCCAAATGAATAAAGTTTAAAAATATCTATCAAAAGGGTTTAAAAATGTTGACGTTGAATTTTGTTTCGTGTATTTTTCTTAAGACAAAGGCTCTGGAGGTCACTAGGTTACGCCTGCCGCCTGCTCGGTTTGTTCGTCTCTAATAAATATTTAAGGCCGCAGAACATTCGTCTAGACTGTAACAAACTCTCTGGCCAACAATTTATGACCCTTCTATTATGGGATACAAGTGAGGTGACAAACAAAAATTGTTTTTATTGTTATAAACAATCAGTTGTATTGCTATTATAAAAATATGCTCAGTCAGGTAAGTAATTGTGTTAACTATTTATAAAATTTTTGCTGAGTTTTTGTAATTATTTTTTTATTTATTATTACACGAAGCTTGAAATATGTTATAAATCTTAACATAGAATATCGTAGTACAATGCGCGGCCATATTACTAAGAACGATTTCTTGCAGGCAACCAGCAACCGTATTTTCCTGTTTCGAAGTTATAAATTAACAAGCTTTTGGTGTAACATGAGTTATGTGAGTCAAAACGCTTATTGACTAAATTCTGCGACAAAAGCTTAGTGGAGCCTCTGCCGACCGTGTAATGTGTGCTTTTTTTACATGAACTAGAAAATTACCGCAGAAGACACCTAGTTCATTCCAGAACTTACACTTACGTGAGAAAAACGAATGTATTGTTTACCAAATATCGTGAACATGAGAAGGTACTATGCTACTCCAAACTGTATTGACGAGTATATAGCGTCATGTAGGCACTGTGATTGGTTGGATATGGCGTGATATCGGCGAGAACCAATGAGATGAGCGTTTCGATAGTACAGATAAATGTGTTTACAGATACATAATTATTAGTATCATGTGGTCGACATTCCTCCATTATGCAATATAACATGATTACGACACAACTAATTAAACATGGTGGCTGTGTTGTTTATGTGTCCGAGCGACATTTTGATCCATACTAATATTATAAATGTGAAAGTAACTGTCTGTCTATCTGTTACGCTTTCACGCCTAAGCCACTGAATCGATTTTGATGAAATTTGGTATAGAGATAGATTTGACCTCAGGGAACAATTGACTATCTTTTATGCCGAAAAAATTTCTCAAAGTTTGTATGAAAATCATTAATTTAAACAGAGATATAACCGACATTAGCAAAAGCTAGTATTTTTTAAAGACGAAAATTCAGAAACTTGAGTGTTTTATAAATTGGTACATGTGAATAGCAGTTTTATCATCTATTAATTGAAAATCATTTTCTTTCTTTCTTTTTTAAATATTAGATATCTTGTGCTATACCGGGGTTCGATGCCCACTTGGGATAAAACTTTGTGTTATCAATGAAAAATCGTTTCGATTCACGATGTATGTGAATTGTTTGTTTGTAAAATCTGCCGCAACACAAGAATGTGATCTGTCGTTTATAAAATATAGAGATTTTAGAGGTTTTTTATGTTTCTGTAGAATGTTTCTTAATTAACAATGTTCGCCTTCCGAGTATTACTAACGTAATATTGTTTATAGTGTGCGTGAGAACGATGATACCCTAAATACAATTTAAATCTTATCGTGGGTACCAGAGTCGTAAATACTAAGTATCATGTTCGTGACGTGGTTTATGTATTTTTGTGCCAAATTATTAAATAATTATTTTTTTTATTTGAGTCAGCTTTAACCATAAAGTCTACAGATATTGCAAGCTTGCCATGTCACAACAACGACATTCAGTTTTATATGTTTACATAAACATACTAGTACAAACCACTGGGTCGTAAACAGTCTCCCCGCGGTGCATATGTCCCCGTCACTGATGGGTTCCCACGTATAAAGCCTCCACAGAGTGAGAAGTTTTTGTTTCAAGTGATTATACAAATACCCATGAGAAAATAGGAATTAAGTGGCTTTTAATCCTTAACAATATTTTTAAACTAGTTCGGCAGAGACTGTTTACGAATTGCCAAAGATGTCGGACTAGTGAACATTAGTTGCAATATCTCTTTGAATAAATGATAATGGAATTACTCGTAGTAAATTACCAAAGGCTTCAGGTATTAAATGCACGTGTAGTCAAATACCTAATACTAATTACACACTTTTCTTGTAGCCTAAGTTTGCAGTCACTATAGCCGGGTGAAGCGAAAAATTCCTCCTTGAAGTTGTGTTCTAAGTGAACCGAGTAGCTCCTAGTGCTACAGTGTCGCTACGAGAGCTACGAGTGCTACAGTGTCGCTACGAGTGCTACGAGTGCCACAACTGAGCTATGATGAGAGAACTTGGTAAATTCTTAATTTGCGCAAAATGTACGCAATATTGTGAGAACATTGATACAAATAACTAAACCTCTTCATTTTACTTGTGAATAAATTCTCCGCGTTATCTAAGATACTGTGGGTTTTGCTATCCCAGGGACTCCGGAGGGTCATAGCTCGCCTGTAAGGGTTCATAGTTGTTAATCGCGGTTTATAGCACTTACAATGACGTGGGTGGGATTGTTCTGTTGTCTTGACTCATACATAAGTATAAAAGCATTGTATATAGTTTGAGCTGCTTAATACCTTATGGTAATTAACATTTAACTTTAATATGTTTATGTTTTCAGTATCGATTACTGACTGAAATATATCATAGTTTTAATTAAAAATAATTTATAGTTTTTTAAGTGAATCATTGGGATATGATATACGTGACATAATATAGAGTTCATAAATACTTCACGCCTGTCTTCTATCATTAGGATAAGCAGAGACTATAGAATCGAGAGTTCAAACAACTGTTTGAACTTACGCTACTTAGTGGCTATTCCAGATCGCCTAGTTAGTAGTTAGTAACATAATTTATCTACTGCCACTAGTTTAGAAAGTATTTAAAGAAATAAAGTAGTTAACCGAAAAGTCTTTTAAGACATTTACCAATCGTGTAAACAGAAGGCAAAACCTGTTTCTAAATAGCTGCAGTTTGGTGCAGCAGGTGCAAGCTGCAAAAACTACAACTTCTTCCCAAGAGAAACATCGAGCTAAATTATTGCCAGTGTAGAAAACTAAATAAACAAGATACCGGGTTATTCCTAAGAGAAAATTTCTGCAAGTTTCTGAAAAGCTAAACACTCGCTTGTTTAAGTTTTTCTTGTTGATAGTACTAAGCGATTTCTCCTAGAACATTAAGGGTTTACGCGTCATGAGTGGCAGCGTCGCATTTTAGTATCATATTTCATAGATTTCAAGTTTTATCATTTAATCAAGGCTATATTTTAAAAATGTGTCTTGTCTATATGTTAGAATTAGGTGAAAGCTGTATAAAAAGTAAGAAATAATTGCGTTTACAGTTCTATTTACATGGAAATAATACATTTGAAACTTAAGTTGCGTTATTTACAGTGTAAAATAACTTAAGCATTTTGGTTACTTACTTTACATACAGCTTTCACCTAATTTTAGCATATAGACAGAACATATTTTAAAATATAGCTTCGATTAAATGCTAAGATTTAAAACTACGATATATGACATTAAGTTCATGACGCGTAAACCCTCTACATTTTTTCCTGACAGCTGTTATTTCAAAAGTATAGTTTAAATAATGAGTACTATTATAAGTAGTACTCGCAGTACTTATTCTTTTGTATTTATGTCCCGTTATGACTAAAGAAAAGATGAAAGATAACATGAAATAAAGGGAGAGAAGGAATATGATAGGTAAAGATGCGTCTACACCTCGAGCTTTCACCTGTAATGTAACGTTACATTACATCAGTGAGGGAGGTGAACCGAGCATCACACTGCGCAACTTGATGATACAATGTTCAATATTTGAATTTGGAATGGTACATTACAAACGAATGTCAGGAAGATAGTATTGTAATGTAATGCTTAAAATGGAGCCTGTAACGTTTTACTAAAGGTGAATGTTCGCGGTAAGGGAGACCTAAGACCTAACTTTTAGAAAAATATTTTGCTCCGACCTGGGGGCCTATCACCACCTTATAGCAGTATTATTTTGTGTTTTGTCTTTCTCTTTTTTACCGTTAACAACAAGGATAGAGACAAAGTAAGGTTATTATAATAAGATTACTATAGCTATGTTACCAAAGTGACTCCACCCCCCCTGATGGTAAGCAGTCAGTAGAATCCAGAAGTGGCGGCCACTATACCATAAGCCATCGTCTTAAACTGCTGGTATGGTGGCCGCTACTACTCTTAAGTCGATCTTCTATGAGAGGGTAGTACTTCCCCGGACGATCCGACCCATTCATGCTGAAATCAGCGTGAATCTACTACCGTAACTAAGCTTATGTCAATCCAATACATTTTTCTATCTACTCTATGAATAGAATAGAAATCTTTGACACTTGTCTCAGGCCTCAGAGTAGATAGAAGAACATCCTACTATTCTTTTTTATATCTATTACTTTATTTAAATAGCTTAGTAAATTGCAGCAAATGAGGAACTATGCATTCAGCCGTGAGCTGCTAATTGTATTAACAAGTTTTTAGCTCGACGTTATCAGATTATATTAAAATAGTGACACAAATTGTCGACAACACACACATATAAAACATTTGGTTTGTAATAAGTTGTGGATAATGTACCTAAGTAGTTGTATGGTAATTCCTACATAAATTAAATTATTCAATTAATAATGTGCGTTGTCAATGTTTATGAATATTCACTCTGATTGATTTACTATGTATTATTCATGTTGTGTTGCATAATTACTATTATTGAGTTACAAAGGGTGAATACCTAAAACAAGACTAAACTTGTGTCGCAGAATATGGCCGAGGCCACCAAAGTTTTATAAAAAACTTCTAGTTTAAAAGTAGGCTTTAAATTTGACTATAACACATATAAATATATTTACAAATTGTTACAAAAGTGAATTTTCAGTTACCTTTTACCTTGACAAAGTAAAAGCTGCGTAAAAATATCTTATGTACAGTAATTAATAAATTCACTTATCTATAAAACTTAGAACGTCGTTAAGTCGTCATATAGGCATACAAAGGCTTTAGTGGTGAAAACTGCTCTCATGTCGAGCGTCGTCCGCTTGACTGATCTGGAAGAGACTCTATTATGCTTCTACAAAATTAAGTGTAGTAGTGTGCGATTAATGTCTGATTGTAGTAAGTTAGACAGAAAGGTAACGAAACCAGTATTCTAGGCAACTATCTCAGATAGTCCTATCTATCTCTAGAGATATTTTATTAATTTAGGCAATGTGATTTTTTTATGGATCAAAGTTTTGTCTCATACTTACTTTTTTGTAAATGCAGCTTTATATTATTTTGCTTAAACGGCTAAACATTGTTTTATTAATTATAATAAGCAAATAAATACGCACATTGTCTAATTCAGCGCTAAACATTAGTCAAGTAAGTAGGTTGACAACTTCCAGGTGGGTAGCTTGAGGTAATTGAGTTCACACAACGGGGGCGACAGTGCGTGTAATGTTAGTCGACAGGTTCAGGTGGGTGTGTTACATTGCGTGGTGGCGACAGGTGATGTGTTGTCATGCACGAAGTATATCAGCAATGTATTGTTTCATTTAGTTACTTACATTATGAATGACTTAGTCGGCGAAGATCTTACCTGCAACAAATATAAGAACATATTGAATATTTTGATTCAATAATCTCATTGAGATTATTAATCTATACATATAATAAAAATGTAACCGATCGCTGTCTGTAAATGGAAGATATATGAGAAAAAAAATTATTGGGGCCTTTATCAACGCAAATAGAACCCAAAACAATGATTGTTACAATTTTTGTCTGTTTGTCTGTTTGTCTGTTTGTCTGTTTGTCTGTGCGTTTGTTCACGCTAATCTCAGAAACGGCTTATCCGATTTAGATATGGTTTTCACTAATACATTGTGGTAAGCTTCACTTAACATTTATTGTTTGTTTCATGTCAATCGGTTCATAAATAGAAAAGTTATGCCAATTTAAAGAATCACGTCAAACATTCGTTAATTTACTACGAAATCTGGTAGAAACAGAGTTACGGAATAGCTGATTGCGTTTTTATTTTTCGGATTCCGCTCATTCTAAACAATCTTCCGTTTAGTTTTAAATGAGTCCAGTTTCCAGTGAGCCTATGTTTCGCGATGACAATTAATAAAGCCCAAGGTCAAACACAACTAAAAGTTGTGGGTGTGGATCTAAGTATTAGCTGTTTTTTGCACGGTCAGCTTTATGTTTCTCTTTCACGTGTTAGCATTCCTAGCAGCCTGTATGCTTTGATCCCCGATGGCTATACGTCTAAACCATACATCCATACACCCATACATATTATATAAGGCTTTGTCCTGACTGACTGACTGACTAACAGACAACGCACAGCCTAAACTGCTGGTCGTAGCGACTTGAAATTTGGTGGGTGTGTTTGTCTAAATGTCTAGAGGTTGTACTAAAAAAGGGTTTTTTAAAATTTAATTCCTAAGTGTGTGAAAAGGGATGAAATCGATTATATGAATCTTCTTCATTTTTTAACTTACAGTTTTGAAATTTTATTTTGGAATACTTCTATTTAAATAAAAAATATCCTTACAATTTTATTTTAACAGGGGTGGATTTAGAGGGGTGAAATTAGGGATGAAATATTCTATACAAAGATCTTTAGCTTCTGAAGCTAGCGACTCGAAATTTACAGGGAGGGGGAGGGAGGGAAAGGAGGGAGGAAAAGAAGGAACTGAGGAGAAGGAGGAAGGGAGGGGAAAGTGAGAGGAAAGTGATGGGGAAGTGAGGGGGAAGTGAAGAGGAAGTGTGGGGGAAATGCGGGAGAAGTGAAGGGAAAGTCAGGGAGAAGTCAGAGGGAAGTAAGGGGAAAGCCAGGGAGAAGTGAGGGAGAAGTGAGGGGAAAGTGAGGAGAAGTGAGAGGAAAGTGACGGAGAAGTAACGGGGAAGTAAGGGGAAGTGAGGGGGAAGTGAGGGGGAGTGAGGGGGAGATAAAAAATAGTATGAAAAACAGTATTTGAACAATATAAAAATGTCTATTGGAAAAAACGACATTCACGCGAGCGAAGCCCAAAAGGTCACTCACTCACTTATCACGAAATCTCAGAAACAAGAAGTGCTAGGAATCTCAAACTTTGCATTGTCATTTCTATTAGAATATAGGTGCTCACTTAGACGAAATTTTGCGAAATCCATCCCCTAAGGGGGTATAAAGGGGTGGCAAAGTTTTTATGAAACTTCTATAGTTTTTATCGTAGGATTACCAAATTACTAGAAAATACTCTTTTTTTAATATTCAGAAACCACCCTTATTAAATGGGCAAATAAGAGTCGCAAGTTTGTGTGAAAGTGGTTTGTCAGTTTTAGCGGTAGCGGGTTTAAACTGGATTCGCCATAGAGACGGATAATACTGATACCATAAAATCAGGCACGCAATATTCTCATAGAGGCACCCATCTGAATTTTCACGCGAACGAAGTCGCGGGCAACAGCTAGTCTCTAAATAAAAGTCTTTGATTTCTTATGTCTTTTTCGCAACAATTTGGATATAATTTTTACTATAGTTGAAATTATTTTTCGGGAGGTTTATTCGTATAGTAGGTATACTAACATTGTAATAATAATAATACTACTGTATTAATATTAGATTTAACAACAGCTTATTTATTCAACAGAACACGTAAGGCTAAGAGTATGGTTTCGTGTCACGCGACAAAGAACGGTTTTTTTTAAATATGAAAGTGTTGTTTATCTATTATTTTTGGATATTTGGACTTTAAGGATATAAAATATCTTTGTAGTAAATAAGAACCGTACGATATTTCTGATATGTACTCCTGGCCCATTATATAATTCATATTTACGATGTTTTCTTACACCATATGTCAGTAATGTGTACGATATATTTAGAAAGTACAAGTGAGAAGTCACGGTAGCTTGCTCGTTTTAAAAGACCGCTAGGCCATCACTACGCACTCGCATTTAAAACAAAGTAATTACAACACTAATTCCAGTGGTATTTCACCTACTTATAGCAAGAACATGTTGTTTCTGGTTAAATGGGCAAATAAACGAACATACAACTTTACAAAGGAAAGTACATTAAATCCGTTTTAAACGTGAAACTTCACTAATTAGCTGTAAAGGTTCCGCCACACTGTACACAGTTATATCGTCCGTGACCACACGCGCGGGTTTAACGCTTTAATTCGACCGCGAGTTGGTCAGAAAGGAGTCAATAAAAATTTAAGTGCTGGTTTGTTATTGTTCGACGTTAAGCGAAAGGTTTATTTTCCATACAGGGCAGGCACAAGACAAGAGTAGTAAAAATAAGTAAACGGATTGGTACTTGGAGACTTATTAAAGTTGAATGATGACATTATTTTAATCCTACATTAGGAAAGTAGGTACTATTTGTAATGGTATTTGCTCCGTTTAGAGCTTGCATTAGTGCCTATGTAAGTAGATTTTATAGGACCTACCTTCAAAACAAATACTCATTTTTACTGATGGATGCATTTTTTGACGTACCTATATGATCAAATCATATTGTAAGTAGATAACCAAATCAGTAGTGTACTAAAGCTGAGAATATTGCGACTGATTGAATAAACAAAAATATAGGTAAGATAACTCCTCTAAATTACAAGAGTAACTATATTAATCAAACTTTCAAAGCATATTGAATTTCAATTTCTCATTAAATATTAACAAATCGAACTCCAACAAAGTTTATGAAACGTAATTACTTTCGAAATATTAAAGTTCGCTAATAAACTGTTAGGGTGTTACCACACTGGAGCCGCGGTGACGCGTCCAGCGGCGGGTAGACTGCCGAATATTAAATTTACGCGAGGCTGACACGTATAATTGGCGCGCGTTGCCATGACGATCACTCCGCTCCGCTGGACCGATACATTGTCGACCCGAAATGTCTCGTGTATCTAGTCAAATTGTACTGCTATATCTGATATTTGATATTTTTGTGTTAATTGGTAGTCTCATTTAATTAACTGAAATAGTCAGTGATATATTTGGTGTGCATAATAAAAACGATAGAAAACCGTACAGGATGGACCATCTTTTATCCTTATCTTATTGTGTATATGTCTATTAAATTATATTTTTGTTATAGTTCAAGTTTCTTCAATGGAATATCTTCCATTTACCTACCTACTTAATACGACTTTGTTAAAGTCATGTTGATTCGCTCGCGGTTTCATACCCTCAACAGTAACAGATCACCATCTTACTTAATGTACATTCATAAAAGCCAACATAAAAGAAAACCGAACCGAATACGTAATAATATTTAAGAAAAATAATGGTCGCTTTATATAAATAGCAATCCATTTTGTTATTTAATAAAACTTGCAGCAAGATTGGACTGCACTGTATTTCATTCCATAGAAGAAGAAAAGAGATCGAATAAATCAATTAAAAATACTAAGAGTAAAATTCCATTTGTTATGAATGTTCTAACGTTGAACAATATTTCCTTCGTGTAAATCATTGTTTAACTATTTCATTTATTTAATAAATGTAGCTCTCGCTGTGAAGGCGTCAGAGCATATTTCTCGAACAAACATTGAGCTTCAAAAGGTTTACTTTATACATTCAACAAAGAAATCAATTTTACTAAAATAATTCTTATAAAAGTTGAGTTATTTCATCGACAAAGAATATTTTAATATTCCGAGCACCTTTTGATAAAAAATGAACTTATCTATAAAAATACTTTGTTTACGTCGCTTACTGTAATTGGTTTTGTACCGAATTTCTTTTCAATCAAGTTATGATTAAGCTTAATGTTATTCAAATTTGAATTTGAATTGGTGATTACCGCGTGTTTGCAATTAACTTACAAATTGACGAAGTAATCTTATTGGTACCGATCAATCAGTGACATTGTCATTAAACGTCGTTGAAGACTCAATATATCAAAATTAACGCTTATTAAAGTAAAACTATGTAGATATAGGGGTGGAAAATATTTGCGGTTTGCGGCATGAGTAGGCCATATCGACCGGAGAAGTATATAAACCTCTCACGGAATATCGTCATAAACTAGTATCCGTTGTTTGCTTTTCACTCTGAGTGAGAATACCGCGCGGGCTCCCATAATCACTCAGCCTCCTTCATTTCCTTAATCCTCCCTAATTTTTTTCGCCCGTCGAGGAAAGACATGTTGTCATTGAGAATACAGCCCAGTTACCCTTAGTACGATGTGTACCTGTTTGTCATCAAAGTGGTCGTCTCATTAAAATAACATAAATTACTAAGGTACTTTGAGATAATCCTGAAACCGTACACAAAGCGGCTGTTTATTACACATAGTGTACGAGTACATAGATAACGTTGTCTTTTGTGTGTGGACAAAGGGAGCGTCAACATGCGGCCGGGCGGCGCGTGCGGGCGTGTGCGGTGCGGGGCGACAGTGTGGCGGGGCTTTACGTTCTAATTAACGTCGCCATTGTAAAGTGATAAAATGAAACTATATATTGTTAGGTGTATGAACGCATTTTCAGCAACGGACATTTTATTCTGAATATTTTGATAAACACAATGTCAAATAGTTCAAATTTTTTATATATATCAGATGACTTATAAGACGGCTCGCCTGATTTTGGAAGGTGCCCACCACTTCTGGATCCCACTTTGATAGGCTAATATAAAAATAAGTAGTGGTTACAGCAAGCCTACAGATACTAAGTCAAAAAACACAAACAAGTCGTTACCAACAGTGAAATCAAAAGAGCATATTACTAAATAACACTAAAGTAAATTAAATTTAGGTTTCCACTGCAAAATGTTCAGCTTGTAATCAAATCACGGCAAGTTGACTTGCAGATCTCAATGTAAACGTCACACTTTGAGTTGAGCAACCAAAAGCCTTTGTAATGGTAATAATGCTGTACTTGAGATACAGCCTTCGTACGAGCCTGTTCACTGTAAGCGCAGTCAGAATTACAATGTATAGAAACTATATCGTGAAATTATCTTATACTAAAGTGTTAAGGTTATCTAAGGTATTTAAGTACCAGTCAGAATTGGAATTAATAATTTTTTTTTTTTTACCACATTCGCACAGCGCCATCTAGCCCCAAATTAAGCAATTATATTTGCTTGTGTTATGGGTACTAAACAACTGATATACTACTTATATACATTTTTTTTTTGTAAATACATACATATTATAGATAAATTACACCCAGACACAGAACAAACAATCATGCTCATCACACAAATATATATATATATATATATATATATACGGTCGAATACAGTAACCTCCCCCTTATTTTGAACTCGGTTAGAAAATGGGCTTCAAATCTATACCAATATGTACAAACTTAAACAAAAACTAAAAGCACAATTCCTCAATATAATTTGAACAAACCAAAACATCATCCATGTATATTTTGTTTTTGTTAAATTTCAAAAAGTGCCAAACCGATTGCCTTTAAACTTATATGAGACTTTGTCTGAAACATGACCTACCTTGCAAAAAAAGAATCATTGAAAACCATTTATATTTGGCGAAGAAACCGTTACTCATATTAAAAAAAAAAGACATACGACCTGAATAGAGAACCGAATTGAAGTCGGTTAAAAATTAAGTAAATTGCTGTTAAAATGAGGAAGACGCTAGTACTCGTAGATAGATGCTATAGAATGTAATAAAATCATTTTAAAACATTTACTTTAACATTTATATTAACATAGTTTTTATCGTAGTCTACTAAGCATGTAAATACCTCCTAGTATAATGGAGCTTTATGACTAAGTTAGATGTCTCATTTCAATTTCCATTAAAATTCTCTAAGGACCTCAGGATAGGACTTGTGTCTCTACATAATCCTCAAAGGTTCCTCAAAGGTCTATGTAAATTCTAAATGAATAGTACCTGTGATAAGATAATCCTTGTACAACATTTGGGCCAAACCTCGTCTACCGTTAAAAGATAGGTCATTTTTAACATCTCTTTTTAATTTTTGTAGCATTTTTATCAATCGCGGTAGTAGATCCACGCTGGTTTCAACATGAATGAGCCGGATCGTCCGGGGAAGTACTACCCTCTCATAGAAGATCGACGTAAGAGTAGTAGTATTCGTACTATTGGTATGGTGGCCACTACTTCTGGATTCCACTGACTGCTTACCATCAGGTGGGGTGGAGTCACTATCGTAGGCTAATATAAAAAAAGTCAGTTGTTCACTATCTTTTATCACTCCTTTTAATCCTATTAATTAATATTTGTGAGTATGTATGTGTGTCTATTTGTTACCACTCAGCGCCTAAACGGCTGAACCGACTTCTGGTAAATAGATAGATAATCTGGTAGAAATAGATTCGGTGCCGAAGACGGACATAGACTACTTTTTATCCCGAAAATCGGTCTGGATCTCGAGAGAGACAAAATACATTTAAGGCGCGGGCGAAGCTGGAGGCGCAGCTAGTAAATAACAAAATAATAATCCTGAGCCAAAAATAGCGACTGTAGGTAAGTACTGAAGAATACGGTGAAGGTATAAGGATTTTGTATAATAAGTATGATATTACAACAACTACACACAACGACATCTAGACCCAAAGTAAGCATATTTATATAGCTTGTGTAATGGGTTCTAGAATGCGGATATACATACTTAAATACTTTATTTTTGTAAATACATACATAATAATATATAGAAACACCAAGTCCAATGCAAATTAATAAAATGTTAGTGCACACAAATATTTGTACTAAGCGGGAATCAAAATCGAATAAAATACAATTATAATATTTTTAACTTGTGTACACACGCAATGAACTATTGCTAGTAAGGAGATCATTTACAAAGCAACATCATTACTTCCCTAGTACAAATAAGCCGGGTACAAACAACTACAACATTGTACCCACAACAAAGACTGTAGACAAAGCTCTGTTTAAACGCATTTATTATGCAGCCCACAGATTACAGCCTTTGCAGCTCTTAGCGGATTAGTTTACAGGACCAACTTTAATAGAGATAAAACTATGTACAACATACAAAGAGACACTAACATGTAAGAAAAGATACGGTTTATTTATTAGCACGTGCACTAATTAAGTTTGTTTCTACCTATCTCAGAACGTTACTACCTTTTATACAATACTTGTCACTTTTTTTTACACTAAAGTGACAAATAAAACACCCATACTGATGGTAAGAAGTTACAGTATTGTACATTACCAGAGCGTGGTAAGCTAAAACAGAACTTTAATTTATCTATATTTTATGTGGTGTTTTGATGGGTCCTTTTCTACCAAAGTAGAAAAATTCTGTAACTATCGGGTCAGCACTAACTATTACTTTAGTTAGTGCTCACATACATGGTCTATTCTACTCTACGGTGAAGCTAAATAAAGTGAGGTTATTCTGTATAAGCTTAGAATTACCAATACAGCTATGCGAAACTTGTACAACACAACGCTGTGTATGAAAAGATATCTTTACCCCGCAGCCATAATTATCGCCATACTTTCCTTTTTATAAAAGTTACTATGTCTATTTGAACAAGACATGTATTTAACTAACAGCAACAACAAATCCATTGAGTACAAATTTTAACGATATCGCGCCAGTTGCAGCTGTACCAAGCGCCTAGTTTTTTACAAATTGCAACATGTGTTTTTACTCTTTGGAATGCAAAGCGAGTGTTCACGTGTACGTACATGACAATACACGTGCAGGGAAATGACGGGAAAGAGGGTGATGTTTGTGACGTCCCAGGCCATCATGTGAAAAAATTCTTTTTGAGCTTGTTGTCGTTGTACGTCTGTGTTTTGTAATTATCAGAGCACAATAATTGTTATATGTATACAATTAATACGATGTATGTAGGCAGGCGATGGCGTCTCTAAACTGGTTAGGATGGAAATATTTGAGAAAGAGAACTCGATATACGAATTCTAAGGAATTGAAAACTGTTTTGTTTAATGTCAGTTAGATAGCCTTCTGCTACGTCGAGGTTTTAAGCTTTTCTGCCTGCCAAGTGTGGCAATTATGGCAAATTCTCCGTAAAAGTACTCCTTGAGAAGTACTTGTGCAAAAGTGAACATTTTTCGGCTGAAATGGCTGTAATCAAAGCTTGTAATGTTAATAAAAATGTTTGATAGCATTAAAACTGTTTAATATTAATAAAAAAAATAAATTAATGTAATTTAATCAAATAGGTAATAAATTAAATAATGTGATAAGGTTGTGAAATGAGCTCCCGAAGTTTTTCTAGGAGACTACAACATGGAGTTCTTCAAGAAAAGAGTTAAAAGGTTTTTAACAGGGTAGGCAACGCGCTAGTGATGCTCCTGGTGTTGCAAGCGTCCATAGGCTACGGTAACAGCTTACCATCAGGCGGCCTGTATGCTAGTTTGTCGCCTTAGTCGTATAAAAAAAAACGGGCGAGCTGCCCTTTGAGAGAGACCTATGTCCAGCAGTGAACTGCAGTGGGCTGACAATAGTGATGATATTTTAAAGTGTCACGAAAAATGCATAATCATAATTATATTTTCGAGTTCTAATTTGTTCTACAAGTGGATGCCAAAGTTATTTAAAATATTGTTCGGATATCACTACATAGTATAAAACAAAGTCGCTTCTCGCTGTCTGTCCCTATGTATGCTTAGATCTTTAAAACTACGCAAAGGATTTTCATGCGGTTTTTTTAATATATAGAGTGATTCAAGAGGAAGGTTTATATGTATAATACGTGCAAAATATAGTAGAGAAACACTGGTAATTTTAGAGGTTTCCAATGTAATGCAGAGACATAGAGGTTGCGGCGATATATAACAGCTGGGAGCCGCCAGCCTCGAAAGAAAACATGTTTGTATTGTCTAATGACAAAAAAGCTGTGAACGTTGTTTAAAAAGACATTCTGTAGTATATTAAGTATCAGCATAAAATACCTATGCGAAGCCGGGGCGGGTCGCTAGTATTGGCATAAAGAACCATAGCCCAACTCAAATATGATTGAGCCATGACATGCCGACACAAAGCCTTGAATAATTGGGTATGTGATATATGTCGGGCTACGTCGAACCTTTGGCAGGAACGTAGGTGAACAGAGGTAGACAGATTTAGTTACAGTGAGGAGTGGAGCACTCCATGTGTACCTTCGGACGGCTGAAGGCTTTGACAGGGCATGTATCGGATTCTAATTGTGTTTATGTGCCTGTTGTTAGCAGAAAATACGGGTATGCTATTTTTTGTTACTAGAAAAGAATGTTTGGAAATATTTTGAACTATTGTTTAGGTGGGTTTTTATTTGTACAATTATACTAGACGTCCGCCCTCGCTTTGCTTCGATATCAAAAGTTTCATTCAGTCTCACAACCAAAGGCTACGGAATATATCATTGCAATAGGGACGTATTGCATTATTCAGATTTACAAAGGCGCTTAAAATATTGAAATTTAGAAAATGTCTAAAGATATGTCAAACATAAAATATAGCCTATGTTACCTACTATTTGTAGCTTTCTGAAGATGAAAGAGTTTTTTAATTTAATTACGTAGATCTTGAAATAAATCAGAACATACAAACAAACATATAAAAAATCAAAACTTTTTTTTTTATAATATTAGTTTACGTAGAATAAATAAGAAAGTATATTAGACATTACGTTTAGATTTTTGCCCGACTGTCGCGGTCAAGGAGGGTAATGTTTTTCGAGCGTTTGTATGTATGTCTGTATGTATGTATGTATGTATGTATGTATGTATGTATGTATAAATGTATGAATGTATGTGAGTCTATTTCTTTTGCACGCTTTACAGTCTAAATGTCTTAATGGATTTTAACATATAAGGTGTCATAAGATTCGTATTAATTGTGGGAATGACATAGGGTACATTATATTTTAATGTAGCGTCAGCACGAGGAAAAAAATGGGGTTTCTTTCTTTAAACTTTCTTTTAGGCAGGCGAGCTTTTTGTTTTTTAACAATATAATATTGCTTGTTAGCCTGTATGTAATGACGTGCTTGTAACATACACGTTTCGAAATAATAAACGACGAACCTTACATCACTCATTATATTTGCGTAATCAAAACAAACCTACCTATTAATTAGCATCGAATTAACAATGCAATAATAGAGTAGTGAAAGCCTACTTCATAAGTACCACCTACACAGTTTCAAAACATCTGCCGTCGAACGAAGAGCCTCTCTCAATCACATCATAATTGAAACTTACAAACATAAGTAATAATACAACCCATAAATGGAGGTATAAGTACTCATAATTGGAAATTCGAGAATTGTTTGATCATTTGTTGGGCGAAATTCAATAGCTCACACACACATGTATAGCTCAGTGTATGTATGGTAGCTATTGTTAGTTGTGTATGTAAACCACGTTTATTTCTGTTCGATGTAAGTCGATATTCAATGATAGTGGAGGATTAGTTTCTATTATATTCAATAATAGATTGTAATACAAAACTAGTAATTAGCAATGTGGGTACACGATATCACAACTACCGCGGGGAGGAAATGGATGAACTTATATTGAATGGATGGCACAAGAGTGTGTATGACGCTGATGGCAGAATTAAAATTTAATAACATTTGTATTGACTAGCAGAGAAAAGTTGCCGAAAATCAATCAATTTATTAATAAATATAAATTACATACAATATAAGTAGTTTTCCTTTGGCCCCTAACTAAGCCAGTGCTTGTATCTTGGGCACCATCAGGATTACAATTAATAAATTACATTCAATTTAGGTAGGTTTCCTTAGTAGTCCCAAACTAAGCTAATGCTAGACAAATAAATTTTGTTAGTGTTTTTAGAAGCTATTGAACTAAAATTAATAAAAATTCAGCACTAAAAGTGATTTAACATTTAGCGAAGCCAAAAACGCTATTACTTACCTACCAAAACCATCATTTAAACATCGCTGACTTTAACCAGGAGGACAAAGTAATAATTTGGTCATCAATTACATTAGAATTAGGAAAATGACAAGTAAAAGATTTGTAAAACAGAGCACTCATGGTGGGTCCATACAAATTGGCCTCGTCGTTACGAATACCTAATACCGAACCCTCTTCATATTGTCGTTTTGTCAGAATATAGACACTCGTGTTCGATCTTTCAACATGGCATTCAGTTTCCATTGATTTATAATAAGGTTCAATAATATTTCTAGGATATCCCGTTACCTATTCAACTTCCTTCATGATAGGCAGCGGCTTAGCAGAGTCCCGGACTCTTGAGTTGTCCATGAGCGACAGTTATCACTTACCATCTCGTGGGCTATTTGCTAGGCTGCCACGGTCGGCAATATATAAAAAAAATATCATACTAATATTATATAAGATTACACTAGCCTGTTCGTGCGTATCTCTACTCAAAATAGTATAAACCTAGGTCGCTGCGTACTTCCACGCAACGGATTCTGATACGGTTTTTATCGTTTAGATTATTCCAAAATCTGTTGCGTGGTTTCGAAAGCAGCGAACTTGCTCGTTATTTACTACTAGCTGTTGCCCGTAACTCCGCCTCTGATTATCATTTTTTTTCATACCAACTTTCAATCCATTTCGCAATAAAAGATAGCCTATGTTGTTCTCCAAGGTCTCTTTTATCTCTATACCAATTTTATCAAAACCGGTTGAGTGGTATAGGCGTGAACGCGTAACAGACAGACAGTTACTTTCACATTTATAATATTAGTATAGAAGTATAGATTTAGAGATATAGTACATTAAACTTTGTCTCTACTAGTTATTAGTTACATGCCTATGGCAAACTTTCAGTGTATCCTTTGTTTATCATAAAACGAATATTTAAGCTTGCTTTAATAAAAAACCACGTTTCCCTCGCGTGTTTCGTCTGTGGTTGCCGTATCAACGGGCCCGCCCTAAAGTTGTTTCATGCAGATTGCACACGTACACAGCCTACTTCTGTTTTCATTAGAGGCTAAAGTAGTGAAAATCTCGAAGGCTTGACGCTATATAAATTCGTATCTCCTGTAAGTACCTGTTCTGAAAAGCAAGGGTAATTTGCTTTAAGATTAAATTTTTAACCTTTGCAATAATACGATTATTAGAATAATTAAATTAATAGATTTTGACATTAAACGTTTGAGTATAATAACGGTTTTTACATTCGAATATTAAAACGATTGATAAATAAAGTTAAATATAAACCAAACAAGCTGTGTAAGTTACCTGTATGTACACTTCACATGCAGTAAACTAGTTGTAGGTGTAATTAACTTGCTTCGTTTGCCATCCAATCTGTTTAATGGTCGATTTTCAGCTTATTTCAAAGGTTTTTGTTTAAGCTTCCACGTAAATGTTTGTGTTGAGATCAGTGCTTTGTTCGAAGTCGATAATTAGCTCGAGCTTAATGAGTTTTGGTATCAAAGCGCCGCAGTTGACCACGTGTTGTGTGTTGGAAACTTTATTTCCATCTAAACTAGGACTAGCCTATATCTTAGAAGTCAGTGCACCTTCGATATAATGCATGAATAAGCCTTAAATAATCTGTATCGAGACAGAGCTAGGTAAACTAGCACTCCATGTGAGCAGTTCATTGCATTAAATTAGTATTTAGTTATGTATTTTAGAAGGTAGTAGATCCACGCTGGTTTCAGCATGAATGGGCCGGATCGTCCGGGAAAGTACTACCCTCTCATAGAAGATTGACGTAAAAGTAGTAGTATCCGTACTACTTACTGCGTTTCGCTCGATGAGTGAGAGCGCCGGAGGCCCAATTTCCCCCCCTTTCCTCTTTCCTCACCTCCCTCTTTCCCTTCCCCTAATCCCATTCTCAGCAGCCATAGTGGAGGCCACCAAACCAGCAGTTTAAGAAGATGGTATGGTGGCCACCACTTCTAGATTCTACTGACTGCTTACCATCAGGCGGGGTGGAGTCACTTTGGTAAGCTAATATAAAAATAAAAAATAAAATGTATATCCGCATTCTAGAACCAATAACACAACCTGTAATGCTTATATTGGGTATAAATGGCGTTGTTACTATTGTCAGATTTTTTATTTTATTAAGTAGTATATAAAATTTAATTGGATGTAATTAGTTACTATTTAGATAAAATAAACTAATTATTCATGCTTTTAGTATACTTTTAGGTACTTCACATGAGATTTAATTAGTGATTGGTTAATTTTTCGTTGATCAGCCTTTCAGAAACTGGGGGTAAGTGTTTGGTAAAATTTACCTAATGAAATAAAACGCAAGATGTTATGCCTAGACATGGTGATTTCTAGTTAAAATGATAATACTTAAAGAGAACTCACGCACTAGGGAACAAGCCCAAGTGTCGCGGGGAACTTTACAAACATACAATTAATTAACACAAAGTACTCCCAGACTTGGAACAAATATTTATGGATCACACAAAGTTTTGGCCCGTATGGGGATTGAACCCACAACCTCGTGCACAGCAGTCGCTTGCTGCACTGCACCACGGAGGCAGTCAAATACTTTGTTCTCATATATTAACAATATTTTTTTATGTAATCTCAAATATATTACAAGATATTGTCGTAAGAGATTAACTAGAATCTCGGCACCGCCCACGCGGTCGTTGCCCTTACAAAAGATAAATCTCTGACAAGATCTAAATGTTTAATTAATATTAATTTCTCCTCTCGCTAATTTGAGTCCAATCTGTTTTTATTACACAATGATTAATGCTTATTTACGATCCAATTAGTTTTATTTAGTTTCTAATTATAAAATAGAAATAGTATCTAAGTATAATTATCAGATTATCTTACAGTTATAGGTCAATAATATTCAAGGTGATGTTCATAAAAGCATATATTGCAGAAAATCTAATCTTTAGTATATATTCAAATCTTTTGTATGAACCTATATCAAACACTTAAGTCATTATCATTTTATTAGTTGACTAGCTTTCAGCAGCGCGGTTTCACTCGCATCTTTTCTAACTGCTCTGCTCCCGTCGTACGAAGCGTAATGGTACGTATCTTATAATCCTCCTCAAAAATTGGGCTATGATACGCAAAAAGAATTTTTCAAATCCAACTGGTAGTTCCAGAGAATAGCGCGTTAAAACAAACATACTTTTCCGCTTTATATAATAGTACTAGCTATAGCTATCCGCAGCGCGGTTTCACCCGCGTCTTTGCTTACTGCTCGGCTCCCGTCACCAGTAGCGTGATGTTACATAGCCTATAACCTTCCTCGAGAACAGTTCTATCATACGCAAAATGAGAGATTTTTTAAATCTGCCTGGTAGTTCCAGAGATTAGCGCGTTCAAACAAACAAACAATAGTATAGTTAGGATTGTACCTCGTATACATATTACTAACACAAGACGTATAAGTATACTTTTAAAACTCTTTGTATAAACCGATGCATTTAACAAACACTGCTTACTCTTTGTGAGGTAGAACTCAAACCCGACAAACAAAACTTGTATATTTCGTTAATTAATTTACTGCTGTACATTTGAATATTTTAAATAATTCATACATGCAGTGCTCGGAGCGCAATCCTTTATGATTCAACCCATTACCGCTGCACTGGAATTTAAAATGTATTCAAAAGCATTATGTGATTTAAGTTTGTTTATAAAATTAACAGCTCTGTTGGCTTCCATTTTATTGCAAGAACAATAATAG
Source organism: Parascotia fuliginaria (assembly GCA_963082885.1). Taxonomy (NCBI): domain Eukaryota; kingdom Metazoa; phylum Arthropoda; class Insecta; order Lepidoptera; family Erebidae; genus Parascotia; species Parascotia fuliginaria. Next base: position 18,824,937 of record OY720180.1, on the reverse strand, counting down.
AAATATAAGTTTAACTTATTTTAAGGTGATCTAAGTACCTACTCAGCGAATAACTAGTTGAATTCGACGTGAAATCAGTAAGTAAATGGACTGCTTACTAAAAGATATAATGAAGTTCTTTTTATATTATACATTGCTTGTTTATATCATGTATTACTGTTGAATCGCAATAAAGACTAGAAACATTCGGGCCACTAGTTGGTCATCCGACCGTCTAATATTAACCACGTTTAACGTCCCAGCGGTGAGGAAGAATCTACATAAATTTGCTCCATTGTCGCGCGCCATACGACTTATTAATATTATTTCTACAGAAATTGATACTTTTCAATGTAGCCCGTCAAAATTCAAGGATGTTGCTCAAAAATGTATAGTATTGGATAAGTAGGTATATTTATTTAGTAATTAGTTATATTGTTTTTAATTTTAGATTTTTATGATATCGTATTGGGTTTTATTATCTGTAATGATATTGTAAATATTTTTTAAATATATAAATAAATAAATATGCAAATGATGGCTAAGCGGTCCAAGAACTGAGCAAATAATACAGAACGTACAACAAAAGTAGACCTTACACTGCGCCACAATTAAACCACCCACATTTATTAACGTTCTACCGTCACTTTATACTTATTTGACTATTATAAGCTAAAGAAAATACGTCGTGAATGTATAAAAATAAATTTGATATTAAAGTAAGGGTATGTTGTTTTATTTATACGAACAATCAAACGATTCGACCTTAACTAAAACGAAAATTGTGGCTTGTATAATTGAAAACATTTTTAAGAATGGAGCGGTTTTAAATAAAAGTAACCTTGTGTTATTATTGTTATAGATGCTTATAGCTTAAAGTTGTATAAGTATTTTATAAAAGTTCACGCTTTGAAATTCAAAACATTTTTGATACGCTGTGGGTATAACAATGACAAAATACATAATATTTGATAAAAATGGTCCATATCTGCGGATCTTAAATATATTCGCTCGTAAACAAGATTGCTGCACAGTTATTTCGTCCCGCAGTGCACGCTCGGCGTTCGGCGCTCCAAGCGAGTTTCAGTCCTTTGGTAAAACCTCGAGATTGTTCACTTAATATGCTTGATGCGTCAGTACATATACAGATACTTCATTTTATCACTTCGTCATACTTCTAACACGTGAGTTGAGAGGATATTGCATGAAATACTTTTGATTTTTAATTACAGTTAGTGTTAAGAAGTAAAACAAATATAATTCAATTAATCAATAAGTTTATAAAAAGTTTACAGCAAGCCTCGATAGATGGCGTTGTACCGTTAAGTTAAATCGCGATATGGTTTCGTTCACAGTCGGGGTATATGTAGGCCGGATAATTTCTCTGTAATTTAACATCAGAAGCAACAGTAAATTTTGTATACTTAAATAAATACAATAATAGTGCTCCATCTCTCTAGGGACCTACGCATGGAGAGCCTCGACGACTTCATCGGTCGCTTGAGCGCCAACATGTTCGCCCGCGCTGCGAAGTCAAGTTTTCGTCACCTGCGAGAACTGGCACCATACCACCGTCGCCCACCAGACAGGCCGCTGCCGCGGGACTTGATTCCCGTGGCAGCCACTAGTTAAAATGGCAATCACATCGGCTGACGGACGCTCGCTGGGAATCTTTTCCCGTGAGCCCGACCTCACCAATATCGAGAGAAACCGAACCGACCCTGGCTGTCGTTAAATTTAGACCAGCGTCGTGAAGTCATCTCCCGACACAATGCTTAAGTGGCTACAGCCACACTCCAGTGACCCGCCTGTAGTAGCAGGCGGCGACTGACACCACTGAAACAGGCCTCAGCCTGAATCAGTTACCCCTGGTTCCTCGAGGGGAACCATGAGATGACCCCTAATGTGCTCCATCTAGTGGGTTTTATTTGCAAGTGAGTGAGAACTGAGGATTGCAGTGGTGTAGTAGAGAGTGAGTGCCCAAAAATATTGGTCCTTCGAGCCGGATCGGACTAACGATCCTGGGCGAAATTACGACTGTTTCCCAGTCGCAGTAGCCAGGTCAGCCGTAGGGTTTCTAATATTGAAACCCAGAAGCGGTGGAGCGGCGCGGCGCACCTACGGGCAGTGGATTGCTGTCAAGGGCGCAACGTTCCAGGAGAAGCAGACCTCGGAGCTGGGGTGACGGACGGTAGACCTGGAGCCTTCGCGGACAAGCGGAGCTGAAGTGACGAGCTACAATATTATTGTGACGTGTAAGGTGAAGTGTATGAAGAAAAATCGTGAGTAATTTGAACCTTATTTCGTAGAACTAAAACAAATAGAAGTTTCAAGTGATTGCGTTAAAGTTTAAAAATTTTACAAGTTTAAAAGACTTAGAATAATTTCATAAAAAGTGAAGTGACGGGGAACCTATGCCCAATTTTTGTTCGAGTATTAAAATAAAAAAGACTTAGAAAAATTCGCCAGTTGCATCGTGAAAAAATTACAAGTTTTGGACTATAGAACTTATAATAGTATTACATTAAAATTTGTTTTCTAACCTTTAAACTTTAGTGGCTTTGTTGTTTCTTGTTATAGGTTAAGACTGTTAATCTGTTCGTTAAATATTATTTTTAATTAATACAATATGGAAGTGTTAAATAAAATTCAGGTAGACACACACAACACTATTACACGAGCTAGAGTTAACTTTAAAAAGTCACCTAAAGAACGTATTACTCAAGCTTATGTAGAAGTGCGATTAGAAAACTTAGAAAAGCAATGGGAGTCGTTTCTGACTACTCATCGTACTATAATTAGTACAGTGAAGGATGTAGACTATGTAGAATCTGAATATTGTAAAGAAGAAGTGTATGATGCAACTGAAGATATGTATATTACTCACAAAACCGAATTGAAAGAGGCATTAAGAAAGTTTGATAAAGTGGTATCTAATACATCATATGTGCAATCTAGTACTAAGTCTAGAAACGTTAAATTACCCAAAATTTCACTACCCAAGTTTTCAGGAGAATACTCAGAGTGGATTAGCTTCCGAGACTTGTTTACTTCTTTAATTCACAATGATCCAGAATTGGATGATGTCGAGAGACTTCAATATTTAAAGAGTCATTTAACTGGGGAAGCTGAACAACTCTTGAGAAATTCACCTATAACTAATGTAAATTATACTTCTTGTTGGGAAAAGTTAAATAAACGTTATAATAATAAAAAATATATGGCGCAAGGTATATTGAAACGGTTCTTTTCACAGAAAAATATTAGTATTGAGTCATCTAGTGCAATTATTAATATTATTATTATATTATTAATTATTAATTAGACTGGCCTGTTGGTCTAGTGGTTAGTGACCCTGACTGCTAAGCCGGAGGTTGTGGGTTCGATTCCCACCCAGGACAAACCTTTGTGTGATGAGCATGATTGTTTGTTCTGTGTCTGGGTGTAATTTATCTATAATATGTATTTATTTACAAAAAAAAAAAAATGTATATAAGTAGTTTATCAGTTGTTTAGTACCCATAACACAAGCAAATATAATTGCTTAATTTGGGGCTAGATGGCGCTGTGTGAATGTGGTTGAACAAAAAAAAAAAAAAAAATTAAAGAGTTGTTAGACACTAGTAATGATTGTCTAAAATCTTTGGAACATTTGGGAATTAATATTGACAATTGGGATATTATAGTGATACATATTTTAAGTCTAAAGTTAGATCAGGAAACGCGTAAATTATGGGAAGCTAAAGTATGGGAAATATCAGAAGAATTGCCTACATTTGAGCAGTTTCAATATTTTTTGGAACAAAGATTTCGTTCTATTGAATATTTGGATACCAAGAATTCTAGGAACAATAAACCTACTGTTTTCAAAACCTTACATGTCGCCAAAACGTACTCATGTGCATTTTGTAAAGCCGATCACAAACTAGGTAGTTGTAAGAAGTTTTGTAATGAAGATGTTACCTCACGTCGTAGTTTCGTCCAATCAAATAATTTATGTTTTAATTGTCTTGGTTCAGGGCATGCAGTATATGCCTGTCGCTTGCCCACAAGATGTCGTATATGTCACAGAAAGCATCACTCGTTACTCCACTCTACTGATAAGTCAACATTATCAACTGACCATAAAGAAGAACCAAAGCAATCAGTTGATAATAACGACAAATCTTGTACAATAACAAATTGCGCTGCAACCTTAAGTAGTCAAGATTTACTGCCCACGGCCTTAGTAAAGGTTAAGTCTGGTACGGGTATAGGGGTTACTCTTCGTGTGTTGCTTGATCAATGTTCTCAAGCTTCATATGTTACAGAATCAGTCGTGCAGCTCCTTGGCTTAAAGAAACATAACTGTTACAATACATCACTTCGGTTAGGAGAAGATGAGGACGGGCAAAATGCATTGACCTCTAAATATATTGTTTATCTAAAATTGCAATCAATGCATAATCCCAACTTCGTTGTATCAGTTAGGGCTCACGTTCACAAAAAACTTACCTCAATGTTGCCTGCCCAATCAATAGGTTTTCCCTTATGGAAAAATCTGCAGCAACAAAATTTAGCAGACCCAACATGGAACGTACCAGGAAAAATAGACATGTTGTTAAGTTCTTCTGTTTACAGCAAAATTCTGAAGCAAGGACTTAGTAAAGGTCCTCCCGGTTCTTTGATAGCACAGAACACGGGTTTTGGGTGGATCATCTCTGGAGAAGTTCCACAAAACCAGAATCAACCTTATTATAACAATAGCTTTGTAACTTTACAAGACGATCAAGGATATCTTTTAAATAAATTTTGGGAAATAGAGGAAGTAGTAGTACCTAAAAAACAATTTACGGTGGAAGAACTAGAATGCGAAGCATTTTACCAGAAGACTATCCAAAGAAGTTCTGAAGGTAGGTATATTGTTCGTTTGCCCTTTAGAACCAGTTCACCAATCTGCGTAAATGGTCAAACTAAGGATATCGCATTGCGTAGATTTTTGAATTTAGAGAAGCGGTTAGACAGAGAACCGACATTAAAGGAAGCATACTCATACGTAATCAACGAGTATCTACAGCTTGGTCATATGGAAGTGATCCCGTCAGTTCAATTAGATCGAGAGGATGTGGTGTATTTACCACACCACGCTGTTCTGAGAGAAGACAAAACAACCAGCAAAGTAAGAGTTGTTTTTGACGTTTCATGCATCGGTAAAAATGGTGTATCTTTAAACAGCGAATTGATGGTGGGTCCAACCTTACAGTCAGATTTACGACATATGGTATTAAGGTGGCGAATGCATCCTATTTGCTTAATTTCAGATATTGTCAAAATGTACCGGCAAATACTGGTGTCGGATAAAGATATAGATTATCAAAGATTGTTATGGCGAAAAGACAGTAAAGATCAGATTCAACACTTACGACTTCTGCGGGTGACCTTTGGAACTGCATCAGCTCCATATTTAGCTGTGAAAACACTACACCAATTAGCACAAGATGAAGGGCATGATTTTCCTCTTGCAAGCAAAATAATCCAGCGGGATTATTATATGGATGACCTATTAACGGGATGTCAAACGGTCCTGGAAGGAATTCAAATTTATGATGAGATGAAGCAATTATTAGCAAGAGGAGGCTTTGAACTCCAAAAATGGAAAAGCAACCATGCAGAATTAAATAAGCACATAAATAAAGAAAGAGAAAGGGAAGATCTAGAACTCAAGATAGATAATGTAATGAAAATACTCGGACTTACCTGGCTAAGAGAATCTGATGAGTTTGCTTACACGGTGAACTTACCTCCGTTGTTGATACCTGTAACTAAAAGAAAGGTTATCTCCCATATTTCGATGTTATTTGACCCCCTAGGTTGGCTGGCACCTGTAATCATAAAGGCAAAAATATTAATACAAAAAATATGGTTATCAGGAATAAAATGGGATGAAAACTTACCAAGTCCATTATTAAACGAATGGTGTACTTACCGTCATGAACTTGAACATCTGGTCGAATTTCGAGTACCCAGATGGCTCCAAACTTCTTGCGGTGATGCTGTAGAGTTACATGGTTTCAGCGACGCATCCAGTCAGGCTTATGGAGCAGTAGTTTATATTCGTGTTGTTGATGATCAGGGTGTTGTCCATTCGCGTTTGGTTACTGCAAAAACTAAGGTTGCACCTATCAAACAAATTTCAATACCGCGTTTAGAACTATGCGGTGCTGTCTTGCTGGCCAAATTAATGGGTGAAGTCGCTGAAGTATTGGATATCAAAAAAGAACACATCCACGCGTGGACAGACTCAACAATAGTGCTTGCCTGGTTGAGGAAACACCCCAACAATTGGAAAACGTTTGTTGCTAACCGTGTTTCGGAGATACTGCAACAAATGAATAGTAATCAATGGGCTCATGTCAAGTCAGCTGATAATCCAGCGGACCATGCGTCGAGGGGACTAAAACCGAGTGAATTAATTTCAAACTCATTATGGAAAGAAGGTCCTAGTTGGTTGAAAAATCACACAATCGACTATGGCAAGGGAGAAGAATACAAAACAGATATAGAAGAAAAATCCAATTTGGTCAGTTATGTAACTACAGTTGAGGAAGAACTGCCAGTGTGGACGAAGTTCTCATCGTTAAACAAATTGCTTAGAGTGCTAGCGTACTGCAGAAGGTTTATTGGTGAGCAAAGAAAATCTGAAAAGAGTTTATGGTTGACGGCAACAGAGTTAAATGAAGCATTAATGGTATGTGTAAAGCATTGTCAAAAGCACAGTTTTGCAGAAGAAATAAACAGTTTAAGAAAATTAGGAAGAGTTGAAAAGAAAAGTGTACTTACCTCACTTAACCCATTTGTCGATCATGATGAAGTACTTAGAGTTGCGGGCCGCCTGGATAGGTCTACAATAAGTGACGATATGAAGCATCCGATAATTTTGCCAGCAAGGTCTCATTTCACTGATTTAGTAATTGCAGATGCTCACCAAAGGACTTTACATGGAGGACCACAAATAATGGTCAACTTTTTGAGATCCAAATATTGGATCCTTGATGTTAAAAATAAGGTTAAGTTTTTCATACGAAAATGTGTGCCATGCACTCGTCACGCAGCACAAACCCGAGAACAACTTATGGGACAACTGCCCAAATCAAGAGTGACTCCAAATCGACCCTTTTATCAAAGTGGCGTAGATTATGCGGGACCTATTAGCCTTAGGACATCAAAGGGAAGAGGACACCACGCCGACAAGGGCTACATATGCCTCTTTGTTTGTATGGCTACGCGTGCCATACATCTTGAAGTAGCCAGTGATTTGAGTGCTCAGGGTTTCATAGCAGCTTTTAAGCGATTTGTAGCAAGGCGAGGCCATTGTGCAGATTTACATAGCGATAATGGAACAAATTTTGTTGGGGCTAACAAGGAGTTAAAGGAGTTATTCATTGCAGAAAGGTCAAGCGTGTCAAAGGAGATAGTGGATTGGTTAGCAGACAACGGGACAAACTGGCACTTCATTCCACCACATGCTCCAAACTTCGGTGGGCTGTGGGAAGCTGGAATAAAGTCAACGAAGTACCATCTCAAGCGGATTATTGGACAAAATACTCTGACTTACGAAGAAATGGCGACAGTTTTGTCACAAATTGAAGCATGTTTAAATTCCCGTCCCATTTCTCAGTTAAGTGATAGTTGTGAAAACCCATCTCCGCTAACTCCGGGGCATTTTTTAGTAGGTGAACCCCTTGTACTCGTACCAGAATTTAATTATGAACAGGTTAATATCACTAGTTTAAAACGTTTACAGTTAACTCAGCGAATGGTACAGGATTTCTGGCGCCGCTGGTCTAGCGAATATTTAACGCAATTTATGAATCGCTACAAATGGGCTTATCAGGTTCCAGAACCAAACATTGGAGACGTTGTGTTAATAAAGGAAGATGGTCTGCCACCAACTCAATGGCTTTATGGGCTAATAGAGCAAAAACATCCCGGGTTGGACGGAATTACTCGTGTCGTTAGTTTAAGGTGTAAAAATTCTGTAATAAAAAGACCTGTGTCTAAGATTTGTGTTTTGCCAGTCATTCAGTAAAGTATATATACCTCATAGATTATTGGTTGTTACCTTATTCATATTGTTAACTGCTTATAACTGAATTAGTAGATAAGGTAAACAGTGGCTGTTTTATTTACATTGATATTTTAATTAACCTTTAAGAGTGTTTAGAATCTTAGATGAGTAAGTTTCATCTAAGAAGTGAATAGTTTTAGTTTAGATTTTGTTAACATCTTGGCCTATATATCTTCGATTGTGTAACTGATTGATTGTATGTTTTTATGGACAAATATTGATTACTAGTATGTCAAATTTGTCCATGGTGGGCGGAATGTTAAGAAGTAAAACAAATATAATTCAATTAATCAATAAGTTTATAAAAAGTTTACAGCAAGCCTCGATAGATGGCGTTGTACCGTTAAGTTAAATCGCGATATGGTTTCGTTCACAGTCGGGGTATATGTAGGCCGGATAATTTCTCTGTAATTTAACATCAGAAGCAACAGTAAATTTTGTATACTTAAATAAATACAATAATAGTGCTCCATCTAGTGGGTTTTATTTGCAAGTGAGTAGCCATGCCCAAACTAAATCATCTAACAGATTTGTGATTTATACATCCTTTACTTTAAAGATTTAAATCCCTCTTTTAAATCTTTAACTCTTTTACATCTTTGAATTACAATTGGTCTCATGATGTATTTGAACGAACATCCAAAAAATATTTTACTGATACGGTTAGTATGATATTTGAGGGATTGTATCGTCTAAGTAGGTTAGGTAGATACAGCATATCTAGTTTGTTACATTTCTTTTATTAGTTTTGATTGCGTTGCTATGGAGATAATTTTCTTTTTTTGTACTGCCTGTATTTAAAAATAAGTCTGAAAATTGAAATAACTAGATAACTAATATTAATGTCCACTTATTCCACTATTCGGTAAAATATATACTTTTAAAAATTGCACATCAAAATAACCAACCTAATGCAAGCAATATTAGTAGCTTAGAATTATGTTCCACTCATTTAAAAAGTAACAATTTAATAAAATAATAACGAATTTTATTTCATTTGATTATGCACTTAGTAATAAAGGCATAAGAAATAGTTTTCTATGCGCGGCTAAAGGAATTAGTACATGCGTGCGCAACTATTCTAATCACTCTCTCTATATTTTTGTTCCATATAACTCTGATACAGTCGTCTCAATCTACATCCTTCACACTTGAAATAGTAAAAGTAAAACTAAATCAAAACATTTAAAGATGTATTTTAAACAAGGGTGATTTAGTGAATTAATAAATCTTTTTGAAAGATGTACATCTTTTTTTCAATTCACTCATGAGTTACACATCGCTACAAGTGAGTGAGAACTGAGGATTGCAGTGGTGTAGTAGAGAGTGAGTGCCCAAACAGTTAGGATAAATAAACGGGCAGGTAATGTTGCTGTTTTTTATCTGTAAAAATGATATTCCTTTAGCCACGTTTTACGTACATTTATTTAATCGCATCTAGTTAAACTAGCAACAAGAAATAATAATAAGTATACACAAACATTTATAAATTCTTAGAAATTTTATTCTGTGGTAACATTTCAACTCGCATTATAATGTAAGAATTATGATGAAAAGCATTAAACCTCACGATGCGAGGGTCGAGACTAGTTATAAATAGTGTACAATTCACTCAAATCTTATTCACGTTTGCGGCGGCAGTGAAATTACAATGTATTTCGTAATCCTCTCAATTCGCATTTTAGAAATATGAGAGAACCTTAGTTGTGGTATATATAATGACAAACTTGAGGTTTCATTCTAGCATACTTATGAAAAATATGACTTATTGGATAGCAATTTATATATTACCTTTTAGGTGATAAGTTAATTTATTATATTCCAAAAACTTCCATAAGAAACGAACAATATAACAGTGAAAACTGTATCCAAACCCATTTGGCGGTTCTTGAGAATAGCGGTTTCATAAAGATAGACAGATACAGTGTTGTATACAAAGAATATACGGCAGTAAGTGAGGGTAAAAATAATAACTAGCTGGCAAACTCTTAATAAAAATGGAAAACATTAGAATAACAAAGTGTAGTCGCCACTCGAGACTAAAAAAGTTGTAATGAATCTGCAAATATTATTAAAATCTAAACAATACCGCAAATCTATTACTGAAATAATTCCACGGTAGCCGTGATGCAGTTCTTACAACTCCTCGGTATATTTGTGTCAGATTAGCGTTAATTTGATTTGTTTGTTACTCCAAGTTTCCTTGTACACATTAATTACGACGCACAGACGCGTCTGACGGCCGCGGGCGTCTACTCTTATTTACACGACGTATAAACACGTGTAATTGTCTTGTAATGCTGATTATTTTATTTCATCTGTGTGGCTCAATTTATGATTTTGTTTAAAATAACAGATGTGCAGGTTGATATTACTGTTGGTTAAGCACATCTGTGTCAAGTTCGTACTAGTGTCAGTAGACGAATGAAACATTTTTAAAAAGGAAAGAAGGTTAGTACTTTTATTGTTACAGCTCGCGAGTAATGGGAAGTGTAGGTAGTAGTATTAACAGCTTTTTTTCTACATACATACATAACTTCACGCCTGTCTCCCATTAATGGGGTAAGTAGGGACTATAGAACGCCATTTGCTGCGATTTTCTCATAACCACCATTTGGTATTATTTTCTGGACATAAGTCGCTTCGATCCATTGGTTGCCCGCCACCTATATAAAAAAAAATGTAATGCTTTGAAATAAATTATTTTCTTTCTACAGAATAAAACAGTGAGTAGATAATAAAACGATCACCGATCAGACCACTAAACTGATTACGCAAATCACAATTAATTACAAGTGTAGCTCGATAACAGTACTTGTGAACGAACCACACCGGTAATATCGGTAATATTCGGTTCAGAACGAATCGTAATTTGTGGCCAGCTCTGAATATCGCTGACGCAGCGGCCCAGTGATTTATACATTAATTATGAGGTTTTAATACGTGAACATTTTGAAACTAACTTATCATTCGATTTGTTGCGTTGACGACTCATATTATGTTATATACATTACTATAGGTATTGTATTATTTATTGTAAGATGTAGTGAACTTACTGACTAGTTTGCTTAAGTGATATTAGTCAAACTCTCATTTGGTAATACGCAGGCACGTCATGATTAAAGAGATATAAGCCGGATATCATTTAATGAATGGACTGGATCGACCGGGGCGGCACTACTCTCTCATAGAAGGTCGACGTAAGAATATTAGTATTGATACTAATGTGTTTCGCTCGGTGAGTGAGAGCGCCGGCAGCCCAAATACCGCCTCGGTCCTGATCCTTCTCCCTTTTCTTCCTCATCCCCTTCTCCATGGTCGGCAACGGTTTGCTTGTGTTTTGTAAGCATTATTACTTTCGTAATGCTTGAAAACACAGCCATCTCTATAGGTTAAGGTTACCACTTACCATCAGGTGAACCGCATGCTTGTTTGCCACCAAAGTCGTATATAAAAAAAGCCAATTTGCTTACAGCCATTAAGTTGATAAAGCTAAAGCCGTGAGAAGAACTGGCATCCATTTGACTGTCATCTTGAAGATGAGCAATACTGAATCACCACCCAAAGGAACGAGATTAAAGTATTTTTGTATTTGTAGTTTACAATAGTCACTAAGTTTAAACAGGCGAATTGGTGATCGCATTATGTAGTACGCAGGTAACAAATAAATATAAGAAAGCCATATATTATTTTATTACCACATATTCCACCAGTTTTTAAATCCTTTCACAGCTACAAAATTACATAACGTAACATCAATATATCGGTACATACAAGTACGAACGTTTGCAGTCCGTAATCCTCTTATACCGTTCGTTATTTCAATATCTTTGCAGAGAAATAAATATTCATGTATGTACAAAACGTGAGTGATACGCGTCAAAGCAAAAAGCACTGTACAATCCACGTAACCGAGGTTCTCTCTGTGATATTTTAGGAAGTTTTTCATCGAAGCTTATGCGGTATTGGAGATATGTATACTTACTTTTGACTCTGTTTATTTTATATCATGTCAATTCTAACGTAATATACATTGAATAAAGGAGTTCGGTTATTCGTAAACACGAGGTTATAGGTTCGAAACCGAGCAAGTACCAATGTGACGTTTTCGAATTCATATTACGTAAAGTCGACCATAAAATTGCATAACCAACCTTGGAGTAAATGTCGTTTGCATATCACAAAACAATTGTGTCTATTTTTGCTTGCACGTTACCTCAGTACAGTGACAGCTGTCACTGTCATAAGTCTTATTAAATTTTAATTTTGATAGCAATTTTTGTTCAAAGTGGTAAAGCAAGTAGGTACCTATGTGGTCGACTATACTTTCTTTAGTATATCTTGGTCATTACTGACTTACGGTGAAGGAAAGCAACGTAAGAAAACCTAGACTAATAAAAAAGTCTGAAGTTCTTTAAGAGGCCGTTCTCTCTGCAGTGAAATATTAACAGGCTGGTATGGCTATGAATTAAACCTATGTTCTATCATATCCTACTAATATTATAAATGCGAAAGTTTGTGTGTGTGTGTGTGTTTCTCAGCGCCTAAACAGCTAATAAACCGATTTGGATGAAAATTGGAATGTTGATAGATTTAATGCCAGAGACGGACATAGGCTTTTTATCCTAAAAATCGGTCTGGTTCCCGAGGGAAACAAAACACATTTTAAGGGCAGGCGAAGCCGTGGGGCGCAGCTAGTAATTCTATAAACAGTTCTGCGTCACAAGGTTTTTGAATACAAAATAACAGCCAAGCTTAAAACTTGTTTATTGATATTGCGGTGGAGGTCAGGGTCGGGTCAAGAGTGAACGTTAGTAAGTTTACAGAAAACTAATGTTTCACCTCCTATATTATTTATACAATAACACTATAAAAGGAGATGTTTACTAATACTAATGTAAATGAAATATTGTGTACATGTTTTTGGCTGTAAATCGACAGGTTCCACGAATACAGCGATATGACAAAACATATAGTTGTATGCTCTATGTAATACCGATCAAAATATAGAAACGAACAGAGAAAATACTACAGAAATATAATTTTCGACATTATTGTTTAAATTATTTTTGTATATAAGGACCTTTACCTAAATAAACCTAAAAAACCAAAATCATGGTAACCCATAAACGTATTTTAAATGTTTATAGTCTATCATACAGCTTATTTTAAAATAAACACAAGTACAACATTCAAATACAAGGTATTGAGTTAATTATAAAATCAATAGTGTTACACGAAAAGTCAGTCTACGAGAACAGGAATAAATAGTATTAACAAATTTCAACTCATACGTTTTTTAATCACTAACAGTATTATAAAAACTATGCCTTAAAATATCTTGATTTTCGAATTCTTCAATCTTCCGTGTTATTCTCTCGTACGATGTCAGAACGGGACAGCAAGAGCCGCGTGTGTCTTATGATAGATTATCAGCCACACTACCAATAAGAGCACACGCAAGGCTCTCACTAAACCACACAACACTTCTTAGCTTCATTTTCAAACTTTTTCAACATTTCGAAACTGTAAATTGAAAGGTTAATCCATCTTAATAGTATAGAAACATTCAGATTTTATTCTGCTAAAAAGACTTTTATAAATTTGTATTTTAACCCATATCTTCAGGTAAGTACGTATGTTAAGACTATAACTATAATAAAAAAATGTGTATATCAAAACGTGTTAACACTTTGAACGCTGTGTTAACAGACAGAACACAAAATGTATTGTTTGATGTACTGGCGTTCAGACTGTTAATAAATTAAACTTAATGAAAAATTATCTTTAATCTTCACAGAGATCTTCTTTTGTGTAGCAGAAGCGTAATCGACAGTGTTTGTTTTAGTGCGACTCAAAGTCACAGCACGCTCTGAATAGCACTAAGACAGGCATCGGCGACGGCTTTACACGCAACAACATATTCGCACCTTCATTACAAAAAAAAAGTACTGTGTTTTAGCAATTTTACACTTTAGGACAATGAATACAAGCTTTTCATTGCCGAGATATAGTTTAATTTATGATCCTTTTTTAACAAAGGTGCGGCTATAACGCAATTACATGATAAAGTCAAAAGCACACCTATTTACTCACTTAGATTATAAAATAATAACACCTACGAAAACCGCATTATCCAAAAGAAGATGTCAGCCAATTTGTCCACGGCAAATTCGCTGACGAGGGTCAGGCAACTTCGATATTGGTTGGCTTAGCAAGATGGTGGACATCTCAGCAGAAAAAGACGCTTATATATCTGGTTAAAACTTTTCACATAACAAAGTTTAAAGTGGCGATTCTCAATTTTACGTCGTTATTTTCTTGCTATTAAATCGGTATCTTATTTTCCACCAAATTTTAAGAAAACTGATTTTGTTTAGGGACAACAACAACTTGACAATTTTTAAATTGTCTCATTATAATATTCTGAACATTATAGATGTATTAGCTCACCATAAAGAGAGGTGTCACCCATCGCTTCCCATGGGTTTCGTAAGAAGCGATTAAGAAAATAACAGGTAACGTGCAGTGTTAATTGCGTATTAATTAAGTACCACTTTACCGCGGTCACTTCATTTATTGATGCGAGCTCGGCGCGAGTGGCTTACGAGTAAGTTTAATACTGGCTGATCATGTTATGGAGTCTTCTTCCATTTTGCTCTATTTTTTTCTCTTAGCGACCCATATTTGCAATAAAGCTACGCTCATCTCAACATTTTCGTTAGACCATTAAACCAAGGGAATTGAAACATTAAAATATTTGTTCTATACAAATGAGGCGGCAAACCGTTTAGTACACTCATTATAAATTGAAAAGAGAAAATTACTATCGCGTATTTGTCGACGCGATCCAAGGACGGTCAGCGCGGGAGTGGGGGGTAAGGGGAGGAAATGTTCCCGCTCTATGAAAGCTCTGAATGCAAGACGAGTCGATTTAGTGCTGAAAGCTATTATGGTTGTGAACATTTATTAAGCTCTAAAGAACTGAATTGTAAGGATTATAAGACTTGTGGTTTTGTTCGATTAATGGCAATTTAAAAGTTTTTTATTAATTAAAAAGTGAAGAATTGAAACTTAAGATTTGACAATTTTGAACTATATAGAATGATCAGAAGATATATATTGTCGCATAGTAGTAATTAATCAGACTTTTTTCACTGGAAATGAATGAAAAGCGTTTAAACTCATCTTTGTGTCTATTAGTAGTTCAAGGAATTGAAAATATTGTCAGAAACTCAGTATTCGCTAAGTAAAAAATCTGTATCAATCGCCTAAAAATATTCTTCAAATTAAAAATACAGTATCGTCAGCAATTACCATTTTAATTGAGAGATTTGTCAGTCCGTGAGCAAGGTACAAGCTTCGACAAAAACTAGAGTCAACTCGCAAAAAGTGACGTTTCGATGACAAGCCAAGAATATTCAACACTGTTGAATTATTCAGTTAGTAAATTATTCATGTTTAAGTGTTCTCGAGCATGACGGCATGACACTGAAATACGTCATTCCCGTTTAATTAAGGAGTGTTAACGAAATGGCTCTAAGATTTTATGATGTACAAGTAACAACAAGGATTTATTACGACGCTTTCAATGTTTATGTGTTTCTATAATGTATAGTTTAGTCAGTTATTGTGATTGTAACGTGTTATGTGGCGTCATACTGTGTATTGTTTGCAGCTGGTGACAATTATGGAAAAATGTGCGTGAAAAATGACAAATAAAATGCCAGCAATAAGTCATAATGGCCCAGTGGTGAAAGCACCCGCTTCGTAATCAAGAGGTAGTAGCTTTGAATCCCGGCAAGTACCAATGTGATTGTGATGTACTTTCTAAGTTTATCTGAACATTACTGACCGACGGTGAGGGAAAACATCGTGTGGAAACCTGGACTTCTGAAGAAGTCTGAAAACGCCAATCCGCCTTGAGCGCACGTGGCGATCAATGCTCATACTTTCTGTATGAGAAGAGGCCTTTCCCTGCAGTGAGATAATAATGGGCGATATGATGAAAATGCCAGCGCATTTGATCGCATTCACCAGCGCGAAGAGATTTTGTATGAAGTACAAACTTTGATTGAAACTTTTTAAACTGCACAGTAAAGGGTATCAGTTCATTGTAAGTTCTACACAGGGAAAGGCATTTATTAAAAGTATGCTCACATTTGAAAGCAACAAGAGTTTTGATGTAAATAATTAAGTAAAGAAATCCTTAAAGGGAATTAAGTTCCATACGTCTCTGTCAAATTAAAAAAATGCTCTCAAACAGTTTTAATAAAATACTGGCGCAAACCGCATCCATCTGGATTACTATGCACCGGCTCAAACCGGTTTATACCAAACACAACGTAGTATTAAAATTTTCAAAAAAGAAAAAGATACAAGTTTTTTCTTTATTCTCAACTAGTGACCCGTTCTGGCTTCGCTCACTACATAAGTTGCATGTAAATGATAGTAAAAAAACCCTATTTAAAATCCTACGAGTTATACTACGAGTATATACATATAAAGTATACATAGGTACAGGTCCCTAGTGCATACAAAGCTTTACTAGTACCAGCATCATTAGAAACTAAGTAATATCTTGAGTCTAGCATTATTTATTACCGAGATGAGAAAATTAATGAGCCTTTCTTTCTTAAGTAATGAATCTTGTAGTTTCTAGGCAGCTTTTAATAATAGTATAAGTTATGTAATATTTATTTTGATGAGAAAAATATTTGTGGGAGAGTTATAAATGACTAGCTTCCCGCAGCGTGGCTTCACTCGCATTTTAGCTTACTGCTCTGCTCTCGATGCCAGTAGCGTGATGTTACATAGTCTATAACCTTCCTCAAGAACTGGGCTATCATACGCAAAAAGAATTATTCAAATGGGAATAGTAGTTCCTGAGATTAGCGCGTTCAAACGAACTCTTCCGTTTAATATAATAGTATAAATATAGATTAATTTTATACCAGGCTGACTCACGGGAAATATACACCATATTGTATTCCTTCCATATTAACTTGCCTGGTCTCTATACCTTAGTCCAGCCTCTACCGCCTCTTATAGCAGTATAATTTTAATCTTACTTTGTGTTTTGTCTTGTTCTTTTTTTTTTTTTTTTTATAATATATATAGATATTTACAGCTAGCTTTATATTAGCAGTATAACATAAACCATCGTTGGTTTTACCGTATACTGTAATTCATCATATGTTTATGATTACTTTATAACTAATTAAATTACCCATACATACAATACTAAGTAGGTATACATTCACAATTACAACAATAGTTACGATTGTGTATGTATATCACACAAATTGCGTCCGCCTTACCTTTCTTTCGAAGAAAGACAAACATTTTAAAAAAAATAACAAATAAGTACAATATATATTTTTCTTTTACACCGAATTGTAAGGTAGACGCAGAAAATTTGTTTACTATGCTATCTAGATACGACACTAGCCGAGCCTGCCGCATGTCGAGAAGTAATAAACTTGAATGAAACACACGGGTGCATATTTTCGAATATTTTAATGATATTAAATAGTTTTTTTATTTTTTATTTATTTTATTTTTTTTCTTCCATTTTTTAATTTATTTGGTTGGGAACTAATTGGGATGGATAATATTTTTTTAATATGAGTTTGATATTAGTTTCTTTTATTTCGTTTTTAATATGCATAGGAAGTTCATTTATTCATTTTGGAATTTGGTATTGTAACATGTATTTGCCGTACAGATTGTTAAATCTTGGAACCGTGAAAGTTACTTTATTCGCACTGCGTGTTTGTCTTTTGTGCTCAATTATATTAAGATAAGTCTCATTAAAAAAGTTTTCTTTTATTAAAATGTATTTGATCTGATCATGTATTGGTATAATTTTACAGTGACTGAAGAGTGCATTAGGGTTATCTTTATATTTGTTCTTTTGTACCATTAACAACAAGGATAGAGACAAAGTAAGGATATAAAAAGCATGCTACAAGAGGCTGTGGTAGGACCCCTGGTTTGTTTCATTCCTTTTCTCTTGGACAAACTTTTCTTTTCACAGTTTGTAAATAACAATTTACCATCAGGCTTATAATATTTAATCGTGATTAAAATATAAAGTTTTACTTACATTTATTAATCCTACTTATATTATAAATGCGAAAGTTTGTGTGTGTGTCGTCATGATCGTAGAATAATGACGGTTTTGAAAAAAATACGAAATTCACTTTTTACCATATTTGGATACAACAATATCTAAATATTATTAGTACATTAATAAAAATTACTTATATATTGGATTACAAATTAATCAGTCGGTAAACTGACGGTTTTGTTAGGCGCTTAACAGTAACTTATTATTTTCAAATGGCTGCTCTGTAAAGTTTAATAAATGTCAGATCCGTCACTATTCTACGACGAATAGTACTATGACGATATGTGTGTGTGTGAGTGAGTGTGTGTGTGTATTTGTTACCACTCAGCGCCTAAACGGCTGAACCGATTTCGATGAAAATTGGTATGTACATAGATACAGTGCCGGAGATCGACATAGATTTTTATTTCGATAATCGGTTTGGTGCCCGAGATAAACTCATACAATTTTCCGAGCGGGCGAAGCCGCAGGGCGTAGCTAGTAACAAAATAAATTCTACTTTCAAGAAAAACAATAAACCGCGATCGTCTTAATGGAGGCCCTGAACAATAAGGTTGTACGAAAAAGATTTAATTAAAGGAAAGTAGGCTTCGTTGTGGGCAAGCGTTGCATTGACCTTAATGTGTCACGGTTGTGAACTAATCCGGAGCACAATGTTCGAATGAATTTATAAAGAAACTGGCCTTTTAATTTTGTTACAATCGTCGTTGTAACATTAATATAATGATAGCATCACGCCTTTTCTCCTTTGAAAGTGTAAGCAGAGATGTATACAGACAATTCCAGACTAAAAGTTTATTTGCAGACAAACATAATATCTCTTACTTCAGGAATCGAACTCAAAACCTGGCAGTGTATACACGAGAATATCTTTAAACACAGAGACAGTCTGTATACAGTACCACAGAACAAAGACAGTAGCAGAAGCAATGATAGGTGTTAGAAACGGTTAAAAAGCCACGCAAAGGTCGCGGGTTCGATTCCAGCTTAGTGCTTACTGTAGGTTTAGATGGCGTTGTGTGTTGTTGTTGTGATATATTATTATTTAAAAAACATCGTAAATATCTCACAATTTCCACGTATATTTCACGAGAAGTTTGTTAGTTGTCACGAAGTAACAAGTGTAGTGTTAAGCCGCAGTCGACAGTTACCGGACAGCCTCCGTCCACCTAAAAGCCTTACTCCCTTGTACCGGATAACAGTATTTACCGGTGACAATGTTCGATTTGTTATATAAAGGTCTGTTTGTGGCTAAGTTAATCAATACGTGATACTGTAAGCACTAGCTAAATTCTGAGTAACTATTTGTGAACCATAACTTTTATAAAGGTACATATAAACAATTAAAGATAATCTTTTAATCACATGATAATAAAGCATGAAAACTGTCGAGTTAAATATACGACCTGATGATACGTACGACGACATAATGACAAAAATGTGTTTTTTAAACTTTGCATTTTGTTTGAGAGTGTATATTAATACTTTTTTTGATAAAGTCTGATTGTAACTGGAGATTCGAATCCTCAAACTCGTGAATAGAACCAGGTAACGTAACTATTAGGTCATCACGCCACGAATTTTTACATCACAACATTTAAAAGGCATGTAATACATTACGTATTCCTGTACACTATACGCAACAGATTTAAAAACCTATCATATAATAGAAATCTAGTATCAATAGTACAATTTATACGAATGGCACTATTACGGGATCCAAAAACATTACAAATACAATTTATTACTATATCCATATTGTCCCATACAGCCTTCACTATGAAATATTTGCCGAAATACAAAAAATATCCGTAGCTAGTCAACAACACAGATTTGAAATATCGTAGCTACGTACAAACGTCTACGTGCTACGAGCTACATGTTACGTGGTACGAGAAACTTTTTATTAAAATTTCTATTCAAAGAGTTTATTGCTTTTGCCTCATACTTGAGGTTCTTTGCAAACTAAGTACGATAATAAGTTAATAAAGGCATACTGTACTTGCAACAAACACGATATAGAGGGGTAACAGCTTACTCGTATAGTGCAACACGTTTTAAAAATAGGACAAGTCTATCACATCTATCATGTCACCTTAGGTTATAAAAAAATAACATTCTTGTATTTGTCGCTTTAAAATAGTATAAAGCACACTTTTATGATATAAACGCTGTACACACAAGCGACGTCGGCACGCATTCTTTGTCTAAGTTTAATTTAATACTGGATGCACACCAAATATTTCAGACACGTGGCTAATGTCTTTGTACGTGAGCTCTTTCACGGGCTACTGTTAAGGCTGACGCATATTACGTCACACCGCTCCACATCGTGTATCTAAAAGCCACCTAAATCACTTTCGTACATAATATATGAAGTATCGCACACTACAGCCGGCCGTTTCGCTACGCACTGGGTAACGAAACGCACCTCTTATGTGCTTTAGCGCAATATTGCAACGCGATCAAAAAATCTAATAGTTTTAGATCGCCCATAATTTATTAGGAAGGAATCCGACTTGACCTAACGACTGTTATCAATTTGGTAACAACTGGGACCGACTTTTAACGTGTCCTTCGAAGCACGGAGACGCTCAGATCAAATACCACTATGCGGTCACCCATCCGTGGGCCAACCGCACTCTAAGTTGCTTTGCTTAACCCGCTAATCGTTTACCGATCAGTGAGCGCAACGAGCTATGAGTGCCTCAAATGCAATTCGTTGCGGAGCGGCCATAGTATGCGCTAGCCTTTACCCAGTAAACACACATTGGATGTATATTCTACAAATAAAATACTATAATATTATCTTCATTCCAAGCGTTATTATAGCAAAAACTCCCTTAAATGCAGCGAGGTGTTTTAGCTGTAATAATGAAAAATATGTAAACATAAACGTTTGAAATTGTCAATCTGTCTTGAACAAGCGTTCAATGATCGATCAATGTTCATGTCTTCTCCGTATAAGGAGTCTATTATCAGTGCGATGATAACGGGTTAGTATATGATTGTTTATCCTTTCACGTTAAAAGAAAAAGAGGGATTATTGTGTCAGAGATCAATAGTGATGGACGAGTAGGCTACTTTTTACCTCAGGTAAATAACTCATTTGTTTGAGAAAATACACTATATAGCTAGTGAAACAAAACTTTAAAATAAGCATGGTTATAATTCAAAGTATAAACAGGAATTAGCGCGATTATGCATTAGGTATTTATGTATCTTATTTCGCTTGACGTTTCGACCACGGCCTAGCTGTGATACTTGAGACCACATACTTTAAATTATAACAAGCAACGCAAAAGCTTTAAATTAAAATGGTTATATAAATCAAGTACCTCAGGTGTGAGAATCTAAAATAATACTCTCTATATATTGTTAAATGCGTCACTGTCTGTGACGTCACCACATTAACATTCAAATCACATACTCGTATGTTCGAAGGTATAGGGAGGCTTTATACACATCGAGCCTTCAGGATAAGTGTGTTTTGATCGTATGCTAATGTAGTGTCAGAAAGGTTAAATAATGTTTTTGTAACTGAAATGTATGAGACATTTTCTTTGATGTTTTTATAAGTAGGTAGCTTTCCGCGGCGCAGTTTTACCCGCGGATTTGCTTACTGCTCTGCCCCCGTCGCCATAAGCGCGATGTTACATAGCCTATGACATTCCTCGAAAACTTGACTATCATACACAAAAAGATTTTTTCAAATCCGACTGGTTTTTCCAGAGTTTAGCGCATTCAAACAAACAAACTGTTCTGTTTTATATAATATAATAGTACGGATGTATATCAGTAATCTGTGTTTAATAGATCGATTAGTAAAATAATGTGCATTGAATACAGCATATTTAAAAAAAAATGTTATCTTTACAAGGACTTCGAGACTATTTTACATAAAGTGCCAGTTCAATTGTATATTTTATATGATCCATAAATGTTTGTCTAGGTAAATTATAGCCCTTTACGACACTCGTGTATGTTCATGTGTGGAAAAAACCACAAATGGGAACCTCTTTATCTGAACATCGTCATATAAACTGAAGAAAAACTACAAGTGTGAACAGACAAAGAATGTAATGTTTATTAAACAGTTGTATCTAAAATCTGTGTTTGTTAGTCCAATGGGTGTTAAAACGAAGTGCAATTATGTTGTATAATCTAGCCACAGCCAGTAGACAAAGCCTCTAACTACTGCTGGCGTCGCGCCAACGCCTTCGAATACAAGCTACGTTACATTTTATTTATACCCATTATTTACAAATATTAAAGTAGATATTACAATACGTTTTTTAAGAAATTGTTATCAAAGCGGAAGAACTTGTTTGTTTATTTAAGCTTGCTAAACTCTGAAACTACAAGCCAAATTTAAATAATTCTTTTTGCGTATGATAGCCCAGTTCTTGATGAAGGTTATAGGCTTTGTAACATCACGGTACTGGCGACGGGAGCAGAGTAGTAAACAAACAGCGGATGAAACCGCGCCGCGGGAAGGTATTCCATTATAAATACATATTAAAGTAGACATTACGATACGTTATTTAAGACATTGTTCTATGTTTAATAAATAAATGATGATGATACATCAACCTAAGATGTCTACTGCTCAATAAAGACTCTCACGAAGTTAATATACTCGTATTAATAACACAGACTGCACCGTTGGTCTAGTGGTTAGTGTAACTGACTGCGACGCCAGGTGTCGTGGGTTCGATTCCTGCGGAAGGCAAATATTTGTGTGATGTACATTTGTATTTGTCTTCAGTTTGGGTGTTTTCTATGTATTTTAAGTATGTATTTACAAAAAAAAAAGTACGTATATGTATTATATTTCAATTATCTAGTACCCATAACACAAGCTCTGCTTAGCTTGGGACTGGATGACGATGTGTGATAGTGTCCACATATTTATATTTATATTTATTTATAACAGGTAAATCACGCCAACGGCAGAGATAGGATGATTCTATGTTCTTACAAAACAAATATTTGCACAAAAATGTAGGTAGGCGTAACACCAGATAGGTACCGGTATGTATACACATGTTGGTAACACTGATCTTATCTATCTTTAAATCAGAGGTCGAATGTTTTGCAAAAGAATTATAATGTTATCAATTAGCCTAACAATTATTTTCTTCATGTATTTCGATACATATTTAATATCATTTGAATTACATTCAATTTTTACCAGCGCGTGGTATCTTCCCAATTATAATCTTGGATCTTAAAAGTATAAAAAATGTATAATTTGAAACAAGAAAAAAGAACAGCATCAAATAAGCTAACTACTAGGAATAAACCTGTAGAGCTCTCACATAAAGTGTCAAACACCATTAGCTATTACTTTTCATCGCCATTACAGCAAGCAGATAGAACGACACGAGTATAAACACTCATGTTCTAGAGCCTTCCACACGTTCGAGAACTTTCCACACTTCTCCAGAAGACATTAGTTAAAGCCTCCACGACGTTCGATCTTGATTGGATTAGGTTAGAGTTAGATATTCCTTTATATCTTCATTTACTAAGTTAAAGTTTGCAAGTTTTCTGAACGAAGATATGAAACGTTTATAAACTTATTGAGATTAATGATATTACGTCGAGCATTGTAAGTTAAAAGCTTATTTACATTCGCAAAATGAAAAATTAAATTGTTTTATGTTAAGACTAGCTTCCCGCTGCTCAGTTTTACCCACATCTTTGGTTACTGCTCTGCTCCTGTCGCCAGTAGCGTGATGTTACATAACCTATTAACTTTCTCAACAGCTGGGCTATCATACCCAATAAAAATTTTTCGAATCCGTCTAGTAGTTCTAGAGATTAGCGCGTTCAAACAAACAAACAAATTCTTCGCTTTTTATATTAGTATAGGTTTTCATTGATTTACGTTAACATATTATACCGTTTAATGTATTTATCTAAGATTATGAAATGTTAATCACTACATACATACATATACATTATTAGAAACCCATTTATGGGATAAGAAGAGACCATACAAGGCCATTTGCTACAATCCAAACATACTTCCTCGTTTGCCTCTTTAACATTCATTAATCTTTTCATACACATACGTCTTCGGGCTTCAAATTGAACGCTTTTATATAGGTATCGCAGACTTTCCTCCCACAATATAAATAATACCCGTATCGCGGTAAATGTAATAAACATTGAATTAATGAATATGTAGTATATACAATCTCAGAACATGTAGGTATATAATATTCATTTCCTCTGAGATACAGGCGTTACGTAGTTCAAAGGATAGCTTCAACACTATAGCAAACTTAACAACAGTAAAACATACTTAGATGTTTTAGTATTCTAGCATTATTAATTAACTTCAATCTACTGTGTTGAAAAATAACCTTTTATTTTTATTACATTTTTAACGGTTCCAAATCTCACAAAGGAATAAAATAATTTTTAACAAAGTAATTAAAAAAAAAGTAAAAAATAAATTTACTTAACACAAAGTGATTCGAATTTTGATTTATTTAGTTAATCAGAAATTATTAAATAAGTATTTTATAATTTTGAAGTTGGTGCCAAATAAAACAATAACTAGGTACAGGTATTATCAATCTTAATTTGCTATTGTAGTAAGGTTCTTATAGTATTTTTCTTGGCACAAACTTCGGTTCATAAACGACGAAGTTATCCGCAAACACACATAAAATATATAATACATACGGTCGAATTGAGGAACCTCCTCCTTTTTTCTGAAGTCGCTTAAAAATGGAACCATTATAAAATCACTTCGTTGTCATAAGTCGAGGCGCCATTTCCCCCAAAATACTTAGCAGATCAACGTCCTCGATAAAATAGCGATTGTTGTAAAAACGTGTCATTACATTTTATATAAAAAATCACGAGAACAAACTTTATTACATTTCCGGTAACAGGAAAATCCCATAAAACCACCCATACACCCGGCGTGTTAACCGCGAAAGCCTCCCTAGCTTTACTTTGTTAACACATATATTATTATTACGTCAAAATAAAAAAACAAGATGGCACCACCACCGCTACAAATTCAAATATAAATAGAACTATATATCGAGTTCCGCTGCCGATCGGCGGGAGGAACTGGAAGTAAAGCCTTTGTGTGATAACCGGGACAAAGTCAATATCTCGCGACAACGACTATAAGACTGTGTGTACCTACCTCGACTTGTGTGATTCACACAATTTATCTGTTGCTTACTTTATCATTTAAGTTCGATTTGATGTTAAAGTTTAGTTTTAGGAACACGTTTGTAATAAATAGTGATGATGAAATATTCTAAAAAGCTTAGTAAAAATTTCCTGTTTTAATTAGTCTACTTTATTACTATTTTTTAGACTGGTGCTCGTGAACTCATGGTATCGTTGTAAAGTTCCCCGCAAACACGGAATATTAAATAACTGAACTAATACTATATATTTACAGTTATAGTATAGTACGATAGCAATAGTCTGTGACGCCAAACGAATGTCGGATATTAATTCTTGCACCAATTATCAGATTTCCTTTCAAACTTGAACACTTTACACATTACAATCTGGAGAATATTAGCTATAATATTTTACGTGAAATATACAGCACTAAAACAAAGAATAAAGATAAAAATAAAATATAAAAAATACATCGTGACAGAAGCGGGACCGATGAAATAATAAATGTGGCGAGTTCAGGCAGTCTTGTTAGAAATCATAATGAGACCATAACAATCAAATATTTAAATTTCCTTTATAAGCCAAATCGACAGCTCGTAGCTGCCATTATATTTCTAAACTAGCTGTTGCCCGCGACTTCGTTCGCGTGAAAATTCAGATGGGTGTGCCTCTATGAGAATATTGCGTGCCTGATTTTATGGCAATCGAACATTGTATCAGTAATAAATATCAGTATTATCCGTCTCTATGGCGAATCCAGTTTAAAACCGCTACCGCTAAAACTGACAAACCACTTTCACACAAACTTGCGACTCTTATTTGCCCACTTAATAAGGGTGGCTTCTGAATATTAAAAAAAGAGTATTTTCTAGTAATTTGGTAATCCTACTATAAAAACTATAGAAGTTTCATACAAACTTTGCCTCCTCTTCACCTCCTTCTGCATCCCTTGCCCCTCCTCCAGCATCTCTTGCCCTTTCCTCCACTTCCCTCTACCTTGCCTCCTCGCTTTCCCCTCTCTTCCCCCTTCCTTCTCCTTCCTTTTCCTCCTTTCCTCTCCCTTCCTATCGCTTCCTATCCCTTCTCCTCCCTTTTTCCACCATTCGAGAACTCCTTACTTTCCTCGTCCCTTCCCCCGCCTTTCCTCTCCCGTCTCCCTCACTTCCCCCTCATTTACCCACATTCCGCCTCACTTTCCCCTCACTTTCCTCTCACTTCCCCCTCACTACCCCTTCACTCACTCCTCACTTCCCTCTCACTTCCCCCTCACTTGCCCCTCACTTTCTCCTCACTTCCCCCTCACTTCCCCGTCACTTCTCCCTGACTATCCCCTCACTTCTCTCGCATTTTCCCCACACTTCCACTTCACTTCCCCCTCACTTCCCCATCACTTACCTCTCACTTCCTAATCACCTCCCTCTCACTTTCCCCTCCCTTCCTCCTTCCCCTCAATTCCTCCTTTTCCTCCCTCTTTTCCCTCCCTCCTCCTCCCTGCAAATTTCAAGTCGATAGCTTCAAAAGCTAAAGATCTTTGTATAGAATATTTCATCTCTAATTTCACCCCTCTAAATCCACTCCTGGTAAAATAAAATTATAAGGATATTTTTTATTTAAATAGAAGTATTCCAAAACAAAATTTCAAAACTGTAAGTTAAAAAATGAAGAAGATTCATACAATCGTTTTCACCCCTTTTCACACACTTAGGAATTAAATTTTAAAAAACCCTTACGTACAACCTCTAGACATTTAGACAAACACACCCTCCGAATTTCAATTCACTACGACCAGCAGTTAAGGCTGTGCGTTGTCTGTTAGTCAGTCAGTCAGGACAAAGCCTTATATAATATGTATGGGTGTATGGATGTATGGATTAGACGTATAGCCATCGGGCTATACGTATATAGGCTGCTAGGAATGCTAACACGTGATAGAGCCACATAAAGCTGACCGTGCGAAAAACAGCTAATACTTAGATCCACACCCAAACTTTTAGTTGTGTCTGACCTTGGGCTTTATTACTCGTCATCGCGAAACATAGGCTCACTGGAAACTGGACTCATTTAAAACTAAACGGAAGATTGTTTAGAATAAGAGAAATCCGAAAAATAAAATCGCTATCAGATTCCGTAACCTGTTAAAGTCTCTGTTTCTATCAGGTTTCGTAGTAAATTAACAAATGTTCGACGTAATTCTTTAAATTGGCATAACTTTTTTATTTATGAACCGATTGACATGAAACAAACACTAACAAGTTGCTACAACTAACAACACAACATGTTAAGTGAAGCTTACCACAATGTATTAGTGAAAACCACATCTAAATCGGATAAGCCGTTTCTGAGATTAGCGTGAACAAACGCACAGACAAACAGACAAACAGACAAACAGACTAACAGACAAACAGACAAACAGACAAACAGACAAAAATTGTAACAATCATTGTTTTGGGTTATATTTGCGTTTATAAAGGTCCCAATAATTTTTTTTCTCATATATCTTCCATGTACAGACAGCGATCGGTTACATTTTTATTATATGTATAGATGAACTGAAACTCATTTGAGTAATCACCTAAATAAAAAAAGGGTTGATTTAAATCGTTTATCAATAGTCTACGACGTATATAAAATCACTAGCTGCGCCTCAAGGCTTCGCCCACACCTAAAAGTTTTTTGTCTCCCTCAGGAACCAGACCTATTTTCGCGATAAAAAGTAGCCTATGTGCAATTTGCATCTAAATCGGTTCAGCTGTTTAGGCGCTGAGTGATAACAAACACACACACATGCATACATACACACAAATATTCGCATTTATAATACTTATAGGATTTTGTGATCAGTAACAAGCTGAGATAGGATCTTTTCTACCTAGTTTTGTGCACTTCTGTGTAGGCATTCTAAAACGAAAGTTCTTAAATATTGTACAGTCCATCAAAAGGTCCATCTTCTGCCAGTAGTAGGTAGTCAGTGGGCTCCAGATGTATAAGACACTATCCCAATTGTAATTTGTGTTGCACTTGCAAACCTTTATGGCTACGGCTCTGTGAAATAAATTTTCAAGCCCTGTTTAAAAGATTCTTATGAAAACCCTTTCTACATTTTAAAGAGTGTTCGTGCTGTTATTTAAGATTTAATCTACACTATTAGCATTTTAGCCTGTAAGCATTTCTGTTGAATCGTAAACGTTTATCTTAGAATTCAATTACACCTTTAGCTTTTAGTTTTAGGGTCTAACCTGACCTTTTTTTTTCGTGGAAAGCGTATTAAGCTTACGCACCCGCCTGGGCGAGGCGGGGGTTATGTCAGACTCTCCGACCGCAATGAGAACGCGGCCGGCATACCGACTAAAACCCACGGTGTTCCTCCAGACGGCCATAGTGTCGGGGTACAATCAGTTTCGTATGCTTGTCTCTTCCATTTATTTTTGCCGACCATTCCACAATGATGTTCTGCGCACTGACAAGCTTTAAAATGTTCGTCGCGGCGAATATCCTGTAATTACCGGAATTAAGATACTCGCGAACACAAGAGAGGCAGTCAACTGAATTGTTTTTGTAGGTTCCGTTTCGAATAGCTCGTCCCAGTTTAGAGTTAAATCCCCACTGTTTATTAAGAGAGACGTATACGAGGTGCGAATGTGGTCTTCTTGTTCCCGTATGGTAAGCGATGAGTTTGTAAGGTCCTTCATAAAATTTCTTAAGATCACGATCTGCCCCTGTTGTAAACGTACCGATTGAACATATTCCTTGTCCCACGTCTTTAGAGTCTTTTTCACTTCCATTTCTCGTTCCTCCGTTGAAGGAATATCTTTGATTCTTCTGTTTCGGAACTGATTTCTATATCCGCTTTCGTCCTTAACTTGATAAACCCATAAATAATTCTGTTGGGCTTCTCTGCGAAACTTTTCCCAATTCGGGCAGTATGTCTCCTCTTGTGGTGTTGGATTCCTCCTCTTGGGCTCTGGCGACGGCGTCGGCGATGGAATTTGCCAATATTGTTCTTCTTCTTTCAAACGACGGGTGGCTTGTTTCGTCTCCAAAGCAATTGTCGAGGCACGTTTCATTTTTAAAATGTACAATCGGATAAGTTTGACAAGTCTTTACTAGTTCACTGATGTCTTCCGATGTAATGATGTGGTATATGTAAAGCTGTTTGCTTGACATTCCCCTTTGATGGCTGAGAGTGTATTGATTATGCAGTGCATAGCCTTCCTTATTTAAACTGCTTGCCCTTTTTTGGTCTCACGGGTCATTGTACTTTGCAACATTCGCGTGCTTATTGCCAAATAAAATAAATTGAATACATGTTGCCAGCGCCTCGTATAATTACCTGTCATGTTGATATGCATAATATAATGTTCATAATATCTTCATAGACCATGTTTTATACTCGTAAATCGGGTAAGCACCGATAGTCATTCCATAGTAATAAATAGAAGCAAATAGTGGTTCGTATATTCCGGTCACGAATCACCCACATCTCCTTTAGCCGGTACATTGCGCACGTACATCAAATATATCCAACTGATATTAAAATAATATGGGTTACTTGTAGGTACGGCTGTCTTTTAGCTTTAAATATACATTAATTTTTGCCCAACTTTCTCTCGAGTATTTTTAGTTATTCTGATGTAGGTATGTATTATTGTAAAATTACATTAAAACCCATTTAGACGTTTTTGCGTGAAAGAGTACCTAACAAACATGTACACGTTCATATAAATTTTCGCGTTTGTTGTTAGTGGAATATGAGTAAGCCGAGAACGTCTTAGAGGTAGCCTTTGACGTGTTTAAGTGGTCTAAGTAAAAAGAACTTATAAACTTTTTTTATTTTTGGTCAATAGTATTAGTTGCCTCAACACTTTTAGTATGTTGGTGTTGTAAGAAAATACGTCAATTCTTTGATATTGTGCCCGATATATCAACTATTTATATGGGACCTAATATTGATGGTGACACGTGTGTATAACACACTGCCTATCCCTTCTGGGAGAAACAAACATTGCCTTAATGCCAAAATGTCACTTTTTTGGGCTTCAATAGTCAAGATTATTTTAACATACTGAGTGACACTCCTGTTTTCGTTTGGTTTTGTTTTATTAAAAAACACAGACATATTTATCGGATTTCGATAAGGATAATTATTAATTTCCCAGTTTCCCCCCTTTCTTCTTTCCTCACCTCCCTCATTCCCTTCCCCTAACCCCATTCCCAGCCGCCATAGTGGAGACCACCATATCAGCAGTTTCAGACGATGGCTTTTAGTATAGTGGCCGCCACTTCTGGATTCCACTGACTGCTTACCATCAGGCGGGGTGGAGTCACTTTGGTAGGCTATAATATAAAAAAAATAATAATAATAATACAGACAGACGTAAAGCCAGCCATTACCCATAGCCATCTGTTAAAGCAATAACATATCAATTAACATGTCTTAGCTATAAAACGTGACCGGTGTCCATATTCAGTAGAATATTAATTTAATAGCCTTACGACGTACAATGACGATAAACCGTGCTGTAAATCAACTGACATGAATGGCCGCAAGTCCCATAAGTAATGCTCATCGTAGCCATAGAAATTAGACGGATAGTCTTAATTTTGTACATATATGTACGTTTATACGCAATTGGTATGAAATTGGTTTCGTTGCACTAGGAAACATATTTAACAACCCCTTAAATTTATGGACCTGCTTTTTAAATAGAAGGTATTTAAATCACACGTCTAACTTTAATTCATTTCAACTTTGCAGTACCAAGTACTACTTAGCACGCGTAGCTTTTAAGCTAGAAAAAAACAATAAAGTACAAGTTGTTAGTACGTCTACAACTCGCGTTAGAATGCGAACCGCGCGTACAACTTGTAATGGAATTGTCGAGAGCGCCCGGTTTATGCATACTGCAGTGCAACTTTCAACTCACCGGGTTTCAAAACTTTCCGCGTGTTATTTTTTTGTTATTTAAGTTTTACTGTGTGTTGAGTTATTAAGGCCATGGCTTAGCAGTGATTGTTTATGAATCTAGCACAAAATCAAGTTTCAATTTAGTTTTGTTAAATCACACAAGAAGCATTTAAATAGTATGATTTTTTTCGACGATTTTATTAGAGAAATATAGTGTTATTGACCATAAACTTACAATATTCTAACACATCACGCTATGAGCCTAGGGAGCAGAATATTTGCTAAAAATGAAACTTTAATCAAGTAAAACTGCGCTGCGTATTAGTAGCTATCTGATAATATCAAGTAAATAGCTGTTTTAGAGCTACAAAAGCCACGTCATCGCGAACATTACCAAGTTTATAGCTTAATATGCAGTTCGCACGATTGAGACGACAAAATTCAAAATGATGATACCACGCTAACATAGCAATCTCATCTTTATCGTGAATTCATAAGAGTGTTAATTCTGTGATAATTCATAATTATGAGCCATTAAACACGTTAGCAGAGGCTTTCATTGAGCTTTGATCAATACACTCGTCTGATTAATAGACATAAATTGGTTATTAATTATTCTTATCAGAAAGAATAAATATATAATGTGTAACGATAAACTTTGTTAAAAAAACTCACTGGCATGATCTAAGGTTTTATATTAGCTAAACTTTAGATCTTAGATATTCATCTTTAGATACTTAATCATTAAGTAGTTCTTTAAAAAAAAATAATCGAATTTTCCGCACTAGGGAACAAGCTCTTTAGTCGTGGAGGACTTTACAAATATACAATTACAGACACGAAGTATACGCAGATTCGAATCAAATATTTATGAATTACACAAATTTTTGTCCCGTGTATGCGTGTATGATAACTTGAAAATTTCTGTTTGATTTACCATTCACACTAATTTGAAGTAATAAAAGTAAGAATTATGAAGACAAGAACGACTAAAAGATAATTGGGTTTAATGATTTAAAGCTTTTTCGAGAAACTCATAAATCGATGAAGGCTCATAAATAGAACTCATGACGTAAGTAGTCTCTTACTACTTAAAGCAACGCCCACTACCTAATGATTTATAGACACTAAAATGAGCTTACTGAAGACAAATACAACTAATTTACTCGTCTAAGTTAAATTGATTAGTTATACGTAAGTCAGCAGTGAACGAAACGATGAGTAAGCGAGAGCGTTTAATCTTTGAACCCAGCTATGTTAAATCCCAGGGGGTTCACTTAACACGCAGTGTAATAACGCTACATAAGCGGGCAAAGCTACACATTACTAGTAAAATATTAGATGTGGATAGTTTATTTATTGAGCGGCAAGTGATTGTAGTAATCAATAAAATATGTAGGTATTTATGATCGTTAATTAAGATAGACGTTTATGAATTTTTTTTACATACATACACAATGAACGGGTAAAAAGTACACTCACTATGGAGAAAAAAATGTTTGTAGATTACACAAACATTTGTCTTTGATGACAATAGAATTCATGATCAGAATAGCCAAGATCAATATCCAAAATCTTGTTTAAAAACTTGGGTCGAGAATAAAAGCGATAAATTTAATTTTAATCCTTTAGGTAAATGTATTTACTATATTGGAGATATAAAGCTAAAACAAAAATAAAGCACTCAAAAGACTAACTTTGAACTATAGGCGCACCGAACAAATTTTACAAACTCAGATTATATTTAGAAGCGGCGTCAAAACTTAAGTCAGCGCCAAAAATAATAAACGGCCATTAACTGTATATACAAAGCTTATCTTTATACCAGTGGCTCCTTATAAATGAAACACATAGTAAAAGGGGATAAAAAATTAAAAAAGCGTACAATGGCGGTCGGGTGGGATGTTTGCGGTCAGTTTCGAGTAATCCTTAATTACTCGTGCGACTGCAGCATGTGGAAGGTGAGCTCATTACATGTGCATATTTTATTTTGTTTTCGGGTTTGAGGTAAATATTTTTGTTTTATGTTATGTTGTGGTGGGCGTGGAAAAATAGATGTTTATCGTCGACATAGCAAAAACACATGTTTTTCATTTTTTCACCTCTACGCAGTCACAGCAACACTACTTAGAAATGATATATCAGGTGATTATAAGGTGTAGTATGTACTTATTATCAAGTCTTCTCATCGCTCTTCTTTAGTTAAAAAGATTTATTTATTTATTTATTTATTAATAGGACAACTTACAAAACATACACTTAGAAAATGATTAAGTATTACAAATTTTGTTTTGTGCTCAAGCAATAGTGCTGTTTCAACTACAAGTTGCCACGGCATGCATTACAGTTTACAATGAGCAAACAAGTAGTTAGTAGTTATTGTATTTTTTTTATCACAAACTTTCAATTATTTAATACATAAAACTAAGGCTATAAATACATCGATATTCAATAACATACACAAAGTACTTTCAGAACAAATGTTCATAGTCTCAATATAGGCGGGCAATTTAACATTAATTCGCATAGCAGTCGCATGTCAGCCTTTAAAGCTTTTAATTTTTTACAACTACCCTTCCGCCTTACAGTTACATCTTTGGTTACTGCTCTGCTTCCGTCGCCAATAGCGTGATGTTATATAACCTATAACCTTTCTCGAGAACTATGCTATCAAACGCTAAAGGATTATTCAAATCCTACTGGTAGTTTCGAAGGTTAGCGCGTTCAAAAAACAAACAAATTCTGACGCTTTATAGAATAGTATATTCTAAATTAATCACAGAACAGTATGAAACTTTAACGAACCGTAATTAGTGTAAAGCTCACAATTTATAAAACCTTCCTCTATTGTTTCAAGTAACATTAATAACGTTCTATCTAGATCTGTGCTAACGACTCCGCTTCATAATACGAAGGCTCTATCGCACAGACCAAATAACATTTATATTGTGTTAGCTCATCAATCATAACTGGAGCCCAATGTAATGAACTTCTCAAATATACTATGGAGGTGTTTGTTTGTTTGTGTTTAACGATAGAACAGTGTAATTTGTGAATGTGATTTTATTTTCTGTGTTAAACCGACTGTCTTCGTGGTGCAGTGGTAGCGCAAGCGACTGCTGTGCATGAGGTTGTAGGTTCGGTCTCCACACGGGACAAAACTTTGTTTGATCCATAAATATATGTTCTGAGTCTAAATGTACTTTGTGTCCGTTAAATGTATGTTTGTAAAGTCCTCGCGACACAGGGCTTGTTTCCTATTGCGGGAATTATAAGAAAAAAGAAAAAACAATGTCGTAGCTAATTTTGTGTAGGTTGCTGCAATGTGCAATGTGTAAAGTGTTGAAGTTTAAAAAGAAATCTGATACTTTGTACAAACCGCAATTCTTTTGGCGTCACAGACTATTGATATCGTATGTAAACGCCACCGCGAGACAGGGCTTGTTTCCTAGTAATAAAAAAAACTATTCTAAAGTACTACGCTCTTATAGAAGATCGACGAAAGAAGTTAATTGCTAGGTTAGACATATAAAAGGATTTGAATCTATAGCGTAAACGAGGTAAAATATTTTGGTAATGAAGGGTGGCAAGAGGAAAGAAAGCCTTTATGCCTTTGCGACCGGTTCTTTAATCATCTGATAACTTATCAAATGATTATAAATTTGACGTTCTGAAAGATTCTTTATTAATAAAGATTTGGTGATTCGGCAAATGAAAAAAAAACGGAAATCATTAAAATGGATTGTATTTTTAACTGATTCCAAAAAAAGGAGGAGGTTTCTCAATTCGACCGCATATATTTTTTAATAAGAATGCTTATGCTTGGGAGGTGGCCCAATTAGGAATTCACATAGAGGTCATTCAAGGAATGGCTAAACCAGGAAAAGCATCTAATAGGAAATGGCCGAACATGGAATTTAGTCGGTGGTCGGGATTCGGTCACCTAGGGCCACTAACTCCAAGTTAGTGGCCCTAGGTGACCGAATTCCTTCAGATTACAAATCAATATTATTGTTAATATTTGAGCCACACTGTTAGAAACCAGAATCATTTTCCTGGTAATAATAACATGACAAAATCATTGAATTTCTGGATGCCTCTATAAACTTATTAAAAACTTATAGCAGATCCAAAAACAAAACTACTCTCAGTAGAATACACATTGAATATAGGATTAGAACTTGCTGTTGTAATCGCGTTATCCATTACTTTATGATCAGTATATAGAAACTAGCCTCCCGCAGCGCGATTTCATCAGCGTTAAGTTAGGTCTTTGGTAATGTTACATAGCCTAAAACCTTTTTTGAGAATTGGGCTATCAGACACATAAAGAGTTATATAAATCCGCCTGATAGTTGCAGAGATGCATGCGTTCAAAAAAACTCTTTTCCTTTATATAATAGTACTAGCTTTCCGCGGCGCGGTTTCACCCGCGTCCTTGCTTACTGCTCTCCTCCCGCCGCCAGTAGCGTAATGTTTTATAGCCTATAACCTTCCTCGAGAACTGGGTTATCATACGCAAAAATATTTTTTCAAATCCTACTGGTAGTTTCAGAGATTAGCGCGTTCAAACAAACAAACTCTTCCGCTTTATATAATAGTATAGATAGATTTAAATAAACCGTTCACTATTACATAAAACCTATCTATCTGTATACTGTTTTAATTTAACTATTTTAATTTACCAGTTGAACGCCTCCACAATAAGCAGAACGCCCACGTTTTGTCCTTCAACTAAATCACACAAGTTTGTAATTAAATGATAAACAATTTGCGACCCGTTAGTCTTACCTACGTCGGCTACCTACCCTCGTACTAATTAACTAATATTTAATTAGGGTAGCGGTACTACCCGGTATATGTTTGAAACTAGGCACCGACCGAAAGCTTTGAAGTTTAGTTTCGTCGCTTCGAACTTTAAATATTATGTCCTTAAGGCCTAGTGCGAACTGTTTTTACGTTAACGCGATCAAAAAGTTTACCCCGTTTGGTTCTCTGATTGGTTAAGAGTTTGGAGCGAGCCAATCAGAGTAACGAACGTCATAAACGTGTCGATCGCGTTAACGTAAAACAAACTCGCACTGGGAACCGTATTTAGTATTTTAATTCGCTGGTGCTTGATTAATGTTTTACTTGATGTTTCAGTAAATACAACGAAACTATGAATGTAAATCATGGAGAAGTCTTTGCTGAACATAAAGCACGTCACAAAGAAAAAGGAAAGAAGGAAAGGGAGCCAGTAATCACGATTAGCAGGCAAATCGGTGACCCTAGAAAGGTCTAATAACACTGCTGACCCTTAACTGATATCGCCTTAGTCTTAGATTATTTATAGTTATGACGATAACTTCGAATTAAATTCAACATAGTAAAAAATAGGTAAAATAGGCGCGAATGCCCAGGTTCGAAGTTATATCTATAAATAAGTTTCCTGGCAACGTTACGTTATTCTCATATCGAGCGAAAGTAGCCGTTGAAAGTTGGCTATAAAAATATAACGCTAAATGACAAAATATAAAACGGCACAGCTCTGCCAATACTAGCTAAGTGTTAGCAAACAGATGTGGTACACCGGTTCGATTCCCTGGCAAAAAGCCAAACGTAAATTAGGATAATTTGTGCTTGGCACGGGAATGAATCCGGTATAATAAACGTGGCTTTTGTCCCGGAACAATATAAGTTTATCTTTATGACAGCTCGTGTAATTGAGTTTCTTTAAGTTTTTTATAGAACTTTTTGAAGATATCTTGTCAAAATCAAATATGTTTATTCATATAGGTTAATTAAATTAACACTTATGAACGTCAAAGTTTACAAAATGACAGCAAATTAACCTACAGCCAGTTCGCTGACGAAGTAGAGCCATGAGAAGAACTGGCAAGAAACTCAGGCCACTCTTTTTAATCGCCAGGTTATTACAATTTTTGTAAGTTACAGTTTCAAGTAGCATGCAAAGTGACGCAGGCAATACACTTAACTCTATAGATACTTAATTACTTACAGCTTTCTATGTTGTAAAGAAAATTTAAAAAGTAAACTGTGTGCTTTACAGGCTGCCTCAATTTGCATATTGCTACAAAAGGTAAAGGCAACATGTGAACTGTGATAAATGTTTTGTGATAACCGTTATCAATATTTAATTGACAAAAAAATTTTGAAAATAAAGTAAGGTACCAAGCTACTATTTTTATTTATTGCTGAGTAAGCGATTGTTCTAGTATAGAAAAGACATGAACATTAATCACGCTTGCTCAAGAAGTACTGGTAAGCTTTAATCATGAGTATTACTGACAAAAACCATCACAAGAAAACTTCTCAACTTCTCATATAACAAAAATACTACACAAAAATCTATCGGCTCTATTTCAACCCCACACATAAATAAAAAGATTTGCTCATATCCAAAATAATTCAATGAGCAGACACAAAATAAAACTTGTAAACCAAGTGACCTACATTGAAAACTAACATCGTTTCATACAGACATACATTGAGTGAACAGAACCTAACGTGTTCGTCTGCCGGCACATACATTATTACAAAGGCAACTAGGCCTCCCGGAAGCGCTTTCGTCCGTTTCCGGTTCGGAAGCCGCCGCCCGCCCACGCAACAGTAACTCATGTAGAAACCTCTGCTTTAGCGCAGCTTGATACTCAATGTATTATTATGATGTTAAAGTTGTTATTAAGTACTAAGAGAGGAAATAATTCAAGACAATGCTTGTTTTTTTTTTCATAGTTTGTCATTAATTCGTCTGAAAGTTTAATAAACAGACCTAAAGTGCACGCTGACTAAGGGTGCGTTTCTTTGGAGAGAAGCGGACCGTGAATTGTCAATCACAGTCAGCTCCTCTTCACTCCACCCAGCTTGATACGCACCCAAAGTTAGGGTGTGTAGTCTCTCGCCAAGCTTGTTCAAAGCGCAAGGTTTTAGACTTGTATCATCTCTAAATTTCGTTACGAATTTCTGTATTGTAATTTCAAAAGTCACAATGATATTAGGCTTGTTTCGAATTCCCGAAAATTACGAATCTTGTGTGGGTATGAAACTGGTACCTATTTTAACCACTAGGCTATCACTACACGATCTTTCAAAAGGATTACAATAGGGTTAAAATAAAATAAAATTTAACTGTTTTTGAGTACCTATCAAATCGAATAAACAAATAAAATTCAAAAAGCAGATAAATTGTATTGAGTATTGTATTCGCCACCGCAGGTCGTTATGACCCACTTATCCGTTAACCGTTTCGCGGCGCGCGCGGTCTCGGCGACCGCGGTCCGCTTGTCGAGCCCAATTTGACTTCGGCGCCATTGTGTGGGACAGGCGACCCAATAATAATGGCTTTTGTAAGGGAAACGTGCTCAATCATTTATGGTCCAACAGTTTTTGTATAACAAATAAGTAGGTTATTTTTTAACTTGAACTGCTTAATACTTTTTGGGAATGTTTTGACCATCCATACATCTATCTTTTATGCTATGTGCGCTGGTGACTGCTATTTCAACGTGGTAATCCACGAATTTATGTAAAAGAAATATTAACTAAGAAACAATGCTTTTAATTTTCTATATTTATTGTTATTAACAACACTAACTGGGTAGTATTACAATGACTGTGGTCCTGACCACAGTCATTGTAATACTACCCAGTTAGTGTTCCTACTGGTAAGTAAAGTTTCGAATGTTTCCAAGAAAAGTTTTGTACTTGACACTTACCCGAGTGTTTGTAGTTATGTTAAATATTTTTTACTGTTGACTGCCAAGTTAAACTAAATAATGTTAACCGTGACAATATTTACTGTTTCAAGGCGCAGTTTATAATAACGCTTGTTTTAGTCAAATTTCTACAACCAGTCTATGCAAGACGAAAAGAAGAAACAAAACTCAGTATGAGTATTGTTTAACAAATATAATACAAATACGAGCCAACGGCCCACCTGATGGTAAGTGGGAACTGTCGCTCATAGACTTCTGCAATGCCAGAGGCTCTACGAAGCCGTTGCCTACCGCCTTATTAATGCTCTCTTTAGATCTCGTTTAAAAAGGACATGTCATAGCGCACGGACATCACTGCCACTGGTAGTTCGTTCCAGAGACGTGCAGTCTCTAGAAAAACTAACACTGGTTTTTTAGTGTTCTTGTGATACCCACGAAAAGAGAGTGATTCTATATTCTAGACATCAATGTTGTCCGCTCAAAACGAGCTATTAAATTCTGCCTGCAAAGCCAATGTAGCAGTAACGTGTTTAAGTTAATAGCCTAACGAAGAGCTTATATTTACTTCGATTTGAACAGACTTCAATCTTCATAAAAGTAAATAAATAAAAATAGCCAAAATAACCAATATCCGTCGCGCAACTAGTAGCACACAATCGATGCGATCAATCAACAGTATATAAAGCGTCACATCGATCACCGAGTCCTTTCGACCCCGCGCGCGCCCGCACGGTTGACACTTGTTTTTGTTTGTATGAATATACTCGTAAGTGATAACCGTGGGTATTCTATGTATGTGATAAGTTTATTCATGTTGTGTTTTTGTCCACTACACAAAGAACCTAAAAAGGGTCCAACTGATATGAAGAATACATGAATGCTGTTTTGGTTATAGAACCTTTTTGTTGAGTACTATTAAAATAAAAATATAAAAGTAATAACGAGACTGCCTGTGAGAAGGAAAATGCCATCTATACATATAATAAAATTGGAGTGTCTGTTTGTAATATTGAAATAACCGTTTTTTACTACATGTATATGAATATATATAATTGACTCAATCATATATATTTTGTATAAGGATCAGATTTTTTCATCATAGCATTATACCCTTTCCGCAAGAAGGGATAAGCAGCGGTTTAGCGGATACGTTTTTATTTCTTTCTGTTTTACAATATATCCAATGCGATATTGCAGTTGTTTAATAGAGGGCGAATCTGAGACCGTTGCTATTTACTGAATACAATAAAAGAATCACTGAACAGATGGTAGTGAGTATGGAAGATGCACCGTAACGGTTTTATATAATATACGATTGACGGTAGTAGATCCACGCTGGTTTCAGCATGAATGGGCCGGATCGTCCGGGGAACTACTACCCTCTCATAGAATATCGACTTAAGAGTAGTAGTATCCGTACTGCTGCGTTTCGTTCGGTGAGTGAGAGTGCCGGAGGCCCAATTGCCCCACTTTCCTCTTTCCTTACCTACCTCAATCCCTTCCCCTAACCCCATTTCCAGCCGCCATAGTGGAGGCCACCATACCAGCAGTTTAAGATGATAGCTTTTGGTATGGTAGCCGCCTCTTCTGGATTCTACTGACTGCTTACCATCAGGCGGGGTTTTTTTTTTTTTTTTTTTTTTTTTTATATTAGCCTACCAAAGTGACTCCACTTTGCCTGATGGTAAGCAGTAAGTGGAATCCAGAAGTGGCGGACACCATTCCAAAAGCCAAACTACTGGTATGGTGGCCTCCACTTTGGCGGCTTAGTGAGATGCTTTTTCACGCCCCGCTTAAAAGACCCAGGATCAAAATTAGATGGGAACACATGCGCTGGCAAAGAGTTCCAGGCTTTAATTGAGCGACAAAAGTATGAAGTGCTGAACCGTTTGGTTCGAGACCCTTTAGATTCCACTGTGAAAGGGTGGCACTTTAGTCCCGCACGTGTCGTTCTGGATAAAAAGGGAGAGGGTGGGATTAATTCAAAGAGCTCTTCAGAACACTCTCCATGGTAAAGGCGATAGAAGACGGCCATTGAGGCGATGTCTCTTCGCAGCTGTAAAGGCTCAAGGGTCTTAGTAGCCTCCGGGCTTCCGATGATACGGACTGCTCGCCGCTGCAACCTATCGAGTGCATCCAGTAAGTACTGTGCGGAGCCATCCCAAAGATGAGAGCAGTACTCCACGCAGGAACGAACCTGTGTCTTATAAAGAAGACAGAGCTGCTCGGGCGTGAAGCACCGCCTCACCCTGTTCAGGACACCGAGTTTACAGGAGGCGGTTTTAATGACGCACTCGATGTAGTTCTTGGGGTTGAGATCTCGGCTGATGTCCATACCCAGGATACTTAGGCTATCCTGTAGTGGTAACACTGTGTTCTGAAGAGAGGGCAGGGGAAGGAACGGAGATTTTTTTGCAGAGAACGCGCACACCTGTGTTTTCTTGGCATTGAACTCGACCAAATTCTCACAACCCCATTTAGAAATGCGGTATAATACTTGGTCGAGCTCAGCGACAAGTTCTAGGCGTTTTGCCTCGATGTCAGTCTGTTTAGCCGCAGGATGTCCGAGATATCGCCCATGCACTGTACTATCATCTGCATAGCAATGAATGTTGCCAAGGGACAACATGTCATTGACATGCAGAAGATACAGGGTGGGCGACAGGACGGACCCCTGAGGCACCCCAGCGTTGACCTGCAAATAATCGGAGGCCGATCCGTCACAAAGGACTCTAATGCGGCGCTCACGCAGGAATGCGGCAATCCAGTTGCACAGCTGGGGTGGCAGACCATATGCTGGAAGCTTGGACAGAAGCGAACGGTGCCAGACTCTATCGAAGGCTTTGGTTATGTCAAGGCTGATGGCCAAGGACTCTCCATGCCTGTCCATAGCTTCACCCCATTGGTGCGTGATATATGCTAGAAGGTCACCCGTAGACCGTTTTGACCTGAAGCCATATTGTCGGTCACTAATTAACGAGTGACCCTCTAGGTAGCGGACTAGTTGGGCGTTTATTATCCGCTCAAGCACCTTGCAGAGAACTGAGGTGACAGCTATGGGTCGATAGTTGCCTGGCTCGGACCTATCCCCTTTTTTGGGAATCGGTTGAACATTCGCCTCTCTCCAAGCCTCCGGCACAATTCCCGAGG
The DNA here is from genome assembly GCA_963082885.1 of Parascotia fuliginaria. Lineage (NCBI taxonomy): Eukaryota > Metazoa > Arthropoda > Insecta > Lepidoptera > Erebidae > Parascotia > Parascotia fuliginaria. Next base: position 18,782,782 of record OY720180.1, on the reverse strand, counting down.
AATAAGATAGGCGGTATAGGCGCGTCAATGCAGGAGACAACTCCGCTGCGCATTTCTTGAGAACCACCGCTGGAATACCATCCGGTCCGCTGGCTTTCCGAACATCGAGCGACCTTAGTTCCGCACGGACATCACGATGCCTAATACGGATATTAGGCATAACGGAGTCGCAGCCAGATATAGTCGGCGGGTGCAAGTCACGGTCGTCGATTCGGGAGTTAGCCGCAAAGAGTTCTACAAGCAAGTTTGCTTTCTCTTGCGGCTCGTGGGCCAGCGATCCATCAGGACATTTCAAGGGGGGCAGCGAAGGCTTGCAGAAGTTGGATTGCACGGCCTTGGCTAGTCGCCAGTAGCTACGGCTACCCGTAGGATGCGAAATCAGTTCTTGCCCAATCCGTGCAATGCGCTGGGCATCCGCTCTGATGTAAGCCCTCTTGCATTCCCTAGTGGCTTTATTGTACGCTGCTTTTAGGCGATCCAAGCTAGGGTCGCGCCGTGCTCGGGCCCTGATCCAAGCGCGGTACGCCGATTCTTTTTGTTTAACAGTATCGGCGCACTCACGGTTGAACCAGGGACGCGTTTTGCCGGCACTGGTGACATCTGAGGATGGAATGTAATATTCCATACCTAACAAGATTTCACCAGCGACAGCAGTAGCACTTTGCGACGGATCCCTGTTTTTAAAGCAGCGTAATGCCCATGGGACGGAAGCAAAGTACTCCCGCATACCATCCCAGTCTGCTGACGAGTAGTGCCATAGTCGTCGCTTTACCTCCGCACGTCGTGGGGGAGCAACAAGAGGCACTGAGGCGCAGACCAAACAGTGGTCGGAATTACCCAGTGGGGCGTGGACCGAAACACTGTATTGGTCTGGGTGACTCGTCAGCAGTAGGTCTAGCAAAGAGGGCGCTTGACCTGGAATATCTGGTATCCTGGTGGGATGGATTACCAGTTGCGTCAGGTCATGCGTGAGAGCGAATGCATGGGCGGCTCGTCCCGCATGGTCTGTTCTGAGAGAACCCAACCAGGTCTCGTGGTGGGCGTTAAAGTCTCCCAGAAACACCAGTTCCGCGTTCGGAAACCGCTCCTGCGCTAAGTCTGCCGCCTGACTCAGATGGTCAAAGAGTCGAGTTGTCTCCAAATCTCCGGAGTGGGAACGGTAAAGGCACGCGTAGACCCGGCTCAGAGAACCAAGATCAACGTGAAGCCAAAGGATGGGGTAGGATGGGTCCTCTAGGCAGCGCAGACGGCGAACGCAAACATCCGCCCTGACGAATGCGCATACTCCGGCCTTAGCGCGAAAGCGCTCCTCGAGCACATAGCCCGGGTAGTGCAGGTATGCCGTGTCGTCAGGGCGGCGTATTTGTGTCTCCGTTAGGAAAAGCAAAGCCGGCCGTGCCGTCTCGAGGTGTTGGTGGACGGCGTTGAGGTTTGAATGGAGTCCACGGATGTTAGTGAACTCCACCTCAAATAGCGGGTTGGTGGGGGAGGAAGATGCCGCTGTTTGACCTGCTGCTTTTTTGCGTGCTGCCATGTTGGAGGGTGAAGGAAGGGGCGTGGAAAAGATGACTGCCCTCGCAGCAAGGCTAGACAAGGTGCCGAGTATTGCTTCGTCATTTAACTGTGTGGCATGGTGGTAGCCGATCCGCCGGACGGAAGGGCCCCCGTACCCTCTCGGAAATGGTCGCCGGGTCCCACCATCCGGTCACCAACCGGCACGACGAACCACTCCGGGATTATGCGCGACCTGGTGGGGCAGCCTCCTAGGGTGGTTAGGCCTAGTTGGGCCCCTGTACTATGCCGCGGGCGGCCAGCGGCACCACCGTTTCTACAGGTCTCCCTGGCCGGCGGGTCGACCCACACCACCCACACAATGACTCCGCGGATACTCAGCTGGTCCCACACATGCTGCGAGGATTGCCATCTTCGCATCAGTTGGGCCTCCGGCACTCTCACTCACCGAGCGGAACGCAATAGTACGAATACCATTACTCTTACGTCGATCTTCTATGAGAGGGTAGTACTTCCCCGGTCGATCCGACCCATTCATGCTGAAACCAGCGTGGATCTACTACTACTAAGAAGTCACTTTGGTAAAAATACACCTATATTTGATTTATTTGATCCTATACTAGCCTATAAAAACTTACTATATCTAAAAGTTCCAACCTCTATTATTTGTTTTAATAATAACAAATATTTAACTGAATATGTCACTGTCCAGTGCAGATACAATTACCAGAATACTCGTGTATGTGAATGGCACTTCACTTAATCGCTCTTTTGTTTTTTTTAGCGATGAAGAATTTTCTTTTAATATTTAATTAACTGAATAAATAAACGGTAATTAAAAGTATACACTTTCTATATTTATTTTAAACGTTACAGATATAAGATGGAAGAAAATATGGAAGGGAAACCTTGAATAAATAAGGCACAAATATCAACTCAAGGCTTAATAATTCTTAGGTGTGTTTCAACTGTGAGATAAAAATTCAGTTTTAACATTTTTGCTGCCATATCGTAAATCTAGAAGTTTAACTGCGAGTTCGGATGGGACCAAAACAGATAATAGATTTTGCCGCAAAACTGGTTAGCTTACAATAAGATTTGCCAGATTCATATACCAAGAAAACTTGCTACAATGCAAATCAACAGTAGCGAAACAAAATTCTAAACATAGAGAAGACAAAACTGCTATCATTCAACATTATCGCCAATAACCCTCTCAATAAACCTAAAATTACGATCTATCATTGATCTTAAAGAAACGAGGAATCAACCCTTAAACGCGAACAAAAGGAAGCAATAAAATCAGTCAGGGGCACAAATTGTCGCGAACATCGGAGCGTCTTCTGTCGGTGTGATTGATTGTTCTTCCTCCCCTTCCCATTCCCCCTCCTCCACCCTAGGAGGTGACACAGCTTTGTCTACATTACACCTCTCACGTATAGCTTTATGTTTTTGCCACCTAGTATATGGTGTGAGGAAATAAATTTGTGAAACAGTATATAATATCACTATGAAGGTAGAACAAGATAGACAGACGTCTTGATAAAGGTGAAAGAAGCTAGATGCAGACTGTCTACAGTCGAGTTATTCCGGTCTGATCCCTCAGAACTGATCCCCTGGGGGATCGGTTTATTTTAATTTTATTTTCTATTTATGTATCCTTCACCGTCAGTCAGTAATGTCCAAATAAACTTCAAAAGTACATATGATTTGTAAAAACCAGTCGCTAAATAAATTTGATAGTCAGAAAAATATATATATACTTAATGAAATAAATAGGTTATGGCGTTGCGTTATAAATGATAAAAGTACATTACAAAGATACTACCATACATCTTAAATACATTAATACAACAATAGCTGTAGAAAAGTTATTCCATTACAAATAGTAAATCCTATTCAGGGCACAAATTTCATTAGCTGGAAAATACAGACTATTACGTATAAGTTCATGTCGTCTGTTTATTAAAACATGGTAATTCTATGTTCAAACAAAATGACTAGGTAGGTTTTCATTGTGGAGAAATGAAATATTTTGATATGAAACTTTTAATATGCATATAGCAATATATTTTAATACTTGTAATTTTTTTTTTTTTCTAGCCCCACATTAAGCAATTATATTTGCTTGTGTTATGGGTACTAAACAACTGATAAACTACTTATATACATTTTTTTTTTTTTTGTAAATACATACATATTATAGATAAATTACACCCAGACACAGAATAAACAATCATGCTCATCACACAAAGCTTTGTCCTGGGTGGGAATCGAACCCACGACCTCCGGCTTAGCAGTCAGGGTTACTAACCACTAGACCAACAGGCCAGTCATATTACGAGTACATTTAATATTCATATTGTCGTAATGCCCTATGTTTTGTTTGCTAGTACGCTGAGTCCCACTATGTCGACTTCGTGAAATGCCTTTTCACGGCCCGCTTTCAAAACCAGAAATTAAAGTTGAAAATAGTCAACATTGGTAAAGAGTTTTATATAGGCTTTAATTGAGCGACGTAACTATGAAAAACGGTAAATTATTTAGCCGTTTGGTTCGAGACCCTTTAGATTTCACTGTGAATAGACAGGACTTCATAAAATACAAAGTCAAAAACTGTATATTTCTCAAACATATTTATATCACATACTTAAAAAACTATAAACGTATGCCACGTATGTAGTTCATCTCTCAAAGCAGTAATATTCCCAGTGCATCTTCTCATCCGCAGCAATTAACTATAACTCAAAACACGTTTCCACGTAGCTCGAAATAAATCAAATAAAAACCGCTGGCATGATAAATCACGCTGGCGTTGGAGGAGAGCCAACTCGCGCCAGTAACTGTACTGTATTTACTGCGTATTTACAGAGGTGTAGCGCATTTAATGCTGCTTACCACAACGGTTTATGGTCTATACCATATAGTTTAAAAAAAAAAACAGTTTGGTTTCTTGCCATAGGTACCGATATCTTTAACTAAAGCTAAAAATTCGATAATTTATATTTTTTCTACTATTAAAAACTTTCTTATCTGTGTCCTAATCAGTAAACTTACAATAAATAAAAAAGTTGACGAAGTACTGAAACAACACTCTTAGTATATAAGTTAAGTTATTAATTATCTTCTATCGTAATTATCGTCACATTTAAATTTCATTCATGTTACTCAATCTCAATCAGTTACTTCTCTTTGAATTTAACTCAAGTAAGCGACGCGCAATACAAGCTTAGAAAAGTACGAATACAGTCGACTAATCTAACAATACAATCACTGCTTTCTATAAGGTGTGACGTCACAGTTTAACACTTGCCTCGCCTCTCACGTCCGTTATTCATTCAGAGCACAATTATTACTTTATGACGTCAAATAAATGTCTACGTCCACACTCGATCGCCCCTAAATCTCATGGGTCACATAAAACCCAAGAAGTTTTAAGTCCTTTTTTCATATTTTATGGAATCGTCGGTTATGTCTTAATTTTGCTTCATATACATTAGATAGCTAATATCCAGTTAGATACACCGCCAAGTCATGATTACAGAGTCTTTCTCGCAATCTTAAAAGTACACAAATCTAACAGAATAACAGCGCTGCTCTGTGTTCGCAAAGTGGCACAAAGCTGAGTTAGGGCCATTTTGTATCTCACTAAGTTTGTTACTTTTATTTTTTATTTATTACTATATATTGTTGATATGTTCTGTAAACTAACTTGTTGAGAACAAATAAATGTTTTTTCTTTCTTTTCTTTCACAAATCCTGTTGCTGATACGGAAGCATTAAAACGCTACCTAGGTGTAATGTAACAGTTTCGTTGTAGCTTTCTGTACAGCTGTATAAAGTAAGATTAAAGGGCATTACTAACTGGCTTCACTCTGATAGTAAGCAATCAGAAAGGAATGGGAAACATCAATTGCTATCATTGCAAATTGGCAGTACAGTGGCCTAACTGTAACCGTCAGGTTTAGAAAGGCCCAAAATCCAAATTCAGAAAGCAAATCAACTAAATTTATTCTCGACTTAAAGACGAGATTTCAGCGCGCGCTCTGCTTCCTTCGCCAGTAGCGTGATGTTACATAGCCTATAACCTTCCTCGAGAAATGGGCTATCATACGCAAAAAGAATTATTGAAATCAGACTGGTAGTTTCAGAGATTAGTAGGTTCAAACAAACAAAGAAACAAACTCTTCCAAATTCAAATGATTGATTTATATCTTATACAAAAGTATAGATATAAATCAATCATTTCAGTAGCAAGAATAGATACACATAAAAAGCTACATACATGTAATTGATTGTCCAAAGTATTCGTATGTACTCGTAAGTACGAAAGTTTGCGGTCCGCAATGCGGCTATTCCTTGACACCTTATATTTTTTACCGATCATTCGCAAATTGCCACCCACGGAAACGGAAAATTCATTTCCGAATTACCTGTTAGATGGTCTCGTTTGGTAACCCACAAATTGTTTATTACCCTCGTTTACGGTTAAGAAACTTGATGAAAATACGATTGATATTCTTACAGTAATAACTGGACCAAGATTTTTTTTTATTTACTTTAATTAAGATTTAACACTTACAAACTTTAAATGGCACTTGTAAACCTCATCGTAATAAACGGAAAATGTGCCCTTATATTATTATGTCTACAAATTTAGGTAACTGTGATGCGAAATATTCACAACTTAGTGACAATTTAAACAACACACACATATTTGAAAATAAGCTATTCATTGCGGGAAATTGTACAAACGGCTCTTTAGTCAACTGAACTCCAACTTATCCCGAGGGATGAGTTGACCTAACGAATGGTTTGAATCGGGCAACTGATCCCATTGATATTTTTGATGATTTTTACAGACACGAAAAACAAACATACAATTAACGAACATAAAGTAAACTTATAAAAAAAAATACTTGTTGATCACACAAATAATACAAGTGTATTACATTTCGGGTGGCATCCAAATCCCTGATTCGAAGCAACATCGAGCCAAAATCCTTCACCAACTAAACTTACCTAGTTCTTATTACGTTGCGAAATCAATAAGTGACCTATTGCGATAAACGTCCGACATTTCAAAATCTATAATTCGAAAAAACTAGATTAAATGATTAAAATAAAACAACAGTTTTACAGTACACTTGTACGTGCAAACAGCAAAGTTTGAACCGTTTCTAAGTCGTTCAGACTAAACTATTTGGCAGTCAAGCATTCCGCGGTCTCCTCCTCTCGGCTTAGAAACAAAGCTACGAGATGGGATCACAGCTCGTATACCACAAATATTCATGAACTTATTACACAAGAATGTATAGGTTTTTATATTGTTTAGTTGAAGCTGTTTGTAGTTACGATGTTTTCTCTTCATCGTATGTCAGTTATGTTCAAGGTAAACTTGGCAAGTTGACAACTTTGAAAAGTTACTTGCCCCATTTCAGCTTTTTATTTATGAGACTTTTATGAGATAATATAAATTCAGAACTCAAAACATCTATAGCTTTATTGAGATATTGATTTTTTCTTTTTGACTATCTCTTTTGACAAAAAGACGCAATAAAATACAATACAAAAAAGTAAGCAAAAAATTCTCCTGTTCTCTGTAAGAATAATTTCTTACATACTTTATTTGTAATGAACATTAAGAAGGTAGGAGCGTCGATAAAAACGTTGTGGAACAAACTTAGCAACGTTGGCCGCATCTGGCGTCGCACGGAACGAAGAAAGGGAACAATTTACTGAGTGTGTCGGAACATAGGGCTTTTATACGATCACATTTCGTAAAACAACTGAAAAAAAAACCGGATTGCGTGTTAGGGGCAATTGATACGAAGAAAAGATGTAACCTCAGAACAACGAATATGCAAATTATAATGTTAGCAGCACACAGTAATATAATAAATATTACTATGCAGGTACATTTTGACTTATGTCTTTATTTCACTGAAGATATGTCTTAACTAAAGCCTGCTTCATCTGTTCTCGCTCCATTTACTAAATGAGCAGCCTTATTGTTCAGCTATAAACGTATTTCGATTAGGAAAAGAGGCCTGAAGAATAAACAGTTGATTTTGTATCAGCAAATGTTTAAGAAAAAGGGATAATGACGCTCCGAGACATTGTTACATCCTTTTGGCGACTCAGGACCATAAGGAAAAATTACTAGGTATACAAATAACTGTAACTTGATATTGTCAAGTTAGAAAATTGGAGATGTCATACTCTTTTATGTTATGTTTCATTTTATTTAGGATCTAAAAGGAACGGCAAGTAACAAGATTAATTTACTCTTTAAAGCGTAAAGTTTTGCGTTGTATATTACCATAAAATATTTATTAAAATATGAGGAGGTATGGCACCTTATAATAATTATCTAACACGAGTAGACCCGTTTCACAAATATACTTATGTGTACAAATCGTGTGAGTTTAAAATATTTAAAATATTAGGTATGAATGTGTATTTTATATAGGTACTTCTTCTTCTAATTGCTAGTTTGGTATTAGTTTTAATATCTATCTTTATTTAGTTTACACACTGTGTATGTCTATGTATCATTACATTTTCCTGTCGCAGGTCTGCTGGAAGAAATTTCTCATGAAATAAGCAGTTCCTTTGTGCTCTTGTATCTGTATGCACTTTCTTATAACTATTTGTGTGTGTGCATTAACTAATAAATAATAATTATTAATGAAAAATATAACTCGAACTCATAGAAAAGTGAAATTATCTGGCGACGAAATTGCGCGCCTCGAGCATTTTGGCATTACTTTTCACGAGATTACTCTTTTTTGTTTATGAAATTTATAGTTAACATGATCTAAATTAATAAATAAGCTTGACGTTAACTTCAAGTAACCTTGGAAATGTATCACCCAAATCAATATGACGTTTCCCAATACTGCAAACTTTGACAGTATTACACAAGTAACAAGCTGTACCAAACTCATGTCATTTAACTTGTGTTGTGATAAGGACTGAATGACGTCACAGCCGAAGGTTTCCACAGAGGTACAGTTAGGTACTGGGACACGACACCCTTAGGAGTCGTACGTTCTGATACAGAGTGAAAGGTGACAAGGTTTACTAACTAAGTCGTATCACTTTGTTACATAAGGGCAACACAATAAGGTCTTTATATTTAAGACTGCGCAGTTTCATCCTCGTATTTGCTTACTGCTCAGATTCCGTCGCCAGTAATGTGATTTTACATAGCCTGTAACCTGCCTCAAAAACTAGGCTAACATACGCAAAAAGAAATTTTCAAATCCGAATGGTAGTTCTAGAGATTAGTGCCGTCAAACAAACTAACTCTTCCGCTTTATTTAATAGTATAATAAGAAATAATTTATTCAGATTAATTTACATAATAACATATTTGCTATGACACCCACACTAGGCATAGCCTGTATCGTGGGTATCAAAGAACACGATTTAAACAGGCCTAGAACTCAACTTAAACTATTAAAGAACAATATTAAATTATAATTTGTACCTACATAAAACATTGAATTATATGATAAAGAGAAATACGTGTGAGTGTGTGTGTGTGTGTGTTTGTGTGCGAGTGTGTGTGTGTGTGTGTGCGAGTGTGTGTGTGTATGTGTGAGTGAGTGTATGACAGTGTATGTGCGAGTGCGAATTTGTGGTAGCATGTGAATGAGTGGCAAGGATGATTAGTTAGGAAATAGATTTTAGTAGCTTTTCTACGTCATCATAATTTAGAATAGCGATATATTTTTTTATTTCTTTTTCAGCTTCTATCAAAGTGCAGTCCCTCAGATTGCATGGTTTTACTAACTTATTGTACAAAAATGGGAACATATGCTTTTTAAATCTATTTTTTTTAATAATAAAATTACATCAGGATTGGCTACTTTAACAAGAGATACATTTATTATTATTTAATAAAATATATTATTAAGTGCTTCAATTTCATACTCGTTACATCACATTTACTTTATTCAGATAACACAGTTTCAAAAAGCCTTTGCTTACAAATTCACAATAGGCTCGATCGAGCATTATGGAGTAATTCAATTTAAAATGAAAAATATCAGCGGTAGTAGCGAAGTTATAAAATATTCTGTTAGCTCACCAGTTGGATATTTCAGTAGCTCGTTAGTCGTCAATTATTCGATACAGATCTCGACCGAAAGCAGCATTGATGTATTGAAAACTATATTCATATGACAAATAAATTTTAACTGGTTCCTTTAAATGTTAAAGTAAATAAATGTTTTAAAAGATCTGTTTGATAAAACGAGAATTTAATGTCACTTTTATTATGAGTAATCTCTTTACAACAAATAATTTCAAGGAACTATTGGGGCAAGCATTGGACTTTTTTTTGTTGTAATAGCATTATATAGTTAAAGAATAATAATAATCTCAGGGGATCAGATCTGGGGGATCAGACCGGAATAACTCATTCAAAAGTACTTTTTCTGACAATTTAATTTACTTATTTAAATTAATAACTTAAACCATAAATCCAACTACCCTACTAATACTATTAATATTATAAATGCGAAAGTTTGTGTTTAATCATAAAAACATAACCAATGCTACCTGCTGATAATGTAGCTTACTCCTATTGAAAATTATTACTCCTATTGAAAAATTATTAAAATCGATAAAGTAGTTATTCAGTTTATTCAACAAACAACAAAATACATAAATAGTAAAGCTATGAATTGTCCACACATGTGGTTTAATCGCAACAAATTGAACCGTGAACAGTAGAATGACGCAGTGTGTTCGAGGATCGGTGGCCACTCGACATGAGCACCACTTGGCTCCAGTTATGAGCATCAACATTCAGCAGCCATTATTACATTGCTACCAATGAATACTATATGTACAGAGTGTATACGACGGTTTGATATTAAATGAATTTGGAATTTGGCGAAAAATAAAATTTAAATTTTCTAACAAAATAAATAATATTTTAGAAGTAACAAAGTAATACACCATTTATTATGACAAGTACACTGACCTGTAATGAGCGGGAACGTTTATCTTTCGACGTGGATTATGACTTGAGTCAGTGACCGTTTGACGTACTTACAGAGTCTTTAGAATTAAGGAAATTAAAAAAGTAGTCCTGTGTCTAAACTATTGAAGATATTTAGTTGATATTTTTTGTCTCGCTTTATAATGTCACATACTAAACGTAATTGCATTTAATATCATACCGTCATATACACTCTATATATTTTTACTATTATAATAATCTGTAGAAAAGGTAACTATTCATTGCATAATTTGTTAAATTTAGATATAAGTCGTGATGGTGAAACAGCATCGTATTACAGTTATCTAGGCTCTCCGTTATTCCAGTTTTTGTGATCACCAGCCACCACAACAGAGACAATGTAATTAGATAATCAATTACTTATGAAATATTACTTCATTTGTAAAGATTTATTTACTGAGAACTTACCGAAAATTGTGTTGTATAAAAAGACAGCGATAGCATAAAAAGAAAAAGTACGTATAAAATTATTACAACGCATTATAAAGCTTTTTTTTATTTTAGTCCGAATTCGTTTCGAAATTTTCAATATTTTTGGTATATTATTACGGCAAACATATTGATAAAGTTTTTCTAACATGTATATATAAAACAATTTAACTTCTTTCGAAGATAATATTGATAGTTGATAAAAGGGCAGGATTGATATTGACAGTCGAAAACAAAAAATATAAACAAGTGACTTTTATGAAAAGCGGTAATTTATAGTTTTGGAACTGTATGGTATTCACCCGCATCTTTGCTTACTGCTCTACTCCCGTCACGAGTAGCGTGATGTTACATAGACTATAACCTTCCTCGAGAACTGTGCTATCATACGCAAAAATATTTTTTGAAATCCGACTGGTAGTTACAGAGATTAGCGCGTTAAAACAAACAATCATACTCTTTCGCTTTATATAATTGTGTAGATTTATTGTACCTATAAAGCTGTAGTGGCCTTGAAATTAAATCGGTTGCGTTCGTTAATATAATAACTGCTTCCATTTTATTACTAGGTACGTTTTTAGTTCCATTAACTAAGTAACAACTAACAGTATAAACTGTAAGCATTAGTTTTTAAGGTAATTAGACTTTAATTCTCCGAAATATAATCAAGTCAGTCATTAAAAATATTTCAACAAATTTTCAGCTATATTATTTTAGTTTAAAGAAATACTACTCTAACTATTTTTTATTTAAAATTTCGTACAATAATACAAGTAATGTGGTGCAGGGTACTTCACATAAATACAATTAACAAACACAAAATACAACTAGACACGATAAGTATAAAATATCTACGAAACGCAAAAAAAATGTCTCATGTGGAAATCGAACTCAGAACCGTACACAAATGAATACCATCACTGCTGAGGCAGTCAACACGCAAATAAAAAAATCAATTAATTGGCAATAAGAAAAGTGTGAGCGCAATATTTATTTTTTAAGTAAATAGCAATTTAAATGTTAATTCTGTACAAACATCGTATGCGGTGCGGGGCTGGGTTAAGCGGGATGAAGCGGGGTGAAGCGGGATGAAACAGACATTTTTTATGGCTTCAACGAGATATGCATACCTACCATAAACATTTAAAGTTATTTTCATTTTTAAAAGCTGTGTCAAAAGTTGAATGGTATGATATTTGCACTACGCTTGAAACACTGAATAAATGAGGAATATTTTTTTACAAGCCTGAAAATGTTCATTCCAAAAGTTAATAATGCGTCACTTAGATGTTTAATGAACAATAATTTAAAAAATAATTACTATTAATAAAAATATATACCTAAAATCACAAACGGCGATCTCTGTTCACGGATTGGAGATGACTACATGGCAAATACGAACTTACAGTCACATAGTATTATCGCCTTGATAACTTATCTTAAAACTATGCCCTACATACTAATTAAAAGTTTCTATATTATATAAATACATAAATTCATGCGATAAGCTCCTATTTTTTTAGTTAGTTTAATTAATCTATATTCATTAGTTAAATAAATACTTAAAGTAATGAACAAAGACTAATTAAATCTACTCTGTACAAAAATAGCCTTATGTTATTTCATGGAAACTTTTACCTCAAGACCCACGTACGAGGTCACTGAACTGTGACGTCACAAGACTATCTACCTACCCACGCAATAAAATAAAGGTAAACTTTACATATTGCGACGTAGAAGATCGTAGCAGATGTGCTACGGTCTTCTGTCTACGTCGTAGTCGTCTCGTAGATATGCTACGACTGTAGCATATTGTTTTCTTTGAAGCTTTAAATTTGTTTAGATATTGGTCGTATTGTACTTTTGTTTGAGCTTGTACAAATTTAGAAAGATATTGCTTTAGAATAGAATAAAATAACTTTTATTTAATTTCGATCAAGTCGGTGACACTTATGAAAGTCGAAATAACAATAACAAAATGTCAGCCGTGAGAAATAGCAAGACATTAGGCCACTCTTTTTAATCGCCAGGTTGTTAAAATCAAAGTCAAAGTCATTCATTCATTTGTGAACATAGGTATAGAGATAAAACAGTTCTAAATTATGAAATAGTGCGCTGTGTAATAAGTTATGCCAGAGGCGTACAAATGTAAAAGATAATAATAACAATAAAAAAATTAATCATACAATATTGATACAATTACAATAATCATAATAATATGTCAAAAATACACTTATTAACACTTGATTTTTTTTAATTAATATAAATTCATAATATGTCATATGAAAATGTCAAATAGCTACAAGAGAACGAATTATAGAAAGGAAAAAATATAAATGTAAAATGTGAAAAATCAAATTTAAAAAATAATAACATCCTAAAAAATATTTAATAAATCTTAATAAACATTATACATTTAAATATTCATCAATTGAGTAATCATATTTTTTAATTAATAAAATCCTTATTTGTTTTTTAAATTGTATTAAATTGAGATATTTTATGTTCTCAGGTATTTGCTAAAAAAATTATAAGTTACAATTTCAAGTAGCATGCAAAGTGACGCAGATTAGATAATAAAAAACATCTACGTTTCAATTACCAAGGTATACTTATTTTTGACGGAAAAGTCGCAGGTGCCGTCTCAAGCAGGATAAGTAATCAAAATATTAAGCTTTGCGATGAAGAATTATAATTAAATAATTGAATTAATGATTGTACAGAGTAATTAACGTCGGAGGCTTTTAGTCTCGTTTGTTATCCATGTTTACTAGTCGAACATTGAGTTAAGATTTTGATTTTGTTTTACAAGTAATGGATTCTCCTTAACTAATTATTGTTAAAGTGCCTTCCTTGAATCTAAAGAGACTTGAACAGAGTACTTTATACTTCTGTCGCTTAATTCAATCTCGAAACTCTACGCTTGTTAACTTTCAGTTTTGTTCTATTTTAAGCGGAGCGTGAAAAGGATCTTATAAAGCAACCGTACAATGGCATTGCAATAGTGCCCACCAGTCCTTGATCGTTAGAAAGAAACGATTTTGGTAGGCAAGTATAAAAAAAAAACTTAATTATTCACGAGGTTTGTCAAGTGCACCGACATTGTTAATTAACTTGTTTCTTGAAAAACCTTTGCAGTAGTTTCTCAAGAAAACTTCTAAAGAAAGCTCATTCTTCATTCAGATCATTTTAATTATAATCAGTGTCCTTTCTAAAACAAAATTTTAATCAACTTTAAAATTTAAATTAATAAAAATTCGTGTCGGCAGGAAAAAAATTTAAATACTATCTCAACTATGTACAAACATTAAAAATGTACCGAAAATGTTGCCAGTGTAAAAAGGTAACGAGTAGAAATATTAGTACAAGGTATGCAATGCCAATATTAGTGGTGGCAACACTGAGCTCGCAGCTTAGCTTCATGAATATTCAGAGGGTGAGAGTGGCTCTGTCCTGTTTTATTATCGGAAGTGTACTGCAACGTTCGATTTTAACATGTTTGATATTTTAATCTTAAAACTACGGTGGTTTGTTTTAAGAGCCTTTAAGCGTCATGAGGGGCAACGTTGCAAATTAGAAATCATTGCGTTTACAAATTGTGACGTACCAATCTAGTTGGCACTTGCCATTTAAATGAAGGGGTTCTTAATACTTTCTTTTATAAATATAGGTACCTACATATTATTCGTAAAAGTGTGTTCTGTCTGAGTTAGTAGTAGAGGTTACTATCCCATAAACATTATTTTAAGTTAGCTTAAAAATAACATACAAAATACTCAGCCATTTTGGCTAAAGAAAAACGAAATCAACAAAGTACAACAACACGAAATTTTTAAAGTAAATGAAAATGAAAGTACATACAGCAATTATTTTTACATTATTTATACACTAAGTTATGTACTATTAGTGGCATTATCGCTCTAAGCAATATCTTGCAGGCAACATATGTATGGACAGTATTTGTCAGTGTATATATCCCTAAGCCTGCGTAAGGGTTTATTAGGTTTATTTTAATAACAAGAGACCTCACCAAGTAATTAACAATAAGCACTTATGTGGTAAGACAAAGAAAATAGGGTGGAATCAATGTTTTGACAGCTGATAACGTCATATGAAAAGAGACCCGTAGGATTAAAGTTAAGGGCTTGGTTCACTACTGTTATACATAAATATATTGTAAACTTGGCTATGTTGAATAATATTTAATCCGTTAGAGTTCATATTTTTGCATGATGGCGTTTATCCTCAAAAGGGTAGACAGAGGTTTATTGTATAAGGTCCTATATAGCCTATGTTATAATGAAATGGAATTAAATAAAGTTGAAATATTTTATTTTTATTACGACACAGTGTCCAAAAGTAGTAAAATAGTAGGTTTTTAAATTTATGTAGTCGCACACAAAATTTAGAAAAAGAGACAAGTAACTTAGGATAGTTTTTTATATTGTAAACTTGTTTGTTAAATGTATAATAATAAGGAACAACTACCATAAAATCAATAAATATACAAGTAGGTAATCTAGAAAATACGAGTTCATACATAAAATTTAATCAACATTATCCGGAACACGTTCCATATAGAACATACACGGAACATAACCCACGGAACATCGGAACAGATTTCATGTGCGATAACACAGAGGATCACACAGTCATCGTGCCCTGAACATGTTCCTGTACCGGAGGCTGAGGAAAATCAGGCTTATCGTGGATTTAAATTAAGATATAAGAACTGCTTTGATTCACTCAAACTCAAGTATAATTTGTTTTTACTCGTGTTTGTAAATTTGATGTACGTCGCCTCTGGGTAGAAATAAAATAAATAAATATTTTTATTTCTGTAATTCTGATTGTGCTTTAACTGGTTTAGTTTAAAGTTTCAATTAGATGTTGAAATTAAGATGACAAGAAATTTTACATGGTAAGCCTCTTTTGGAACGTTATGAGTGCGTGTTAGAAGTTGTAGATTTATTTAAACGCTCAATCAAAGGTTTTGTAATTGACAAAAATATATACCAAGATGTGTTAGTTAATTTTACAAAATAAAAAGTATTTTGCGTGCTTATAATTATCATTGCCTGATATTTACAAAAATATCATCGACACATTACCAAATAGTATAGAACGTATATAAACGTGACAAGTAAACAACACATCGCAGTAAACAAGTTTATCGTTTATCACATTGTGCCCGTTCTCGAGGGCACGTTCAGCAAGTTTGCATCTACGTGTGTATTCGACTGCAGCGTCGTAAACCGTCCCAACTTACAGATTTATCGACTAGCCGATATAAACAGTGTTCGGACAGACGCCGATAACCGTCCGGACGCCACGTCCGGTATAAACCTTTCTGAACAACACTGAATGTCGGCCGTAGCAACGTCAACTGTTTGACTTGCAGAAAGAGACAGATGTTTTATCGATAGGAGGAAAGATAATACGGTATATTATTTACTGTGTAGCTTAGAGAGAGATAGTTTTTAAAAGCTTAAGTATAGTAACAAAACTATTTTTACTTTTCACAAGTACATATATATTTTTGATCACAGTTAGTTAGATAGTTGAAAGATCAATCATGTTTAGCATAACATAATATAACACAATGCTCTTTTCTACTACTCGAGCTTTGCTACTACTAATCGAGCAAAACTGAGAATTTTTAGAAGAAAATTCAATATCACTTTCTTTCTGCCACTATCAGCAGACAGTTGCAGACGAGCTTACAGCCCACCTGGTGGTAAGTCGTAACTGTCGCTCATGGAGTTCTACGAAGCCGCTGTTTGCCGTAAAGTGACGTTTCTTTACCTGACCTGGAGTTTAAAATCATTGAACCAACGAGGTAGTCGCTGTATCATGTTAATTGGTACATAAAGAAGATATAAATACCTATAGGTATTAACATATGGGACATTCCAAGAGTTTCGTCATAGCAGGCTGTCAGCTGTTGTCGCACCATCGAGCGACGTGCGCCGGCGCTCATACTCATGTCTTCACTGCCCGAACGACATGTGTGGCCGCGATATTTATATGGTGCGAGTGAGCGGCGTTATACAGCGCGCGCACGTGAGAGCGAGATGGGTGCGCAACCGAAGATCTAGTTTTATTTTTCTATATACCTTAATATTTTGAGCTTTTTGGATACTGAATGTATATAAGGTGCAGTCAAGAATAAACGTGGTTCATTCCTTCGCCATTCGCCTTTGATTTATCTCCAACACACGCAGACCCAACAATTGGTGACCCCGACGACAGGATGGCACAAGAATATACCAACTCTCAACCGAATACCGGCGAAGAAAGCAAGCTCATCATAAAGTCCGAATTCGATCTGGCAGCGATCTCCGTGCAGTCGAGATTGTTACCCTTCTGGCGAGAAATACCACGTGCCTGGTTCATACAATTTGAAGCCGTTATTGACCCGTTGAAGACATCAGACGAGCAGAAGTTTAGATACGTCCTGCAACAGTTACAAGCCACCGATTTAGAACATATCACCGACATCCTCTATAACCCACCTGCCTCGAATAAGTACGATGCGGTTAAAAATCGCTTATTGACGGTGTATGACAAATCCGATGTGAAGAACTTCCAGAAGCTAATCAGCGGTCTCGAACTGGGCGATCAAAAACCTACGCAGTTGTTACGGAGAATGCGAGAAGTCGGCAACGGCTTGATCACTGACGAGGGACTTCGAATTGAATGGCTCAACCATCTCCCCACGCAAGTACGCGTCGTGTTATCAATGAATGCGGACTCAACGTTAGACACGCTCGCTGCCATGGCTGACAAAATGGTGGAATACTCCGAACCTACGACCATCGCTGCAGTGACTACTTCCACTTCCAATAGTTCACCGATTGTGTCTGAACAGCTAAATGTCTTATCGAAACAGTTAGAGAAACTTACTTTAGAAGTGGCCGAGTTACGGGGGCGGTCCACGCACCAATATCGACGTCGGCGACCGTTCTCCTCCCGTTCACGCTCAAGATCACGGCAGCGGCAAGATAGCAAGAAACCCGGCGATCCGACGTGGGAGTGTAGGTTTCACTTTCGTTACGGTGACAAGGCGAAACGCTGCGAGTCGCCGTGCTGTAGAAGGAAGAATACTCAAACGAATTTAAACTAGTGCCGACAGCGACGGTGGCGGACGTCGGTGTCTTAAGTACCACCAACCGCCTTTGTGTCTTCGACCGCCACACTCGGGAGCGTTTCCTGGTAGATACCGGCGCAGATGTGTCCGTGCTGGCGGCGAGGACAAAATATAAAACAAAAACGTCGAGCGCCTACAAGCTATATGCCGCAAACAATAGCCCCATAGCAACGTATGGTGAGAAGACGATCCGGTTAAACCTCGGCTTACGGCGAAGTTACATGTGGCGATTCGTAGTGGCGGACGTGAAAACGTCTATCCTGGGTGCTGATTTTCTACGTCACTACAAATTGATCATCGATTTACATAAAAAGAAGCTCGTCGATAGTGTCACCGAATTAACAGTCGACGCCTTAGAAATCGTAACTAGCAGTGAAACAGTACAAGTCATTAGCTCCGACCAGATGTATTATGAAATGCTGAAACAATACCCAGAAGTGCTGAGTACCACGTCTCTGAAACAACCAGCGAAACACGACGTTGTTCATCGTATAGATACGTCAGGACCACCACTGTTCGCGCGACCACGCCCTCTTCCGCCCGACAAGTATAGAATGGCTAAAGAAGAATTTAATCAAATGCTCGAGCTAGGTATCTGTGCACCATCAAACAGCCCATGGGCCAGCCCGTTACATATTGTCAAGAAAAAGGATGGTGGATTACGCGTGTGCGGGGACTACCGCCGACTTAACGCGGTTACCCTACCGGATAGATATCCTATCCCGCGCATACAAGATTTTACCTATCAACTACATAAAAAGAAGATATTCTCCAAGCTGGACCTGAAGATGGCTTACTACTGGATCCCCATTGCGCCAGAAGATGCACAAAAAACAGCAATAACAACGCCATTTGGGTTGTTTGAATTTAAATGTATGACCTTCGGCCTACGTAATGCTAGTCAAACGTTCCAAAGGTTCATGCATCAAGTACTGCGGGGAATAGAAGACTGCTTCTGTTTTGTCGACGACATTCTTCTGTATTCCGAAGATGCCGATGCTCATAAGATACTCCTACTACAAGTATTAGAACGACTGAAAAAATATGGCGTATCGTTAAAAATCGAGAAGTGTGAATTCGGCAAAAACAGACTGAACTTCCTCGGCTATGAAGTATCAGCAGAAGGTATTAGCCCCACAAAAGAACGAACAGAAGCAATTGCAACGTATCCCAAGCCTAAGACAATAAGTGAGCTACGTCGTTTCTTAGGAATGCTCAACTTTTATCGCAGCTGCTTACCCCACCAAGCCGAACTACAAACTAAGTTGAACAAGTTTTTACATAACCGCAAACGTAACGACAAGACGTTGATTGAATGGACACCTGAAGCGGATATAGCTTTTGAAAAGTGCCGTCAAAGCATTCTAAAAGCTACAGAGCTGATGCACCCCATACCCGACTGTGCTCTCGCCATTATGACAGACGCTTCAGACAGTAGTCTCGGAGCGGTTCTACAGCAGAAGGTACATAACGAATGGAGCCCTCTGGCCTATTTTTCTAAAGCCATGAGTGCCACTCAACGTCGCTATAGTGTATATGATCGCGAATTACTCGCAATATACATGGCGGTGAAACACTTTCGTCGACTCATAGAGGGATGCAGCGTGACCATATACACAGATCACAAGCCACTGGTAAACGCATTGCTACGGCCACCGAGCAGCAGCGACACCCCCCGCCGAGAGAGACAACTATATTTTATAAGCCAGTTCTGTTCGAACATAAAATACGTACAAGGCGAAGATAACACCGTAGCCGATGCATTATCGCGCATAGAGGAGATACAATGCCCTGCGGTCATCGATTACAACAGTCTGGCTAAAGATCAACAAGAAGACACGATTCTAAAACAATTGAAAATTCAATCAAATTTAAAGTTTATCGAAATCTCATTGCCGGGAATCAAACTGCCAATCATCTGCGAGAACACTACAGGAAGGCCAAGACCATATCTACCGACTACGTATCGTTTTGAAGCATACAAAGCGCAACACGATCTATGTCACCCCGGCGTACGCACTACGCGTAAGCAAGTAAGCTCAAACTTCTTCTGGCCGAGCATGAACAGAGACGTGAGCATATGGACAAGAGCATGCATTAGTTGTCAACGAGCCAAAGTCACTCGGCATGTTGTAACTCCGCTGGGTGAGTTTCCCCCGTCGCAGCGCTTCGAACATATACATATAGATATCGTTGGACCACTGCAACTATCCAACAATTATCGGTATTGCGTAACCATTATCGACCGATGTACAAAATGGCCGGAAGCAGCACCAGTACAAGACATAACCGCTGAGAAGGTTGCAAAGACGCTTTACGAGAACTGGATAGCAAGATTTGGTTGTCCACTTCGAATATCCACCGACCAGGGGCGACAATTCGAATCATCATTATTCAAATCACTATTGAAGAGGTTTGGCATTACGAGAATCCGCACTACTGCTTACCACCCACAATCTAATGGGCAGATTGAGCGCTGGCATCGCACTATGAAGGCCGCGCTTATGGCGCGCGGGGCTACTACTCAATGGTCAGAAGAACTACCCACCATATTATTGGGATTACGTACGGCATTGCGTAGCAACAACAACTTAAGTCCGGCTATGATGACGTATGGAGCCACACTTCGTCTCCCATGTGACTTCATCGCACCAACTAAATCGAGTATTACGGAAGAAGAATACGTGCGCCGCCTTACAGACACCATGGCGACAATACAAACGAGGCCGCGCGCAATCAACCAGTGCACAGATATATTTATGTATAAAAATCTCGCTACATGTACGCATGTTTTTGTGCGCAACGACACGATTCGATCTCCGCTAACGCCACCGTATGAAGGCCCCTACGAAGTCATAAAGCGCTACGACAAGTTTTACAAGCTTAAATTACCGCTACGCACATCTGTAGTATCTATAAACAGACTGAAGCCGGCATACGTATTGAATGAACACTGCAAGAATAATCAATCAAATGAAGAAACAATAGAAACAAAGAATGACGTGCTCGATGACATCACAAAGCCTTACGTCACAACGCCTTACGTCACAAGATCAGGCAGAACAGTGAAGCCCGTTGTACGCTTCGCTAGGGGGGAGTGATATGGGACATTCCAAGAGTTTCGTCATAGCAGGCTGTCAGCTGTTGTCGCACCATCGAGCGACGTGCGCCGGCGCTCATACTCATGTCTTCACTGCCCGAACGACATGTGTGGCCGCGATATTTATATGGTGCGAGTGAGCGGCGTTATACAGCGCGCGCACGTGAGAGCGAGATGGGTGCGCAACCGAAGATCTAGTTTTATTTTTCTATATACCTTAATATTTTGAGCTTTTTGGATACTGAATGTATATAAGGTGCAGTCAAGAATAAACGTGGTTCATTCCTTCGCCATTCGCCTTTGATTTATCTCCAACACACGCAGACCCAACAAACATTATAAATAATATTAATTATCAAAAGGTCCGGCAAAGGTATATTTTAACAAGGTAACATAATTAAACTATGTAAAGTTTATTCATTAACACCCTTGTTATTGACATAAAGGTCCACTAGTACAACAGTTCTAGCGAGTTTACTGCTAAACTAATTTCATAATTATTCATCATCAAAAAGTTGTTAAAACTAAACTAGAGGTAGGAGGTAGTTTTAACAAATCCAATAATATGTTCTTGTGCAAATAAATAACAAGAAAAGCCTTTTTGTGACATCCCACATACACTACCTATCTAATAAAAATACATTACAAAAACCAAAGTTCTAACTCACATATTATCTTTCCACAAATACCTTTCTATTTATACTCTGCCAAGCTTACTTATTTGGCCATCAGAACGAACATTATGGATCTTAGGAATCCTGTTCCGAACCTAATCTCGAGCTTTACGACATATAAAAGTTCCAATTACTTGGTACATTGCTCCATACGTGATCCGACGAACAAATACTTTTCACGATCTTACCTGCGAACAAAAAAACGAACAAATTAGAACAATTAAAATTCATCCCGAATACAATAGAGGTTTAGAGCCAGTTGTTCTCAAAGTCGAAGAAATAAATTTAGATTGCGACCCCCGAAATTTAAGTGTAAAGAACCTAAAGTAAAGACATAAATTCAATAAGTACTTAATTCCGAAACTATACTAAAAAACTGTGAAACTATACTAATCAACAATTTGTTAACAAACTGTATCGCATGATATAACTAACTTAACTTTTCAGTTCATGTGTTTGTACTTCTGTAGTGGTTTCATTTTGTGTTTCAGCGAAAATTATTTAACCGAATTATATTATAACTTTTTTTAATTAATAAGTGTAAATAATTCAGAATGGACGGAGATATTAGTTTTACGATTTTCTGGGACATTATAGCAGTAAAAAATATCATTTAGTATCAGTCAAAATGCAGACACTTTTTGTAAAAACTATTTAATGTCTAGCAATAGACGCTGTAGTGACAGCCTCATCACTGCCGTAGGGAAAAGTGTATACTCTTTTTATCAAAAAAAGAGTATACTTACAATTTTGTCAAAAGAACACAAAATACACTAGTCTTATAACGTAAAGATGGTGTCACATCTCGCGCTTCAGGCAATTTTTAGAATAGCTGCACTTAGTCTAGTTCCGATCGTTGCTATTGCATTTATGTTGGCACAAATACTTATTCTACTATCTTATTTTTATGTTAACAATATTATCTAATATATATTTTTTTTTTTTAATATATTAGCCTACCAAAGTGACTCCACTCTGCCTAATGGTAAGCAGTAAGTGGAATCCAGAAGTGGCGGACACCATTCCAAAAGCCAAACTACTGGTATGGTGGCCTCCACTATGGCGGCTTAGTGAGATGCTTTTTCACGCCCCGCTTAAAAGACCCAGGATCAAAACTAGATGGGAACACATGCGCTGGCAAAGAGTTCCAGGCTTTAATTGAGCGACAAAAGTATGAAGTGCTTAACCGTTTGGTTCGAGACCCTTTAGATTCCACTGTGAAAGAGTGGCACTTTAGTCCCGCACGTGTTGTTCTGGATAAAAAGGGAGAGGGTGGGATTAATTCAAAGAGCTCTTCAGAACACTCTCCATGGTAAAGGCGATAGAAGACGGCCATTGAGGCGATGTCTCTTCGCAGCTGTAAAGGCTCAAGGGTCTTAGTAGCCTCCGGGCTTCCGATGATACGGACTGCTCGCCGCTGCAACCTATCGAGTACATCCAGTAAGTACTGTGCGGAGCCATCCCAAAGATGAGAGCAGTACTCCACGCAGGAACGAACCTGTGTCTTATAAAGAAGACAGAGCTGCTCGGGCGTGAAGTACCGCCTCACCCTGTTCAGGACACCGAGTTTACAGGAGGCGGTTTTAATGACGCACTCGATGTAGTTCTTGGGGTTGAGATCTCGGCTGATGTCCATACCCAGGATACTTAGGCTATCCTGTAGTGTAATATATTAATTATTAAATTTAATAAAAATCAAGTAGCCTAACTTTGCTGCAATTAAAAGGTAGGAAAACGTCCCGCGTCGCCGCTCCGCGTGCGTCGCGTCGGTGAGAGATGGCAAAGTTTGGGAACCGCAGCGGATGATGCTCTACTAATTATATTAATAATTTTAATGGACGAAACGAGGGTGGCTATACAAGTAGCCGGCTTCAGTTGCATGCTTACCGTGGCTCTGTTTATATATTAAGTCAGGTACATACATATTTTTAACTCCGCATTTGCATAATTGCTAATGGTATTGTTTTTACTTTTGTTATTGAATGTTGTTAAATGTACGTGTTTACTTAAATATTTGTTTAGCAAAATTGTGTAGTGTTGATACATTCTGGGCTACAAATACAAAAGATATTTTTATATAATTTTGTTGACAAACAACGCGGTCTACTTGATAGTAAGTGATTTTGTAACCCATAAACATGCAGCATCAAGTTGTAGTAACAATGCTAGTAAAACACAACCATTCCGATGCTCAGATACGAGAGGAAAAACAGATCAAGGTAGGGGGTAATTGGGTCACTTGTATCATATTTAATTAATTAAAAAAAAAAACATTAATTATTAAATTATTAATTTTAATTTTACTTGTGCTCTTATTCACCAAATAAAAAACAGTAATATATGTAGATTTCAAAACTTTATGTCGATATTTAATAAAAGGGTAGGTACAGTTGAGATTAACCCCATTTATTTAAAACCCGCAAGGTTAATTAAATAAAATGCTAAAGCGTAAGATAAAGATAATCTAATTTCTATAACTTTTATAAAATGTAATAAAAACTCTTTTGATAAATGAGTTATTCATTAACATGGTAGGTCGGGCGTGAAACGACGTCCCTTCGCAAAGGGCGCTTCACTGTACGACTTTTAATCAAACTCACAACTCCAATTATCTTCGGATTTTAAACTTTACTAACCGTTTTCACTTATTTTCATTATTTTAAGTTTTATGAACAAAACTTTAAGGGTAGTTTTATTTAACTCTTAAAAGTCCAACGAACTAAGAATAATCTAGAATTATCTACTTTAGAATTAGGAATACATATAAATATTGCAAATTTAGAATTGATGTATAGTACACTTAACTAGCAATACACAACGCAGTTTCCTCGCACCCACTGTTCACTGCTCCAGTTGAAGCGTGATAATAAATAGCTTTAAACCTTCCTCAAAAATTTGGCTATCAAACTTAGATTTGGTGCAAATTTAAAATATTGAGTCGCTGTATTGTAACGGTAGTCGAAATCTGATAGATTTTTTAAATTAAAAACCCAATGATTAACGTCAAAAACGAAGTATAAAACCTCGAATAAGAGATCAAATAAAACCTTAAAATATATGTAGCAGTCTGTATACAACTCATGAATGAGGATATTGTGTCTTCTTAGTTCTTACTACAAATAAAGCTTTTAATATATCAAACAATACATTTCTCGATCTCGAGCTCAAACAAAACACCTCAATGCTAATCCCCTTGTTTTACTTAAACAAACACATATGAGCGTCATAGCTCTTACAAACATACAGCAAGGACATTAAAATGCATGCTGTTAGCTAAACCATAACTTATAATAATTCCTCGCAAGTTTATTTACATACATTAGTAATTAAAACATAGCGATGTTTGGTTAAAACATAACCATTTATATTTATGTCTAGTGGTTAGTGTAACTGACTGCGACGCCGGGTGTCGTGGGTTCGATGCCCGCGGAAGGCAAATATTTATGTGATGAACATTTATTTGTATTTGTCTTCAGTCTGGGTGTTTCCTATGTATTCTAAGTACGTATTTACAAAAAAAAATGTATCATGTAAAAATGTATTATATCAGTTATCTAGTACGCATAACTCAAACTCTGCTTAGCTTGGGTCTAGATGACGGTGTGTGATAGAGTCCACATATTATTATATTATATTATTATTTATTATTATTATTATTATCCGGCTTAACTCTATTAGCTTCCCTTTCTCTCACTCTCATAGAAAGGTGGTACGTGTAATCGATAAATGTTTTTCTTTTATCATTATTGAAATAGAAGACGGTAAAGTACAGCTAGATTAAAATATGCTGTATGAGGAGTTCTGTAAAGTACTTTCATTCTACCACCAACTAAATGAGGGTGATTAGGAAAATTTTCGCCACTAGTTGGCGCCAATTACACAATCTAATAAACCATTGTTGTGTGTGTACGACAAATACACATGTACAGGATTTAAATTAAAAAGATGCTTGCGTTGTAAGTTTTAAGTTAAAACCGAGTATTTTGGTGAATTGGGTCAGGCATTAAGCCGCGGCACATTTTCTACTCGACGACAAACAACGGTAACTTAAATCTCACACAATACAATGGTACAAGTTTTAAGAGGAAAACGATTAAAACTTAATTATAGAGAAACCTTGACTTTTGTTTGACAACAAGTGAACTTTTTACGTTATAGCGATAAAATGTGAGATTGCTACTTTGGATAAAATATTATACACTTTTATTATAACTAGACATTAGTCGCAAATGATAATATCCTTTTAGATGATAATAGGTTAAATAGTTAGGCTACACAGTCTATATTCTATTATCTAGATACCACATGATTTTGAATAATCAGATGTTTTAAAGCAACCTTGTATTCTTAGCCATTTAGCAGTATAGACAAACAGAAATACCAGAAAACACTTATTTTTTTTTATTCCCTGCTCTCGCTGTCTCTCACAACTCACACACACACACACAAACACACGGTTGTTATTGTGTACAATCCCATTGTTTTCAGCGTCACCTGCGCAGCACGCCGCGGTGCGGTGCGGGCGTATTGTTCACGTAAATCGTTCCGACGAGGTCTTCATAGTTTCAGGCAAACGAAAGATTTTATCTTTCGTTCCCTTGTTATTTTCGGAATGACGCAAGTTTTGTGAGTTAGTCGCTATGAATTCAATTGCAAAAAATCCAATCTATTTCTGATTGTTTATTTATTAAGGTCCCATTGTTTGTTTTCAGTCCCTTTTCCTACAAAGAAGACTTGAGCATTGATAAATGCGGGAAGCTCAGGTATCCTCATGAGGTTTCCTTTTTTCATACGACAATGATGGCTAAGATAAATTACAAACATATAAATTTGAAAAAGTCACATTTCTCATCACAATAAAGTAGGGAAAACAACTCGTATGATCAAAACACAAATAAATATATAATTGATTCTCATTAAGACTGCACTCACTAAACCACAAAATGTATGCAACAAAAACCAAACACTATTACCTCAAACAAAGCATCCAGGAGCACTTAATCTGCCTCAGGGGCAGGGCAAACAATCAACCAAGTGGCAGACTAGCAGCGGCAGGCTGGCTAGAGTCGGCAATAGCCGGCGGGCAGAATGGAGTAGAGCGGCTAGAATAATAGCGGCTAAGGTCAGACGGATAGTTTGTAACTACCGCCATTTGTAAGTTAATAAATTGGATCTCGAGTGCATCTCGGAAACATAAGCGAAGTGCTTGTTTGTGCAACGAGGTGAATTTGTTTTGTACGCTGTGTTACTCCATTGTTACGTATCAACAATATCTTTTTAAATCTAAAAATCTATCAAGAACGTAAGGTTTGGAAAGTTAGGCCTTTGTAAAATAATTATTACCTACAAGACTTTCGGTAAAGATTGAGGAGTTTTGTAGTTAAACTACATATTTTCTTAAAATAGCACGACATAATGATTATTTATTAAACAACATAAAATAATACATTAATTATTTCAAGTTTCGTAAGTAAATTAACGATAAAAAATATCAATTTTCTGTCAAACAAAAAAAAATCTTTATATTCATGAATCACCTAACTATTTACAGATTTATACTAATTACATACACCAATCCTATTAGTATTCAATCAACATTAACATAGAACAATGCCTTGTAATTAAGAAACAATAGAATCTACAATTTGTCACCCAATTAAGTCAGTAGTTCATATCAATTAAGTTTAATCGATATCAACTATTCAGACATGGTAGATTATATTCAACTGACTTCGTTACTAATATTAATTATTATAGGCACATATTATAATATTAGTAAAGAATATTAGATGTAGTCGCGGAGGTTCATTCTGATATTTTTTTTTAATTTTCAATTTCTTATTGCATATTTTAATCCGCTGTGTTTTATGAGCCTGACATTGAGCTTTTCCTGAAATCATTAAAGGCAGAGGAAACAAGAAAATTATACAAAAACTAAAAGACAAAAACTTTCAAGAAAAATTAGCATTAAGAACAGCTCATAAGATAAAGTTAAAAAGGGTGTAATCATGTGAAACAGCTGTAATTTTCTTAAGCTGTAACAATAATTAAACACCTTAATAATTCCTTTTAACCCTTACGAAGCGCTGAGATACTTTGTAAGCTCGTATGTTTCCACTGTAACAATTAATGGGGGTGCTTGCCTTACATTTACAAAAGCGAGGGAGGGTTAGACTCTAGTTAGTTACCCCGGTAGCGGATAGCTTTAGTGTTGCCAATAATTGGGATAAATAGATTCAAATTGTTATCTGTTTAGTTAAACAGAGTTACCAACTAATTTAATAAACTTGGAATAATTTGGTTAAATTGTATTGATATTTATTGAAGCATTGTTTTACACTAAGCAACTGATTCTGTGCCTTGAATTTACAAGCAAACGAAATGGACACAAAGAACGGGCATATTGAAGTGCACATTATCTAAAACTAAATCTAGGTCGTGAAATCCCATCGTAAAGCAAAATTGATCAGTTCCTTATCATGATTAAAGGAAGACGTAAAAGCTACCAACCAACTTTGCTATCTGAACCAAACATGCTGCTGCGTCGTACTAACAACGACGTAGTTGTTTCGACACACAGAAATATAATATCCATGTAAAGACTAGAGGCTAGCATTAGTTTAATAATCCTCCCTTTACAACTGTAAATGCGTCACAAGGTTATTTCATTCGTGGTGCAAATCCCAATTGAACAATTTGGTGCGTCGCAGACATAAAACTAATATAAAGACATACTTAAATCTAAACTAATATTATAAAGAGAAAAGATTTTATTTTTTGTATGTTTGTTCCGATTTAACTCACGATAAAAATCTTTTATCAATAGAAAGCTACCAATAGGACGGGTAACATAGGTTATTTTATTATGTTTAACATATTTTTCAGTCATTTTCAATATTTTAAGCGCCTTTGTAAATTTGATGCAAAACGACACTATTGCAAATTATATTTGCCGTAGTCGTTTGTTGTAAAACCGAATGAAACTTTTGATACCAAAGCGAAGCGAGGGCGAACATATAGTATATAAATAAATATAATCTTTAATACATTTTAGAGGGTATAGTAATAGCAATACAATACACGGTGACATCCTAGTTGGTAACATGGTCAGAAAACCGGTGGACCCTATAGAAGAAAGCTACGTTTAAGTGTAGAACTACTAGAAAACCTAGTTACAATTAAACGTATGTAAGAAGCATCATGACGGGTATTTATATGGACGGGACGGAACGGAAAATTTCGAACGTTTATTAACGTTTAGTCCCACTAGTTCGGTACAGGTGTTGTTTTTGCCAACAGAACTAATGGGAATAAAAAAGTCCTACTAGTTCTGTGAACAGATTTAGTCCACAGAACTAGTGGGAATAAACAATTTCGAAAATATCGTTTCTTACAATATGTATATGAAGAAGCCGCAACATTTACTCAGTAGTAAGTAGTGCATAGAACTGACAAACTGAAGCACGGATTTTTATTAATATTACTTATTTGTCGCAATACGACGATATCGCTTCGTACGACAAATACATTCATATAACATTTAAATTCTCTCAGTCTTACTTATACAAAAGTATTAAAGCACGTATTTTTCGTCACACATCTCAAATGGGAATCGCTCTTGTTGATTATGTTTTATACGGATAAGTAAGAGTGACTGAGTAATACATCTTCAGGGAACAATCGTAAAAAGATATATATCAAGATACATCAAGTCATTGTCAAATTTTAAGTGCTTTACAATGTTCATTCAATCGGATAAATGAATACTTATTGAAGTAAAACTCTTTCACGTTTACATTTTACATCTTCTATTACTATCATATAAAGCGAAAGAGTTTGTTAGTTTGTTTAAACACGATAATCTCTGAAACTACCTGTCAGATTTAAAAATTCTTTTTGCGTATGATAGCCCAGTTTTTGGACAAGGTTATAGCCTATGTAACATCACGCTACTGCCGACGGGGGCAAAGCAGTAACCAGACGCTGGTGAAACCGCACTGCGGGAAGCTAGTGTAGTACATTAAAATTATTGTCTTATAATAGCAACCTTTTAATAAGCCACTGCAAGCTGCTGATGCCACGCTTCTTCTCCCACTCTTCTCTCAGAGAAGACATGAACATTGATCGACTCGCTCCTTACGGCGGCATAAGTCTAAATGTCAGAATGTACTAATCTCAAAAAAAAAACATTGCCCAAAATACTCTTGCTCAACTCAATTTATGATCTTTCTTTTAAATCCAAGTTTCTTTACGATGTTTTCCTTATACCGCAAGACAATAAAGTCCACGGAAAACCTAATATATTTGTATATCAATACATAAATTTGATTTAACTTATCAATTTTTGTCAACAAATAAATATTACAAAATATTACTTGAAATATTTCGATTCAAAATTGAAACTGCGACAGATATTCATAAAAATGATATATTTTTAAGACATAAATCTGGTATTACAACATGGAGGTGCGATAAATAAGAGGTTTTAAACGTGAATATTAATACAGAATCTAAATATTAATATTGGGAGATAATTTAAATAAACACTTTTTTATACACGACTACTGCAAAACGAGCTAATTAATGTTTTAAACATTGCGGTTTTCGACGTTAACACATCCAACAGTAATACATGTAGATATAATCAGCACTGTTTGTGATAATGGTATAATTTGTGGTACCAAACTGTCAGCTGAGTAACCTACTAAATATATATATATTTTTTTATTATTGTTACTACTACTTATAGTTTTATTGGCAGTTGAAGTGTATGTCTGTCTGTAAGCATGATCTTTCTTTTTACAGAAATTCAGAGGCTGGTAAGCAGATCAAGATCACATGAAACTATCATCGACTTTACGCTCTTATTTTATGTCTTTAGCGTAGGATTACAATCAACATCAGATAGGCCACTTGTTCGTCTAACACCTCAACATAAACTGCCAAGTTGTCCTATAAATATATCACATAGAGACGATAAACGTAAAACAAACAAAAAGAAAACAATAACATACCTATTCAGAAAGTTCTTGTTAACCTACCTACGGTTGTAAGAAGTTATGAGATATAAGATACTATATAATGGTGTTCGCCGTTGTATTCTGTAGTCGATTGTTACATATTTTTATAAGCCCCAAGCCAAGTTCGAAAGAAGGTCTTATAAAGACATATGAAAGGCGACTTTTTATCTAATAACATATTTTATAAATCTATAGTAGTAATACATCGACTTTTACTTAACACCATAATCCACAGATTACGAACGGGATTTCAGCAGACGTACCGCCCGGCGCTTGTAAGTTTTTAATAGCGTCAAAAACTGTCGTAAGTCCGCATTGCGAACCGTCACAAGAAATATATTATAAGGTTTGTAGGGCAATAAAATAGAGCCTTATGTGACGTAATCGCGCCGGTGGTGGCCGGTAACTGCTCAGGTGTAACTTTACTACGTTTACTTTTTATAGTCACTCTTAGCAAGCAGCTTAGTCACTCTTAGCACATTTACGAAAACTGTTTCATGGGTTAAGAATATCATTTATTGTTTATACAATAATAAGGTTCGTATTTATAGCCCATTAGCAAAGACCATTGGAATCTTTATGAATGGTTTGATATCTGTGTGCAATAAAAATTAAATATATTCTGAACTGATCGTAGGACGCGTTTTCAAACCAGGAAGTGGTAGATCGCTGTCTTTTAAAAAAGGTCACAAAAATAAAAAAAGTATCGATCTGTGGAGTCCACCACTTCTGGATTCCACTGACTGTTTACCATAAAAGTGAAGTCACTGTGGTAGGCTAATATATATATTAAAAAAAACCAGTCATACGAATTTTTTACATTAAATCAAATAAAGTCAAATTTATTTTATGCATTTTAAAACACTGTTACTGCCATCGGGTATTCAACTTCTAAGAATCAATGAATCCATCTTCCGTATTGAATAAATTATATCTATCGGCTCCCATACATCATCGTCATACTTTTCCAACTTCAAACCGATATTCCTTTGTACGAAGAATGCCCTACTTTTATTCGAGTTATCTTTAATGGCTTGTGAATTATAAGCTATTTAATGGTCGAGGAAAGAAAGAAAGAAAGTTTTTATGTAGATATACGACTGGCTCAAATGGCAGGTAATGGTTTACGATCTTAAGTTATAGATTTCTTTGTATTTATTCCAAATAAAACAACTCTCCTCCGCATTGGCAACTGAGATTTACTTCGCAACTAATTGCCTACTAAACTATCACTAGGAAACAAGTCATGCATGTATCTTAGCAGATTTTACGAACACATTATTAGCTACAAAAGAATAGAAAGTGCATCTAAACTTGTTACAAATATTTTATTTGTTTTTCTTATCGGTACAGCTTATTTGTTGGTCTGATAGGAATATTTTTAATTCAAATTTGTTTCCATCTACACAACTTGGTATCACCTAAAAAGTGTATCTACCGGGTACAGCTTATTTGTTGGTCTGATAGGAATATTTTTAATTCAAATTTGTTTCCATCTACACAACTTGGTATCACCTAAAAAGTGTATCTACCGGGAAAGTGTATCTCAGGGGAATAAATTCATATATCTACTCAATAACCTGTTGGTTTATAGACAGGAACGAAGTATGCTTGATTGAAAAAAACGACTGTGTTAATTGTCTATTTTTATTTTATTCCTATGATAGATACAAAGTTGTGTGAATGGGGACAAATTTCCATTAACAAAATATTCCCATCAGACCACCTATAAAGATGTATCGTTGAGAAAGAAAATAATTGGTTGATTCAGTTGGTCCCATTGGAATAAATATTTCTCAAAATAAAATAAATGATCAACTAGTTGATTAGATTGGAATAAAACCCTTCATTGGATTCCATTCTGCACAACCAGTTGGTCGGTTCAGTTGGTTGGAGTGGAAGGACAGGTTTGCTCACATGCGTTATTTCGAGGATACCTACTTATGTTAATCTAAGAATAAAATAATATCATTCAACATCGTAGTTTTATTTTGTAACCTTTTCCTTATTCCGACTTTCTCGTCGCTCAGAGACAATATTTTTTCGAATTCCGTACATTCATTTCTAATGTGCTCGATAACTTGATAGTCGTGTGAGGCACAAAATCTGTAATTTTTTTTTATATTCTACCAAAGTGACTCTACTACCTGAAGTCAGTGGGGTCCTAAAAGCAGTGAACTTCATTTTCATTGAAGGATCTCTCAAAATTGCGTCATGTGGCAATCGAACTCACATTTAGTAGTTATTGCAAAAACAACAATGGTGTAGAATTAAGTTAAATAAATGTCTGAACATTAGTTGACCTTAATTGTTAGAGTGCTGTCAGGTGTTTGTAATTTCTCCAAAATAATATGATCGTTAATTATAATTTTTATTCTGCTATCTGGTTTGTAAAAATAATTGTATTCGCTTTTTTAAACTTAATTTGAAGTAAATTGTAGCAGTTATGAGGGCTCAGTGATTTTCATTTGTAAGAATTCTAGCTTTAGTAGGAGCAGGCCTACAGGAAAAGTACGTCTACTTTAAGTACTTACACAAAAACACTGTCAAAGAAATATTATTTAGTTAGTGTTGTTTTATTTAATAGTGTTAGATTTACGTTTGACCAACATTTTGACTGATGTTAAACAATGAAGCACGCTTATATAGAACCTATCTATTTACTTGATATGACATCCTTACTAATATTATAAATGTGATAGTAACTCTGTCGGTCTGTCTGTTACGCTTTCACGCCTAAACCACTGAACAGATTTTGATGAAATTCGGTATAGACATAGATTAGACCCCAGGGAAGAACATATAACTTTTAACGCAAAAAAATTGCTATCGAAAAATCGCCAATGTATAAACATTCATTCACGCGAGCGGAGCTGCGGATAACAGCTAGTATTTCAATAAATAATGGTTTCCTAAGCGATTTAGCATTGTATTATCAGCAAACGTATTTACCTTCGATTTCAAGTAGAGATTGCGGTATAAAGATACATAACATATATGACAGTTGCTACTAACGATTAAGTTGGTTTTCCAATAAAAACAAAAGAAAAACTTAAAAATCTGCATACATAATATGCTATTAAGATGTCTATAGCGACTTGTCTATGGCATGTGCACAGAAGTTGAATCAAATTGAATCACAGATTTAACATTTAAACTCGAATAAGAACGGTTACGTCTCTGTGATACTTGACAAGTCGAACTTGGTAGATAAAACTTCTTCGATAAAACTTAAAGTTGGGACAAGTTCGTAGATGCACTGCAGGGAGATTCCTTTATCAGTTCATGTTCGGATTAATCAATGGTTTATGTGACTTTATAAAGGTTTTATATTAGTTAAATTGCATCTCTTTTCCATCGAAGCTGTGGTAAAATCTGCAGCAAAAGCATCTGATTACATAATGTCTGTCTGTCTATCTGTTAATCTTAAGGACCAATCAATGGATTTGGATACAGGTTTTACTCTTAGATAGTGCGTTTTCCGAGAGAGGTTTTAGTATTTAATATATTACCGTATCACCTATTTTATAGGAGCTGAGCGAGTTAACGATTGAAGCGAAAGAAGCTGGAAAACCGCTACTTTTTACTTTTGATACCGATCTGAAGCAAGTGCAGGTCCAAGAGGTCTACAAAAGAGGAATCATGGTTTTACTGAATAATTGAAACTTTCTGTAATTTTTTGTTGCCTAGGTACTATCGAACCAAGCGAATCATGATCCACAATTAGCTCATTTTGCCAATCCATCT
Source organism: Parascotia fuliginaria (assembly GCA_963082885.1). NCBI lineage: Eukaryota > Metazoa > Arthropoda > Insecta > Lepidoptera > Erebidae > Parascotia > Parascotia fuliginaria. The sequence goes on along the minus strand of OY720180.1, from coordinate 18,748,113 downwards.
AAATGCAACTAAGTCGAAATTAGCCTGAATACAGAATCCCTTAGCAACGAGATTGTTATCTTTTCATTAGAAACTGTCAATTTGACCGAGTACACCAGTGTTGTTATGTTAGTATTAAAAACGTCCTAAGTGCATTATACACTATAGACCTTACAAGTTTGACAGTTTTAAGCAATCTATCAGCTGAGAGGGTCATAATTTAGTTGCTTCGATGGAACATTAAGAGAAGATAAAGGACATTGATAACCACACCTTATGATCTTCTTCTGCAAGAAAAAGCTCTCGGAAATGTCAATGTTCTTTTTAGTTTATAAAAAACACTTCATAGCGCTTAAGAAACACTAATTTAAATATAGAACCGATTGACTCTAAAAGCCTGAACTGTAAATCATGAACCTCATGTTAACAAGTTGATACAGACAAGTTTCCAACTGTAGACATGACAATTGATGACGTCGCTAGTTGATTGTGACGTGAACGTCGTGTTCAAACATGTTGACATGTTCTCGAAGTTGCCATAACGCATGTTCGTGTTACGTGTTCTATCAAACTGTTATGGTAACTTGTAAACTTAGATTTTGAATCGGTTTCTGTCTTTGTGATAGTGGGAATGCGAGGTTGAGAGTTCAATATTACAAAACGATTTTTTAAATTTAAAAACCAAACAAACTTGTATAAAAAAAATCCATAATTTGAGCAAGACGTCCACTGTTGGACATTGGCCACTTTCAAGCGTCTCCATTTCCACATCCATCACCCTTTTATAAAACAAACATAATATCACTCAAACCCACCAATATCAACAAAATGTATACTTACATATGTATGCTATGTAAGCATAGAGGCGTAGGCAGTACGTTATTAGTTGCCTGCATCCTTTGATGTGGTGTTGCGTTGATTCAGTGGTTCGGAGGAGCTTTGACAGTACTTACACGTTTGTTTATTTAATTTGGTAGAGCTTTGATTCTATTCAAACACTATTTAGCTTGCGATTTATACGGGCTACCTATCTGTTTGCAAAATCAAATATACGGCGTACATTTTCATATGAAAATTACCGCTAATATTCAGCTTCATTCAGCCATAGTTCTAATTAGGTAATGTTGTATACGTACTTGCTGGTAATATGTGGTTTGCGAAAACTTTGATTGTATATGAGCACGCCACAATACGAAAGTCTACTGTAGGTACGTTATATTTGATATTAGCCTACCAAAACGTTACTCTGTCTGACAGCAAGCGGACAGTGGGTTGCAGGAGTAGTGGACACCAGTAGCGAAGACTCACTTTTCCGAGGAGAGAAGCCGGTGGGACTATAATATTTCGAGTTTCGGAAAACTAGTTAGTCTTTGAGTAGACACTCAAGCAGTGATAGGTATAAGGAGGTCAGGACATATTTTAAAAGGGAAGCCGGAAGGAATTGTGTTATATGGACGCTTCGCCACTGGTGGACACCATTCTAAGAGTCATTCGTGTTAATTTACTGGCACAGTGACCTCCACTGTGAATGATGATTATGATGCTGACTAAAATGTAACTTATATAAATGTTACGTAGGTTTTAATTTATACCATTGTTTACTGTTCAATTGTCTCGCCATAAAAAAGCACGTACTTAGTTAATTATTAGTAATATTGCTATTCTTCTGTTATCTACACCAAATATAAAGTTGATGAGTTTGTTTGAACGCGCTAATCTATGGAACTACTAGTCAGATTTTAATCATTCTTTTAACGTTTGATAGCCCAGCTCTTGAGGAGGTTTATAGCCTTATAGGCTATGTAACATTACGCTACTAGCGACGAGAGCAGAGCAGTAACCAGATATGTAAATGAACGCAGGTGAATGAACCGCGTTAAGTTACATATCTAGCGGGAAGCTAGTATTATTAATTGTTATATGACACTCAATATTTGTTGGAAAGCTATATAATTTGTGACACGTATGTTTCCTTTACAAATTATATGAAACAAGTTACTTAAATATTAATCACGTAATTGTAGCTCATGTCTAATGTGAAGTATTTTAACGTGGAAACGAGGTCATCTAGTTAATATATTCTTTGATCAATTTTCCTATGGTTTTTTACCTAAATTGTTGTTTTAATCTTATAAGGGTGACGGACAACTGATGTATGAGGGCGGCTCAAGACCGGCCACGGTGGCGAAAATTGGGGGAGGCTATGTGCAGTGGACTTTCAGGATTAAGTCTTATTTTACCAAAACGGCTCCACTCTGCGTGGTGGTGTCAGTAGAGTCTAAGAATTAGCCCATGATTCCAATTGTTTTATATACATTAAGTATGAAAATTAGATTTTTTTTTATATACTACTAAGATGACAAACAAGCGTCTGCTTGCTTTCTTCCTTTCCTTATTCTAGTCTCATTTTATTGGAGTCGGTGCAAATTATTATTTTCTATTCCCTTTTAATAGCGTTTATTTGAACACACGCTTTCTTTCATGTCCTCCCTTTAGGCAAGTCATCCATCCTTCTTCCTTTACACCATGTAAATCTAATAAGGGATTAAACTATTTTTAATCATCGGTATATTTAGTTGAATAATGAATTAATTAAGAACCAAATATCTGCAAATTACAATTACTTGGTATAGTATGTTGCGATGGAAAATAATTAAATCACAACCCGCCGGCAAGCAAAGAGCTTCATCAAATAACAAAATTCATTAAATGAACAAATAATATTGGGAGAGACGAGGTTCGTTCCGTTTGTATCTACACCATTGCTCGTTGAGGACAAAGGGAACTATCTTGTTACATTGTGGAACAGCAGTGTAATTTGGCTGTGGCGATATCGCCATACTCCAACTTTAACCAAGGACTGCACTGAATAGGAAACCGGAAATCGTATTCCATTTGAGGTGAGTCAATGAGCAGATATTAGAGCAAAAGTTTCAACAAAATTCAATTTAAACAATCACAATATTTTTTTATGTTTGCCTACTAAAATGATTCTGTGCAGTCAATTGAGTCCATGAATTGTAAAATTGTTTACTATGGCAGCCTTGTCAGATACTTTTCACACATTGATAAAAGAAAGCACATGCGCTGATAAGTTCTCAGGATTTCCCAGACCATTTATGTATAGTCCGTGCTAAATATTATTAGATTTGATTATGACTGTGAATTTCTTATACCACAAATAGAATTAAATCAAGTAAGCCCATGTTGCTATGGTTACGCTCTTTGGTAAGTCTCCAGCCCGCTCCAAACTGAACAAGAAATTTTCAAAGAGAATCTCTCTGAACCGAATTCCGTGCGTTACATTTTACAGATATCTATGTAGATATAAACTCACAAAGGATTAGGGTTCCCTTCCGTAATGCACATATTAGAGCACTCATTGCGCTGTGAATTTTCAAGTAATAACCGACTGAATGTACATGTGGAGTATGCAGTTTATGCTTCTATCTAGTCGAAAACTAATGAGATTATGAAATAGCTTGGTTTGGTTAAGTAGAGAAATGTAGTTTGCGATTTAAGAGAGTATTATTTTTTACTATTGTGAATTTATCATAGAATGTTTAAGCTTAAAAGATAAAATATGCCGAGCACTTTCATTCTGCGGGGCTCGTAATAAGTATAAAGATAATTTTATGTTAGAAAAATATTTTAATGCCGGAAAATTACCTAATGGCAATAAGCCAGCCCGCATTACATCTGTGTGTATTACTTTCAGGATAACGGTGTGATACTTACAAGTTTAAGTATGGAATGAACTCATCTAACTAGATGCGAAACCAGGGCCGACAGACCATTATGTACAATGAAAGGCCTTTGGCAACAGTCAATGTCTTTCGGGAATTTATTAATAAATTCTTATAAATTAATAACAATGGTTGCGATGTCTTATAATTTAAATTATATTATGTACTTTTCTTCTTTCAAAAAATTATTCTTTTAAAAGAGCTTATCTTTTGTAGACAGTACGAGATATCGTACCGTAACTTTTATATTCGTTTGTACATTCGTAACTTTTATATTCAGCTATTTTCGAACACACAAACTATTTGTATAAACCGATTTTTAAAAGAATAGAAGAGATTTCTCAATTCTAACGTATATTTTTTTTATATTAATCTATCAAAGTATATTACAATAATCATATCTATTCATATATTTTAATAATCTTTCTATTCTTTCACAACAATATTCGATACACCTTATAATGCTGAACATGAATAACGCAACCCAGTTAACCCTCGAACGATTCAATCATACAGCGGTGAGTGATGCCTACCTGTTGAGGCTCTATCAAATATTTAGGCGAGGTTTTATCGACTGAGGGCAAGACGTTATGAAACTAATTAAATTTGATTGGTTCATTGTAAGGTTGAGTTTAGTGAAGAGGTTAAATTTAATTAGTTAGTTATTTTGGCTCTGGGATATGTTGGTCCAAGTGTCAGAACGTCTAGTATGTCAATTATTAGCCATGTCAATGAGAACTTGTTTTTCACTATAATGCAGTTATGGTCGCCTTACTTCGTCTGGTGTCGCATTATTTTAACACGTTTCCATTTTGTCATAAGATATAATTAATTGCTCAAAAGCTTTTGTGACAAACTACTGGAATAGTAAGTCTCCGTGGACCCCACGGGAGGAACAGACAGGGGATTCAACTGGAATGCATCCTGGAAGTATGGCTTTCCTATTGTGACTGTGTAACGCTTAAAAGACTCGGAATCGAAATTGGAACAAAACACAAGGCAGTAAGAGAGTTCTATTAAATGTTCCCTATATTTAATATTCGTGTAGGTACTCATATAGATGTACATATATTGTGTATCTATTTCACGAACCATAACAAAATATAAGAAAATACTAAAGTTAATTTACAATTTAAAATCACAACAAGAATATTATAGTACACGTGTTCTAAGACCAGATGAATGCCCAGCCATCCTTGTGCCTGCAAGTTATTAGTGCATGCAGTACTAGCCTCAAAGGCACCTGGTAGCTCGTCAAAGCAGCCGTTAATACTCTTGTAAGCCCACATAATAAAGCTAACGTTTGTACTGCACTAATTATAACCTATGTTATTCTGTCGTAATTAAAATAAATTGTTCTTTAGTAAGTAGTGTTTAAGACGATTTAACATACTTAAATATTTTAAAAACTTTAAAAGTGAAACGAAACCGGTATATAAGAAGAAATAAATAAATTTATTTTTGTTGCAGTAGGTACAATTTATTTATTTGCTTTATTGGCATGATTAATTTTTATCGGCGATTTCTACCCCATGCGGCTCAAATTCAGGCACCGTTGCATAAATTGCTAGTCGGCAATGTAAAAGGTTCTCATCCCATTAGTCTTAGTGGCGATACCTTACAGGCATTTAACAACTGCAAGGAAAGCCTCGCGAACGCTGCACTATTGGCACACCCTGATTGCAATTCCAAGCTCGCATTAGTCACTGATGCATCGGACACAGCAATTGGTGCCGTATTACAACAGTTTCAGGACGATGGCTGGAAGCCATTAGCTTTCTTTTCGCGAAAACTTAGTCCTTCCCAAACTAAGTACTCGCCGTATGACAGGGAACTATTGGCCATTTACGAAGCCATTAAATACTTTCGCCATATGTTAGAGGCAAGGCACTTTATCATTTATACCGACCACAAGCCACTTACCTTTGCTTTCAATGACAGGAAACGCAACTGTACACCGAGACAATTCCGTCATCTGGACTACATATCTCAGTTCACCACCGATTTAAGGCACATATCCGGCAAAGACAATGTCGTAGCCGACACCTTATCTCGTGTGGACGAACTTCAAATGCCAGTAAGTTCAGACAGGATAGCGGAATCACAACTCTCCGATCCTGAATTGCAAAAATTGATACTGGAAGGGTCCTCATTACGTTTGGAGAAGATACAGGTACCTGGGAGTCGTACATACTTGTACTGCGACGTCAGCACAGCGTCCCCCAGACCATTCGTTTCTAAAATGTTACGGAAACAAGTTTTCGACAGTTTACACTCTCTCAGTCATCCTGGCATATCTGCAACTGCTCAATTAGTAGCGGAACGGTTTGTTTGGCCGGGTATCAGGAAAGACTGTAGAGAATGGGCACGAGCTTGTCTCGCATGTCAACGTACCAAAGTAAGTCGGCATGTTTCCGCTCCTTTGGGATCATTTAACTTGCCTCGTGCCAGATTTACTGAGATCCATATTGACCTTGTAGGTCCACTACCCTTGTCTCAAGGCTTTAAGTACTGTTTAACAGCAGTCGATCGATTTACAAGATGGCCAGAAGTCATACCTATCGTCGACATCACTGCTGAAACAGTAGCGAAGGCTTTAGTGACAGGATGGATATCACGCTTTGGATGCCCTAACAGCATTGTGACAGACAGAGGTCGTCAATTTGAGTCGTCTTTGTTTGAGCAATTATCTAAAATTGCTGGTTTCCAGCACAAACGTACAACAGCGTACCATCCAGCATGTAACGGTCTTGTGGAACGCTTTCATAGGCAGCTTAAAGCTTCTATTATTTGCCATTCCAGCGAACGTTGGACCGAAACCTTGCCGTGGGTACTTCTCGGTGTGAGGAGTGCATTTAAAAATGATCTCCAGGCGTCGTCAGCTGAATTAATTTACGGTGAGCCACTTAGACTCCCTGGAGAATTTTTCGCACCCAGTACTGTTGGTACTACTGACCCAACGGAATTTATTGCCCGTATTCGTGCTTTTGCACAGAAATTACAGCCTATACCAGCCTCTCGCCACACTCATGGTAAAATATTTATATTCAAAGATCTTGCGACCACTGATCACGTATTCCTACGAGATGACGCATCACGTGGATCCCTACAACCAGCTTACACAGGCCCTCATAAAGTTATAGAAAAGGGAGATAAATATTTCAAAATTTTATTAAAAGGCAAAGCGGTCACTGTTTCCATAGACCGTCTTAAGCCTGCATACATATTAGCTGACAAAGTTGACCCTAATACACCTTCTAATAATACTCGATCTGGTCGCTGCGTCAGATTTCCAGATTATTATCGCCCTTGACGGTCTCTGGAGGGGAGTGATGTAGCGTACCTACATGAAGAAATATAGAGAGGATAAGAAATATTAAAAAGTAAAAACTGTCAATCTGACTTACTCACTGATTTTACTCCTTCTATTTTTTGTGGAACATTGTGAAAATTTTGTAAATCACAATATACGATATTACATAATATATAAAAGCAGTCTTATTTCTACACAGATTATAAAATAATTTACCTAATTTTATAGCCACTTCATTGTCTTTCTGTATATTTGTCAAGACCTCTTTTCTCAGGAACGCGTAAAGGTATCAAGTTAACCCACGCCCCCAAATAAAAAACGGCGCCGTATATTTCATCATTCGTTATTCATTGATCCGTCTGTCTGTCTGTCTGTCAAGATGTTTTTATGACGAGTAAGTCTAGTCTTTTAAAGCTGTAAAAATAAAGTTCTAACTACATATTTGTTTAACAATAAAATAATTTTTAGAAAAAAAATAAAAACCGACTTCAAACAACACCTACATGTTCAATCCTTAACTAAAAAGTAGAAAATAATATTTTAATTACTTCATAGCAAAGAACATTAAAGGGGACTCAACGCAATCCTTGATACCTATAATACTTTACTATTTATAATTTTTAATTAGTTATTTTGGAGTCGGTGCCAGCCAAGAAGGATCTTTAATTCTGCCTTTGCAGCAAACTTTTGAAATGCACGGGGCGGTAATGGCACGCGAGGGGGATATGCCTGAGTGCACTACCCGAACGCGGTCATACTCGTGAAGGCAGACGTCATTGATAGTTGTGTTCAGATATACATAAAAAATTTGAGGCGCACTTATCTGATTCCGTTCGATTTCTTGTATTAAATGTATATTATTCATTCATTCATTAAATAGATTAATCAAGAAGGTTTTTTTTGCTAGTAGGTAGGTTATTTTTATAAAGGCCATTATGATCCTTCTTGGGTGGCACCGACTCCAAAATAACTAATTAAAAATTATAAATAGTAAAGTATTATAGGTATCAAGGATTGCGTTGAGTCCCCTTTAATGTTCTTTGCTATGAAGTAATTAAAATATTATTTTCTACTTTTTAGTTAAGGATTGAACATGTAGGTGTTGTTTGAAGTCGGTTTTTATTTTTTTTCTAAAAATTATTTTATTTTTAGCCTTTTAGTGGGAATTAATTGTGTATAAATATATTCAATATGGGTAGACCTACTAAACGTGCTGCGCAAATGAGACAGCGCCGCGCCGTTTGAAAGAAAGTAGACACGAGAGGTAAGATTGTAAATAGATATATATAGTCCTTGTCAACACTTTCTCGATCGCTAAACCCTGAATCCCAGAAACCACAAATCAAAACAAAAAATGTATGATCTACCAACAATAAAGAATCATCAAAAATCATAATTTAACTGACCGAGCAATCGCTTAATAGATATGCAAAAAATAAACAGTGGTGCTGTAAAAGCAGGTTTAAGGGCGCCCATTGCTGTTGTAATTTCTCACGACCATAAGACCTCCAACTTGGCTTAACGACTACCTAATTATAGTGATGACCATAGTCTACTGCTTCTAAACAATGAAGACGCTGAAAATGAAACAACACAAATGGTTACTCATCCAGGGCCACTTCGTTTCTAACAAAAAATGAAAAAAAATCACTTCGCACTTGTAGCATGGACATGTCAATGTCAGAAACTTCGTCGCAAAAGAAATCGACGTGTTGCTTTACACATCTTCACTTCTGGCATACGTTTTGTTACAAAATATAAAATTGAAGCTAAACCACTAAACCATTCTTTATAAAAAAAACATGGGACCCCATTTCAGAGTATACCCTTTCAAATAAAAGAAGAATTTTCAAAATTGATTTATAAATGACCGAGTTCTGTTGTAACAAACATACAACCACTGAACCATTTCTTATAATAAAAAAATGGGACCAATTTCAGAGTATACCCTATCAAATAAAAAAAAAAATTTTCAAATCGGTTCATAAATGACCGAGATATGAGGTAACAAACATACAAAAAAAAAAAAAAAACATACGACCCGAATTGATAACCTCCTCTTTTTTGAAGTCGGTTAAAAAGCCGTGAAATTTAACAAAAAGGTTCACACAGCATAATTAAATTCGAAAACCAACTTCAATTTTTAACCGACACCATGGCATAAAAAACATCTTTGCTCTGTAATGCCCCTCTGGCCAACCTACGCTCTATATACGGAGAGCTGGGGTTAAACGCTCCCACAGGATAGTGCTAAGGTTAATAACAATAAAATTGCCTTGCTTTTCAGTTTCATCGCGGCGTAGTGGTAAAGGAAATTACGGAGAAAGGTTTTGTAACAACATATAGGCTACACATAGTAGTATTTATAAAATGTTTTATGATATCAGATAGAGATTAATAGAACTATATAATACAAGAAAAATAAACTTTAGATCTTAGGCCGGTATTACATTATCATATAAATATGATTTCATATCTGTCAAATTCTATGATCATAGTTCGACGACTCTCAAACTATGATCATAGATAATCACATGTAGTTATTATACCGCCATATGTTCTTCATTTAAAAAAGACTTACACATCTTTGATCATATTTCTATGATAGTCTATTATCGGCCTTACACAAACGTAAAATAAGTGAAAGTTGGAAGCGAACCGCACACACGAAATCGTATCCAGAATATATGAAAATACATAATATGCCAGTCCTTTAAAATTGTGCCCAAATTAATTCAATAGTAATACTCACTCTCAAGTATTTTCTATTTCCTTGTTTTATTTAGCTAACGGAAGCTGGTGACAAATAAGTTTAACTGTAAACCTGTAACTTTCTAAGTCACTGCATATTATTAAGGGCAGAAAAGACTAAAAGCTAGATTATTTGTGTAAAGTCAAAGAGTTGCAAATAACCATGGCACAGTCTCCAGGAGAACTATTAAGTTAAAAGGTTTTCATTAACTCAGGAGCGAGGGACCGCTTCCACGTACAATAGGGTTGCTACAACAAACAAATACTGATTATTTTCCTTTACAATTGTTGTTTATACATCCAAAGGTCGTCTGGGAGAGATCGCAATAAACGATAAGAATTTATAATTAAATTTTTAAGAAGTGTAATTTGTAATACGTGTGTAATGAAGAATATTCTATGTACTATATGTCTACTCGGTTATGGGATATAGCTGTTCACAATATCCCAAATTGTTATATTACCTTTCAATAATACTACATTCTCAAAATATTATTAATCTCTTACACTCGTAATACTGCAAATTATATAGAAAACGGATAACCAAGAGTTACACCGTATAAAACCTTAATAATCTAAGTTGATATTGCTTTCGTTCACCGAATACCTATTGTTCGCACTTGAAGCATTGAACTGCATCTGTTATCAATTTGATATGAGAACAAAGATCTTATCAGGCATCTGGCAATATGGCACGGCTGCCATTGGCAACAGTTGTCACACTGTTATTGAATTGCGCGACTTGCCAGACTGAGATGTCTACGACGAGGACTGAATAACAATAAAGTTATTTAAAACGATTTGTTGTTTTAAAAATTGTAGTATAGTCAAGTTAACTAAAGGAAAAAGGATTAAGTTTATAATAACATTTTTTTTTGTTGATATACTTATCAATAAGATACTTCTTTATTTGTTAACTAACCACGCCCTGCGGCATCGCCCGCGCTGAAATTGGTATGTGTTTGTTTGTAATTAAGGTAACTCGGGTATTAGGTCGATTTTTATGACAAAAAGTATCGTATGTCCGTCTCCGGCACAGAATCTATGTACATATCAATTTTCATCGAAGTCGGTTCAGCCGTTTAGGCACAGTATTTATAATATTAGTATATGTTTGAGATGTCGTCCGCGTACTTTATTGCATAATTTCAGTTATTTAAAAGCGTTTTTGCATAAAGATAGTGATTGGACTCTTTATACTACGGTCGAAATCATGTTAAACAATTTATTAAGTAATCTTCTTTGTACTTGTCCTTAAAGGCTTTTCACTATTAATTTCTTAATATGAATTATCCCAATTTTATAAACATGAAACTAACTATAGATTTTTCAAATGCCGATCAAATAGTAAATGAACCAAGGTTTCGACAATTACTTACTCAGACTCAGAGAGCTTATTCCGCAATTATCATGACCCTATTCCTCGTTCCAAACAGAATTCATTACGAACCTAATACAAACTATTTTACATCAATTTCAGTCCATTAGGGACTTGCCGGCTCTAGTAATTGAAATGTATTCATCACATTAAAAGGGAATGTGTTTTAGAAAAAGGATTCGTCTTGAAGATTTATTATCGATGTGACGGCAGGTAGCTTGGCAAAGACACAAATAGCGCATTTCCTGGATCTGCACGGCTAGTTTAGTAACTGATGCAAACTCGGTGCCACCTCGCCCTAGCGGTAATTTCTCACAAACTTTCCAGAATATTCCAACTTTATTCCAAATGTCTCTGGATTTTTACATTACCGCATACTCACTGGCTCATTTCTTGAATGTATTACTCAACATTGCAAATTTGTACATCTCGAAGATTGTAAGCGATGTCGTAGCTGGTCGCAATATCGGAGACATATTGAAAGTATGTATTTTTGCTTATTTATAAAAGTAAATTATAACATTCGTAAAAAAGTATTCTAAACTTGTAATTTAAAAAAACCTGAATTTATAGTGAAGATGTATAAAAGTAAGAACTTATTATTATTTGGACATGACTTTAAATAAATGTATTAAAGACTGATCGCTCTCGCACTAGTTGAAATTTTATGGCAGACTTTACAAACATAATTAAAGAACACAAAAATGTGTCATTCTAACCGTTCACGCGTAAGACATTCAAAGAACAAAACCTAAAATAATAAATAGCCTGCTAACGACGAATTATAATATTTTATACCAAATTTTCACAGCAAACAAAGATATTTTTAAAGTAAAATTTGTAAAAATAATTAATATCCTCCATTTACAGAAGTGCTCCGCTATTATAATATAGATAGCTTTAGAACAAAAGACAAAAAATTAAAAGCAACATTATAATTTCAAAGGATAGTCTTTTAGTAAAAGGTCACAAAATGATTAAATATTAATCGATAGATGAAACTGACTAAAATAAAAAAAAATATACCTATTGTAGTATAGCAAAAAACTGATTACCGTTATCAAAAAGTTGATAATACCTATAGACTATCGTTACAACGAGCATTGTAGATTCAAATCATTAAAATGTTAGTAGCCTAACGCTTGCTGAGAAAAAGAGAAAGGGGGAGGAGAGTGGGGGAAGACAGAAAGAGAGTCCTGCTGGCTGCTAGGTGGCAGAATAACTCTTGATTAGACTTACACTTTGCCACTATCTTGACAGAAAAGTAGGCTTTACCTGACGCAGGACCGCAGCTCTTACAAACATAATAGTAATCTTATCTCTTCTATAATCGGTGACAAAACCACAAAGTTGTGATCTATATTCGTATAAGAATATTCAACTTGATACCTCGTACCCGTACGTTATTCCTGTGTTGAGCGAGCTTTAATATTTCATCAGTTCGTTAAAACTACCACCAAGCAACATAAAGCTTTGTAAAACAGCCGAGAGGTAGTTTGAGGTCAATGTCGTCCGTATTCAAAAGGCTTTTGAAGGCGTATCAAATATTTATGAATGACTAAGGTCGATTCTAAGTTAGCAATAAAAACTACAAATTAAAAATAATACTTTACAAACGATACATACAGACGTACTGACTTTGAAGTTCTTTTAAAATTGGATCACGTATGAGACGTCGACACATATACCATGTAGGTACTTCCTCTGCGTGATTAAGGACGTCAAATTTGGAACTATACGAGAGAAAAGTACAGATTTTAGAGATTTTCAGACATAAAAAATCCTAATCATGTAAATATATAATCAACAACCACTGTTCTAACTTTGGAAAGAGATAAAAATACACGTTGTTTAATAATTCCTAACAATAAAATAACAAGGCTCACGATATCTTCTTAATATAACTGGAATGCAGACACCGTGTGTTCGAGCGATTGAAAAAGAAAATGAATTTTCATGTATATACGATAATACTTTCCCACTGCATACTTTTAACATTGCATTCCTACTGCATACCTTTTATTGGAGGAAGCTTACTATATCCCAGGTTAATTTAAATGATTTCTGACGATATCCACACTATAATGTCTTTAATATTGTAATTTACATATTTTATTTTAAAATATATTGTATTCGTCAATCCTTATTAAACCGCCTGCGGCTATAATGCCACCTCATACTCTACTGACCTTATAATAGAATTCAAAATCAAATACGTAATAAGAAAAGGTTAAATAGTAGGTGATTTAACGATTTTGTGGTTAACTGAGCCCACAGCCCTTGACAATAAAAGTACCTAAGTAGTTACCACGATAATTTTGTGTAAGCGTTTATGTATATGGTAAGTACAGCCTCTACCAATATGTGGTCGAGTACAAACACACGTCGCTTCCTCAGTGCAAAAATATCCTAACAAAATAATTTTGTTTGGAAATTGTCATCTTAACATAATCAGAATAAAGTTTAAAATTCATTACAATAATTTGGCATGCTATGACCGTTTTCCGACATGTTACGTACTATCGACCCGTCCGACCGACGGTCGCCGAGCAGTAATATTTTTAAATAAAGGGACCCTTTTCTGCCTCGTTGGTATCCGATTACAGCGAAACACAGTATATTCTCGTTTTATTATAACTCATTACAACTATCTGGTAATAAAAAAGTTAAAAAAGGAGGGACATATTGTATCCAAAAAAATTGCAATCAGCTTATAAAAGAAAATGTGTTTGACTTCTACTTTAACGCTTTAAGGATCGCAAGGATCAGCTTTTGCATAATTTTAGCTCTCTGAAAACCTAATGTCTACCTACATTAGACATTCTCTCAGACTTGGAACTTAGGACATTACATTATAAGCGTTTACACCTTAAGAGTGGCTACGTCGCAACTTAGTGTGATTTTTCGTGGTTTTCAACTTTATCATATATTAGGCGCTAAGTATATTTTAAAAATATGTTCTACTAACATTTTAGAATAATAATAATAATAATATAATAATATTCTACCACATTCACACAGCGCCATCTAGCCCCAAATTAAGCAATTATATTTGCTTGTGTTATGGGTACTAAACAACTGATATACTTATAGTACTTATATACATATATTTTTTGTAAATACATACATATTATAGATAAATTACACCCAGACACAGAACAAACAATCATGCTCATCACACAAAGGTTTGTCCTGGGTGGGAATCGAACCCACGACCACCGGCTTAGCTGTCAGAGTATGTAAAAGCTGTATAAAAAGAAAGTAACCATAAAGTTATTTCACTATGAAAATAACGCAGCTTAAGTTTCCAATGTATTATATATAATAATAATATGTGGACACTATCACACACCGTCATCTAGTCCCAAGCTAAGCAGAGCTTGTGTTATGGGTACTAGATAACTGAAATATAATACATATACATACTTTTTTTTTGTAAATACATACTTAGAATACATAGGAAACACCCAGAACTGTAGACGCAATAATTTCACTTTTTATACAGCTTTCACCTAATTCTAAAATGTTAGCAGAACATATTTTTTAAATATACCTCCGACTACCACTTAATTGCGACGTTGCTACACATGAGGTATTTATAAACGCTCTTACTGTGTTGTTCTTATGCATCAAATTCTTCTACTTTTTATAGACCGCTTATAGAGGGGTTCTGACCAAGCAGTCACCGCTTATAGAGGTTGTAATAACTCACTTTGTTTAAATCCAGTGTTCAAATACTGCGACATCATACTAATACATTTGGAAAGTGTTCAGTTTCTGGGATACATACCTGTGAACAAAACAAGATTATAATTATTAACTATACTGCACCAAGTTAATGGTTAAACAGATAAAACCAGGCAAGTTAGTACGGTTGGGCATCAGATAACTGTATGTGACTTTCTTAAAGTTTAATGTCATGTTTATTTTTCATGTTACTGACATAAAATGAAAGAAAACACCATAAGAAAATGAAGTAAGTATAACAAATAGAGAAGTATATAAATATACACCACCTTTACATTGTCATGCAAATTTAGCCAGAATCCATTTGAGTTTAGATAATTCCAGCAAACGATATAAATTACATTCATTGTATATTGTAATACATACAAACAGAATATTATAAAATATTTCAAATAATCAAACTTTTCTATAAGGACAGATATCGAGCCTCTAAAATACCTAAACAAGTGTAATATCTGACTGTCATCCAAATGGCGCGCTCGTCAAAATAACTGATTACTTTTTAATCCAGTCAGATAGGGCATTAGACTCGGGCTTGTAATTAGCCCGATGCCACCAAGATTTGCCTGGTTTAACTCATTTGCTTAGAAATAACCCGAGATGGATGGGCTCAATCGTAAATGTTTTCGGCTTGAAGATTTAGGTAGATTAAATATTAAATTACTGTATGATTTGTTGAGGAATTTTACTGATTTTGTTTGAGGTTTACAATTAAAAACAAATTTCTTATCAAGGTAGGTATAAAATAATTTGAAGTCTATTATTTGTGTTGCAGTATCAGTCCAGTTCTGTAAAAGGATCTTTATCAGTTGCCCTAAAGACTTTCTTGACTATATTAACGACACCTGTTTTAAAACCTTTATTCTAATGCCAAACACGTTGTGAATTCTTAAACTTCAAGTTACGTGGAGCATCTTACGAATTCTAAAATATATTTTTATTGATATAGTTACATCCAGCACTATAAGAAGCTATATAACATTTTCTAAAGCGCAGTTATATAAAACTGTTAAAATCCTGAACGCGAAAGAAACCAATATCGGTTTTTGTGTTCAAACTTTATCTAATTCCCTCCATTTAACGTGGCATGTCTGGACCACGAAACTTGGGACATGTTCAACGTCTACCAAGTTAAAAACAAGCTATATTGAACTGGGAAAGCATTTAAGAAAAAGCTGTTAAACCAAAGAAATTAAAAAGGATCGTAAAAAATGCAGTTTTGGTCGACCGCGATAACAGTGGTCTAACTAATTCTATAGTTACTTTTCAAAGTTGCTAATTGCAAGTCTATATTGATATTTTACGTTATACTTTTATTTAGCAATGTCATCGCAGAAGATGAAAAAAGACGTGCATGAATGATGAAAAGTGAAATAACGATTGACAGAAGGGTAGAGAAATATACGGCGACTTCAAGACCCAGGGCAGAAAAAGTGTTCTCTGCAATGATACCAAAGCATCACAATTTGACTTGGACTTGGTTTCTTTGGTTGTCGCTGTCAACATGGATTTAAGAAAGAACAGGTTGCACTTGTTTGCTAAGTCTCAACCATAATGCGTCGAAAAGAAGCAGTTTTGTGCACTACATAGAAAATGTTCACTGTTAAAAAGACCTGACATCCAAAGTATGGTGGTTTCATACCAATATTGTTTAATCTTATGTATAAATCATAACTATATACCAGCCTAGGTAGATATGCCAAAAAAGGTCCCTCGCTGTCATGTCGTATAACTAAAATATAAACAAAAAAAAATGGAGTTTTATTAAAACAATCAATTTATCGATAAGTATGTAGTACAAACCAAATCAAAATTATCGCTGGCACAATATTAATTAATGGTAACAAAGCCGTGTTTTTGACGTTTTATTTGAAACATACATTATTATTGTGAGAGCAAGCATATCAGAAGCTAATTTATGTTAATTAACACAGCGCCATTATGGCGGAGTGTACAAAAATTTAAAAGCGAAATTCAATTTCATACTTTATTGAAACACTAGCTGCGCCCTACGCCCTTCACCCGTTCGAAAATTGGTATAACTTGAGAACGATTTTTGGGATAAAAAGCAGCCTATGTCCGTCTCCACCGAATCTACCTACATATCAATTTTCATCGAAATCGATTCAGCCGTTTAAGCGCTGAGTGGTAACAAATAAACCCACACACACACACATATACATAGAAACCAACTTTCGCATTTATAATATTAATATACACAGTTTTACGTTCTTTTTGGACGTGGTATAGAAACCTACCAGTGTGAACAAGTGTAATATTAATAGCGTATCCATCAATATTATCGATACTTCAGCCAAATAACGTTACGGAAAGGGTTTTCCATAGTCATATAACGGTAGCAGTGTTACTTGTTTACCCGGTATAAACTGATTCACTGGTTCATTATATTCTAGACCCTATTCCTCAAGACTAAGGCAAGTCTATCAGATAAATAGACTAGAGTAAATACGACTAAACTAGAAAATCGTATGCAACCCAGCCTAGCCCACAGCCATCCTCTCTACAAAATACAAAGACGGCTTTTCCTTTCCACATAAACAATAACATTATCTAAATTTATTAAAATAATCTTATTAGTTAAGCAGTTGTTGATTCCATTGTTTGGAAACAACGCATGTATAACAATGATAGTAGTATTAAAATTCGTTTTGCGGCGGTGCTGCCAACCGCATTGCGTTTTTTACACATACATTAAATTACCTCTATTTCTAAACAATGTTAGAACTAGAATTTATACCATTATATAAAGCGTTAGAGTTTGTTTGTTTGAACACGCTAATCTCTGGAACTACCACTCAGATTTAAATAATTCTTTTTGCATAAGGTAGCCCAGTTCTTGAGGAAGGTTATTGGTTATATAACATCAAGCTACTGGCAACAAGAGCAGAGCAGTAACTAGAGACGCGGGTGAAATCGCGCTGCGGAAAACTAGTACTTTCATATAAAGCGGAAGAGTTTGTTTGTTTGAACGCGCTAATCTCTGGAACTACCAGGGGATTTGAATAATTCTTTATTTTCTTTTGCGTATGATATTTAAGATATAGGCTATGTAACATCACGCCACTAGCGACAGAAGCAGAGCAGTAACCAAAGACGCGATTGAACCGCGCTGCAGGAAGCTAGTATATTTTATTGTATCTTGTTAATTGGTTAAATCACGGATTATATAAAGTTATTATCCTACTGAAGACCTCCTTTTAAACAGAGAACATAAGGGCATTGATCATCACGCTTGCCAAAAGTACCAGCATGAACGTAAATAAAAAAGGCACATTGCTATTTGACAAATCACATCCGTTTCGCACCTCGTACGAATCGTGTGCCTAAACCAAATGGTTTAACCTACTTGTTATCACGACAAACATGGCAGCCTTCACTATGGCGGGACTTCGCCACTGCTTGGCGCTGACACCATCTTTAATAACCAAGATTAGATACTTGTTACCAGCCAAAGGCACAATCTTTACAGCTGTCAATACAGTACATTTGACTGGCCTGTTGGTCTAGTGGTTAGTGACCCTGACTGCTAAGCCGGAGGTCGTGGGTTCGATTCCCACCCAGGACAAACCTTTGTGTGATGAGCATGATTGTTTGTTCTGTGTCTGGGTGTAATTTATCTATAATATGTATGTATTTACAAAAAAAAAATGTATATAAGTAGTATATCAGTTGTTTAGTACCCATAACACAAGCAAATATAATTGCTTAATTTGGGGCTAGATGGCGCTGTGTGAATGTGGTAGAATATTATTATTATTATTATTATTATTATTTCTCAAAAGGCATTAGTGATCTCCCAAGATTATTTTATATATGCCTTTTCTCTATTATAAATCACGAAGCTGGTTGAATGGTTCCATTCCTCACATTTATTCTGATCTCGACCACCATATTGTCAGGAAAATATAGACCTTATTTCGCAATAACATACAAAGTATTTTTAACCGCACAATAATACAAGGCACAACAAAAAACAGTACATTCTCAAAGAAAAATAAAGTAAGTGCTTTTAATGTGCAATCGTAAGTTGTCCGGTCCTGACTGTACGGGGTCCGGACGTACGGATGTCCGGGGTGTGCGGATGAGTCGGGTGTACTCATATATTAAGTAACATGTAGAGAAGAACGGGAAGAAACGTAATGGATTTTAATTGTGGTTCCTACAGTTTTTATAGAATACATTTATTTTTAACTTGTTAAGTTATCCTTAGCAATATGGCTTTTGCTTTATCAATTATAGATAGGTGTATCATTCGTTAATCTAATTCTTTACTATTATATATAGCGGTAGAGTTTGTTTTGTTTGTTTGTACGCGCTAATCTCTGGAACTACTAGTCGGATAGCCCAGTTCTCGGGGAAGGTTATAGACTGTGTAACATCACGCTACTGGCGACGGGAGTAGAGCAGTAAGCAAAGACGCGGGTGAAACCGCGCCGCCGAAAGCTAGTGTACTTATATAGATTTAGTTAAGTATAAAAAATACCAAACTTGACCGTCTTCTTAGTAATTATTCGATTCATTTATATTTACACAAACATGACTATGTGTCTTGCTGCTACATCTGTGCTTTCACTACACCCAATCTATATCCCCCCCAAAAAACTCCAATAGAAATAAATTTTGTTTATAATAACATAGAAATAGAAACCGTACCGGAATTTACACTACTTGGCCTATCAATAGATACCAATATAAACTGGAAATCACACATTAGAAAAATAAGAACAAAGATTTCCAAATATAAATATGCCCTCTATGAAGTGAAAAAGGCAACCAACCTGCAAATTGCCCTGGCCACATATTATGCATATGCTTATGCATGGTTTAGCTATGGCATAATATTGTGGGGCAACAGTACACAGTACAGATGCACCAACTCTCTTCATACTTCAAAAAAATCTTGTTAGAATATTAGTAAATATCGATAATACCGACAGTTGCAAACCCCATTTCAGAGAACACAATAACCTTACTCTACCGTCCATATATATCTTAGAAAAATGTAAATTTGTAAGAAATAATCTAAATTTCTTTACGAAGAGAAGGGACAAACAATTACAGTACACATTACGCCATAAAGATAAGACTTAACCTACCAAATTCTCGTTTAAAACTACACTCTGACAGTACATATGTGATGTATATTAAAATCTATAATAAATTGCCTGAAGTAATAAAAAACGAAACTAAAGGTAATATAATTACAAATAAAATAAAATCGCTACTATTATGTAAATGCTACTACAATATAAATGAATACTTAATTGACAAATTCTAGTCGGTATAGGTACTTATATCTAATAATATATGCAATAAAATTAAAATACTAATTCACATAAATATTGATAGAAAATAATATAATAATAAAATTAATATAATCTATATACATAATATAATATAATAATAACTAAAACATATATAATAACCTAACCTAGATGATATTATGACATTATTTCAGACATTAAAAAGTAGAAAACAATAGATGAATATAATTATAATAATATGGTAGTATATTACATAAATCTAGTATTTTTATTAAATGAAAGCCTTCTTCCTTTCTTCTAACTTTGCTGTGCCCGACAGGGTCCATAATGATGCCATGTAATATATATCTGTAACATCTTATCTACATTGTGGAACGCAAATAAAATATTGAGTATTGAGTATATAACATATCCCAGAACCTCTCCTAATTAGCTCTTTATTTTCAGTATTTCATATTACATCATATATCCATGAGAGAAAACTTCGCTAAATCTAATCTTCTTTTCCTCTCAACAAGTATATTCATTCAATCTATTTGTTTCATTCGTTTAATCAACCTATTCATCTTTCTGAAATCCGGTAATACTCGTACGTAAGTAGGTTATATAGATAAATATGAATCAATTCCAATTTTACTAGTTTAGTAGCACAAAGCAGGCAATATACGCACACATAATACTATGTATTATGGAGTCGCCCCTACGCACTCAATGACTCGAACTAACATAGTTAAATTTACTCGTGTGGCTAGTAGTCCAGTCGAACACACATATTTTTGGTTATAATATATATTCTTATACATATATGTATATAAAAACTATTTACTGGCCTGAGCTTAACTAGACGGAGGCTTTAAAAACTGGACTTTAGCGTTTTGGACTGTGTAGTCTAGTGTATCTTGTTTCACAATGTTTAATAGCTTTGTGGTGCTTTTATATTCACTTGTAATGAGCCTTCTAGCGAATGTTACATTACAGAAAAACAAACGAGAGCATTCTAGCGAAAAGACAATAAATTTGCAATTTTTTTTGAGCTTTTAATAGCAGAGTAAATTTTTCATTTCCAATATCAATACGAGTATTTACTTGAACGTTATTTTGTTCATTTAGTACATTTCGTTCATTTCATTCATTTGTTTATTCGATGATTTTCTTAACGTGACACTAGGACTATCTCTAACTCCCAGGTAACCCATTACTTACAACAGGTCCTGTATATGTTATACTCTTAAAGCGATTCCCACTACAGTTTAATAGCACCTATTATTTAATTTTATTCACTTGCAAACCAACAATTAAAGTTGGTTAAAAAACCAGAAATAAAATCGCATTTAATTTCTTAAACAACCTTTCGCGGCGAATTTTAAAAGAGATTTATGTACATCTCTAAGATCTTACAGACAACAAGAGGTAAGCCACTAACTGAGTAACCCTTTTTCATTAGCCTACCAAAGTGACTCTACTGTGCCTGATGGTAAGCAGTCAGTGGGATTGTGGCCACCATTCTAAAAGTCATCGTCTCAAACTGCTGCCATGGTAGCCTCTACTAAAGTGGCTTTATGAGATACATTTTCACGCCCCGCTTAAAAGTATTTATATATGCACTAGTAATGTTCCAGGCTTTAATTGAGCGTCCAAAATATTTAGTAGGTTTCTTCTTGTTTCTTTAAAAATACAACTCCCGCACTAGGGAACAAGCCCTGTGTCGCGTGAGACTTTACAAACATACAACTAACGGACACAATGTACACCCAGACTCGGCACAAATATTCATGGAACACACAAAGTTTTGTCCCGTGTGGAGATCGAACTCACAACATCGTGCACAGCAGTGCTTGCGCTCCCACTGCGTCACGGTAGCAGTCAGGTACAGACACGTTTGGTTGAACACCCTTTAGATTTAACTGTGAAGGGTGGCACTGTTACAGGAAGGGAGTTGCAATAACTGATGAAACGTAGATATTATCTTTCTGCTTACCCGTCGCCCTTAATATAATTTATATAAACCAAAATATAAATTCGTTTACCATATATTTATTTGCCATAGAAAATTTAAGGCTTTTGTAATAATATAACAAAATCCTCCGGTTCAATGAAAACCCAGGAGCCGTATTGTTTTCCATCTTAAATTCAATTCTCTGGAGAAATTTATCACACCGCAGTTGCGCCGCGAACTGACATACAGACAATATAATAAACATTTATTTTAGATTTATAGACTTATCTTGTATTTTTATAGTAACCTACTATTTATTTGTATTTTAACTTTAGCTTGGGAATAGAGAAAGGCTATGGAAGTAGTAAATTAACGTCTCATCAAATAGGTAAGACTTGCTGATCGTTTTTCCAAATTACACGTATTTGGCAACATTTTTGAAGTAAAATGCTGTGATGTTTTTGCACTATGATATATCCTTCAAAAAAAAAGCACAGGGTAGCCATTTTAGAAAACAATTAACTTTCATTTTATAGGTATAATTGGTTTTGCTTCTCATGTGTCAGGCAGACCCTAAAACTGGGTTAATGTTTTACCCAGTACGTACTACTATCTATGTATGTATACATATACTCGTACTAAGCAGAAAGGTAAGACTTTGGGAAAAGAAAATTGCTGATAAGTGATCCGACTGCTCGGAGACAAAGAATATCTAGCGATGCTAAAATGCAGATGAGTGGTCTTTGACCGTTGATTATACGAGAACGAGATTAACCAGACGGTAAATTTTCATTAAAGTTTTTAAAATCCATACTAATATTATAATGCGAAAGTAACTGTGTCTGTCTGTCTAATACGCGTACAAGTCTCCTCAACTAATCTAGACTTTAAATAGACCTAACCGTGAAAACGTCGCCTACATAGATAAGTTAACCCGTCGAATGTCGGTAACTGTGCCGGGTAATTAACCCGCTGGTGAGACGACACGACCATTCAGTGCTAAGCTTAATTACTTTTTCTCACTAAATGAGTAACTAACCTTCGTCGTTATGGCAGACTAATAAGCTAGACTTACAAGATGTAGTGCTAAAGTAAATTATGTCTCTTTATTAACCGACTTCAAAAAGGAGGAGGTTATCAATTCAGGTCGTATGTTTTTTTTTTTTGTATGTTTGTTACCTCATATCTCGGTCATTTATGAACCGATTTGAAAAATTTTTTTTTTATTTGAGTGGGTATACTCTGAAATTGGTCCCATTTTTTTATTATAAGAAATGGTTCAATGGTTGTATGTTTGTTACGACAGAACTCGGTCATTTATAAACCAATTTCGAAAATTCTTCTTTTATTCGAAAGGGTATACTCCGAAATGGGTTCCCATGTTTTTTTTATTAAGAATGATGTAATGGTTTGGCTTCAATTGTATATTTTGTAACAAAACGTAAAGAAGTGAAGACGTGTAAAGCAACACGTCGATGTCTTTTGCGACGAATTATCTGACATTGACATGTCCATGCTACAAGTGCGAAGTGATTTTCAAAATTCATTTTTTGTTAGAAACGAAGTAGCCCTGGATGAGTGACCATTTGTGTCATTTCATTTTCAGCGTCTTCATTCTTTAGAAGCAGTAGACTATGATTATCACTATAATTTGGTAGTCGTTAAGCCAAGTTGGAGGGTCTTATGGTCGTGAGAAATTACAACAGCAATGGGCGGCCTTAAACCTGTCTTTACAGCACCACTGTTTATTTTTTGTATATCTGTTAAGCGATTGCTCGGTTAGTTAAATTATGATTTTTGATGATTCTTTATTGTTGGTAGATGATCATTTTTTGGTTTTGATTTGTGGTTTCTGGGATTCAGGGTTTAGCGATCGAGAAAGTGTTGACAAAGACCTTATATCTCTATTTACAATCTTACCTCTCGTCTATACTTTCTTTCAAAAGGCGCGGCGCTGTCTCGATTGCGCAGCACGTTTAGTAGGTCTATCCATATTTAATATATTTATACACAATTAATTCCCACTAAATCACCGGCCGTGGTCACAAGCAGACTGGTGAGGCGATGTCACGGCTCCGTATGTGAAGTAGATTCTACTTCACTTACGGAGCCGTGACATCGCCTCACCAGTCTAACCTGGTCGAAACGTCAAGCAAAATAAGGTATGTAAATACCTAATGCATGATCGCGTTAATTCCCGTATGATTATAAATTTACTTCATAAAAATAACCTACCTACTAGCGAAAAAAAATCATCTTGATTAATCTATTAATATATGAATGAAAAATATAGATTTAATACAAGAAATCGAACGGAATCTGATAAGTGCGCGTCAAATTTTTATGTATATCTGAACACAACTATCAATGACGTCTGCGTTCACGAGTATGATCGCGTTCGGGTAGTGCACTCAGGCATATCCCCCACGCGTGCCATTACCGCCCCGTGCATTACAAAAGTTTGTTGCAAAGGCAGAATTCAAGATCCTTCTTGGCTGGCACCGACTCCAAAATAACTGATTAAAAACTATAAATAGTAAAGTATTATAGGTATCAAGGATTGCGTTGATTCCCCTTTAATGTTCTTTGCTATGAAGTAATTAAAATATTATTTTCTACTTGTGACTTACGAGTCCCGTGACCCAGAGATTGTTTCAACTTTTAAAAAACTGCAGGCACTAATTTTCAATCCTATCTTTATAGAAACAAGACCTGGAACTCCTGCGGGACTAAGTTACATAAAGTTCAGTTCCAAGTTGGTAAGTAACCGCCCGAGACTCCACACAGGGAAGTCTTAAAATTATTTACTTTCTACATTTTATACGTCGCATTAAAGTATAATGATCAAAGGAGTCTTTTAGACAAAATTTAATCAGTAAAATGTTGACTGAAAAAGTTTGTGAGAGAAAATCTACTTAAGTCTCTTAGGGTTCTTTAGCGATCGGAATTTAGTTTAATTTTTTATAACACTTTTTTTTAATATATAGTCAGGTCGTCGGATTATTCGAAGTTATATTGGCTAATAATAAAGGCTTCAGGAAGAAATGAAATGCTCTAAACGAATATAAACACCGTATCAAAATCCAACGGATTTCAACGGTGTTTATTTTCGTCTGGTCGTGTGGTTTAAAACTTAGCGAAGAAACAGACAGGGAAAATCCTATTTATTAGAGATATAAAAAGAGGAAATTTATACTTATAATATTTGCGAGCAAGCAAGATTTTTAATAAACTTTACAAAGGGCTCTTTTAATTCAATTATAACGAAGAATTATTTGGCAGACTCATTTGAATTTAAGACACAATTTAAAGGTTGCAACTTAAGATGCTTGAATGCATAGCTTTAACTTTGTTCTCATGGGTTCTACCTCACCAGTAAGGGCTCGCACTACGGCAAACTAGTTGTAGGTTAATTGACATTTTGTTATTTTAACGTTCATACAGTCACCGATGTGATCTAGATTATGCTAGATGAAATATAAATTGTTTTATTATATTCTAAGTTTTTCTAGATTTGTTAAATTATCTGTTACGGTTACCTTTTGGTAGGTACCTATTTGATTTCAAACACAAATATCTGTAATTAAATTCGTGTTGCGTTTGTGTTTTCATTAAATAATATTATTTAACAGGAACTTTATTGAGACATAAATCATTTAATCAACTTATAATTTAATTCTTAATTATACAATGCAAAGTTTGTATAAGTATTAACGCGATACATAATAGGTAACTATTTATGTTAACATACCGTTGTTAGTCGACGTTTCGGCTAGACAACACTAGAGAAAAAGGTGTAAGGGTCATTTTTATCAGCATTATACCAGCTCGTAGTTATTATCATACTGCAGAGATAGGCCTCTTTTCTTAGGGAAGGCATGAGCATTGATCGTTACACATGCTCATAAAGTGCAGGTTTCCTCAGAATGCTTTACTTTGCCGTACAAGGTTCATTTTAGATATATCAAGTAAAAATATCAGAGCCTTACGAACGAGTAACTTGGTCCAATTAATAGAAAAAGTTATGAAAGAACTTGATACGGCGATAATTGAAAGGCGCGGTAAACTATTATCGACTGCGAGAGACTTAGGGGGCGTAGCTTATACTGAACATAATTAAGCTACTTACTTCGAACAACTTTCATCATATATCAGAGAAGTAAAACTACTGGAAGTGTTTGATTGTTGTTATATATTTAAGATGATGTAATTTTTTATTGTACCTATTGAAGTAGGTATGCCAAGACCAATAGTAGTACCTATAATTGTAGAGATAGGTGGGAGCAGCGGTCGTATTTTACAGGACCTAATATATTTCGATAGCAAAATATACACTTTTTGGCCGGCAATTGTATTAGACATTAATCAACAAGCAAAATACTAAAATAAATTTACAGATGTACTCAATAAATATGACCGTCTTCTCAATAATTGCATTCGATTAATTTTTAACCTTCGTAAGTATGATCATGTGTCTACTTATCGTTCTGAACTCCATTGGTTACCTATTCGTCAACGCCGTAGCTTGCATGTTCCTACTACGCTTTATTCTATTCTTAACTCGCCTTCTCCTCCTACTTACCTAACTCCTTTCTTCCAGTATTTATGCTCCACTCACGCCAGAAACCTTTGTTCTTCAAATAATCTTCTCCTTGCGTGTCCGTCCCATTCAACTGAATTTATTCATTCCTCATTTGTAATCCAGGCTGTTCTTCTCTGGAATGACCTACCTTTTTTTTTTTTATTTAAGCCGAAAGTACGGGCTCTACTCTTTGAGAAACTGTTGGAATTATTAAACGTTAATTGTCTTGTTTTTGTACATATTTAGTGTTTGTAGTAGTATTTATTTATTATATGTTATGTATGTATAATAATTGTTAATCAGTGTATATATTTATGTATTTTATTATGTTTTTATGTTGTTTTACAACCTATACATTTCTTTTTTTATTTATTTTCATATCATGATTTATTTACTGCACCTACTTCGTTTATCTCTGCACCACCTAAGGTTGACTGGTAGAGAATGCTTATAGCATTAAGTCCGCCTATGTACCTGTGTGCATTAAGTTTAAATAAATAAATAAATAAAATATAATATTAAAAAATAAAAAGCTCCCCTGCCTAAAACAAACTGAAAAGAAGGTAATCCATTTTTTTCGTACCGTTAAATTGCAATATTATTATTCTCACGTCACCACAATTAATACGAATTTAATGACACCTCATTATGTTAAATCCATTGCGCCATTTAGGCTTTAGAGCGTGCCAAAAAAATAGACATACTACAATACATACGTACATACACACAATCGCTCGAAAACATTACCCTACTTCAGGCAGTCGGGCAAAAACTTACCCTCCCCGATTTCGGCAGTCGGGAAAAAAGTCGATATGAATATGAAAATGACCATAAAATGAATATTAAATTATAATTCTTTTAAGAATAATATCGTTATAACTAGTAAACTTAAGCTTTCTACGAAAATATATTTCTAAAATGTGAACAAGAAAATGAGTAAGTAAAACTGGGGTCCGATGAGATAAACTTGTTCTTTCATTACTCTATATAAGAATGAACGAAGGTATTTGAGCCAGCGGTCTGTGCCGTCAATTACTAGCTGGGAAAATCTTAAGTTACTTTGGAAAAAGGAAAATGAAGCCTCTTTGGAATAAGGTCGCAATGTTGCAATGATTTTTACTAACAAATTTGAATTGGAAGATGGTTTTTCATATTTTATATTGATGCAGCCGCGCATTGTATTGAAATTAACAGAACTGAACTATTGTGAATATAAATTAACTTGTAAAAATTGACTCTGCTTATTATGTTATCTGATTAAATTACTGTGTGACTTCAAGACAAAAGTGAGCTTAGTATTACAAAATTTGCATCGGTTGTTTCAACTGATCAAACTGGTACAACACATTTTACGTGACGTGCAGGATTACTTTACAAGCTATATATATATAACTTACGAAAATTACCTCTAATTGTTGCTAAAACAAACCAATTTACATTGAAATTGAATGTATTATATTATTAAGACACCCGCGTGTATCTCACACGTACTAAGTCGGTTAATCTATCCACCCATAATATATAATAAATTCAATATTAGAGAAGAGGCGTGGACCTACATCCTTTCTTTTTAATCTCTGATGGAAACGGAAGCCAAACAAAACTAAATAAAACGTAATTTTTGTTCGATTTCAAATAGCGCTCGCCGATTGGCCAGTCGGGGGCCGTGCTCGTTACGTCCCTTGCTGCTTGCCTGACTTACACATATTTCACATTTAGCCACCCTACACTCGCAGATAATCCCGTCCGGCCGGTTTTTAATTAAAAAGAACAAGAACTTTGGAGAGATTTTGACTGCATTTAATGGATCGTTCGCTAGTTGAAATTATTAACTTTACGACTTACCTCAGGATATGCTCGGCTGATTTTATGAGGCCGTAAAGTCAAGTGGATTATAATGAAGTGTGGAGTATGATAATAATCTAAGATTCTGCGTTATACATATAAAATGTACTAGGTTTTATCGGCGACTATGTCCATATAAAAATGTTATCGTTCAGGTAACAAGTTTAACAAAGTTGAACGAATTTGCCAAATCGTTTTTAGGATCAACTCTTTTTAGGTAGTTTTGTTTTGATTGGTTAGCAGTCGTTTTAGTGCTCCTAAAAAAACCGCTGCATTGATGGTTCGAATTGAACATCAATTGTGCTTGTGACGCTTTTAAGGTTTATAAGCGACACCATCACCTACCATATACTATCAGGTCATTTTTCTCGGGTGGTAATGGAACCCAGGGTAAGATTCTCTGCGTAACCGTAATGACCAGAGAACAGCTTTACCTGCTAGATCATAGTGCTGCTTTAAACATTATTTTAAAACTTTGAAAATCAAGCTGGATACTATTTGAGCTCAGGGTAAAATCACACTTAAGTATCTGTTTAATATTAATAACTTAGTTTACGATAACATTATTATTATGTACGAGGTTTTAAGTAGTTACTTGTTGAAGTAACATCACTCCTCGGAGGGTAGGGATCGTAAAATACAAAACAGTGACGTATCTCGTGACGTCATAAACATGCGAAACTGAGGAATAATAATCATTGCAGAATTTAATGGACAGGACATAAAAAAAATAATATTAATTGTATAAAAAACGAAGTTAATTTATTGTATATATTTATTTACGAGTATATACGCCTATATATTAGTGTATGTATTGAATATGTAAATACAATTTATCATATACACCAACAAGAATAACTCTTATTTTTCCTTTATTTTCAAGTCCATTCAAAGGTTGTCTGGGAGAGATCGCTTTTAGCGATAAGACCGTCCATTGTATCTACCTAGTTGTGCTTATCTGATATTTATTTTGTAATATGTGGTGTGCAATAAAGAATATTCTATTCTATTCTGAAGTTCAATCCCATTAAAAGAGCGCAAAGAATTTTCTTTTTATTATGGCAAATACCTATTTTAGAGCGATTTATGCTTTGGACGTCTTTATGCTGAAGATATGATGTGTTACGCGACCTGTGGACAACACTACATCCAAACGTGACTGAGCCAGTAGAAGATGGCGAAACGAGCTTCATTTGTACTACAATAGATTGGACGCAATAGATATAGTGAATAGGGAGGAATGTAAGGTGATGTGCGTTTGCACTAGGTACCTACCCGAGAACAAGTAAGCCAGTAGATAGACAATAATATATAATCTTATATATATTGTTGCAGTTTGTACTAGATTGATTGTTGACTAGTAATAAAAGAGTGGACTGTATTAAAATGTGTATAATATAAATGTATAATTAAGTTAAGTACAAGATAAAATTTAAACTATTAGAAGGCGCGTGTCGCGGGTGGTGTATCTGTCGGAAGAGTGATAGGTCGGCGACCCGTTCCGTTGCCCCGCGCCCTCCCCCGATGACGATGCCGATGACGATGTTGCTCCGACATATATCATCATCATAATATATTATAATTCATTTGGTATACTATGTTCATCGTATACGCATTATAGTTCAGTATCTATTAGTGCCTTAGAAAATTATCTGTCATTCATGACTTTGACAAACTTGGTTCGCAACAAGTTACAATTTCATTTGAATATTGTAACACCACATCATGGTGTATTTAATTTATTATCTTGGTATTACAGACGTCGTAACGATTTACTTTATGACTTTCATACTTACATTTTAACTTTATATTCTCAAATAAAAAGATATAACACACAAGTAACGTTTTATAACAGTAGATATATATCTTTCATTCAAGTCTATAAGATTCATATCACAACCATAGGGATATAAAATAAGATAAACGAGTTGGATATTACAAACTTTGTAGCAATCAACGCAAGATTTACGTTTACGTTGACGCGTATTTCGATAAATTATAAATATAAGTAAAGGTATACTTAATCTATAGTGCTGTGATTAATGAGTCTTAAGATTTAAATCTTTAATTCAGTCTTACCTATATACTAAAGGTATTTATTGATATATAAATCCGAAATTACTAATTACAATTCTTTACTAAAAGTCGGTGCAACTATTTGTCATACAAATATTTTTCTGTGGGAGAAATTGAATATATAGTCATACGTGTACATTACGTCCGGTGTTTAGTGAATGATTGGTAAGCATTTCTATCTTAGTACAACCAAAAAAAAATCCCGATAACTTCCCAAACTTTCTCGCTTTGCTCAATTCGCCACCCTATAGTACCCTAAGTACCTACCTAACGTACGGCTGTGTCAAGTTACTTTTTTCTTTCTTCAGTGGATTAAACTTTCCTAATCTAAAAGTCACGCCAGGATGTTTACAGAAAATTTCATTCATTTATTTGTCGGTTTTTAAAAATTTTATAACTGTGGTCATAGGTATTGTAATAGTTTATTTGAATCTATCGCGAACAACCCTATCCCTATTTATGCACCCCATAAAACCGAACTGCGAATACACCCGCAATAACGCACACAACACGAAACTTTTGACCGGCAATTCTACAATGTATTCTTTTTATTGCCCGTTAACAATGGCCATGACTACATAAGTAGTGAACCTAGCGGGCAATGTACGACGCACATAAATCGCGGACAGAGGTTATAACTGCGGTGGTAAACATAAATTTAATTCGGTATGATAATACGAGTACCAGTGACCTACTTGTGCGCTAGGGGTGGCTCCTCGCCTATTTAGTTAAGAGATTTACTTCAGTAACATTTTAATTTCATGTCTTAGAACATGGCCAGGTAGACATAAGAACACCTATGATAATCATATTAGGTAGCAGGAACGCTAAGAAATTAGTGAGATAACCGTATAGTCCACCATTCATACTAAATAAAACCAACAAAAATCCACTATCAAAATTAATAAAATGAAACTCTATAATCTTTTTAACTGGAAGTGGTAGACAAACTGAAGTAATATACCGCACCCCGCACAAATACTTATTAGATTACGGTGTCCAAAAGTCAATATTGGCACATCCCTAGCACGAAGTATTTTCGTTCGGTGGACCTCGCACATTTTACGGTTGCACCTACAACTTCGTTACCGGACCGCACCTATTGGCATCGCCATTGCAGTAGCTCTTGCACTTTATTGACTGAGCCAATTGCGCGCCGTGTAAACGATGTAATAAAGAGGTTTACTGTACTCTAGTTTTAAAATGGGAAACGGTTTGATATCGCAAATTTATAGTAGCTACACGGACAAGACCTCATAAAAACAAACACGTGTGTTGTTTTTATGAGGTCTGGTCAAAGCAAAGGCAAGATATAAAGCATTTTTTTGCAGTATTAGCAGTTATTACAGTCGTTTGAATTCTCCATATTGCATCGGTGTGTATGCCGAAATATCCATAACATCTCGACATGTCATACCTCATGTAGGTAATAGTTGGTGTATTACCAATATTGCTCCTAAAATTGCATTGCACAGGTCAGGTATACTCACAATCTACCTACATGTGAAATGGATAAGTTTACAT
Organism: Parascotia fuliginaria; assembly: GCA_963082885.1. NCBI lineage: Eukaryota > Metazoa > Arthropoda > Insecta > Lepidoptera > Erebidae > Parascotia > Parascotia fuliginaria. The sequence goes on along the minus strand of OY720180.1, from coordinate 18,715,951 downwards.
TGCCTGCTAACAGTTGATATACTTAATACAGCAATACACATGTTTACCGTTTCTTCATTGACATTGACATGTCACTATTTTTAAATACTATTTAATTATGAACTTTGCTTTGTAATTAAACCACATACGTAAAGTAATAATTCTTAGTATACGTAATTTTCAGTAATAATGTAGCAGTTGCGTGCTTTCTATTTAATTATGACATCACTGAGACATATTATAAGTAGCTAGAATCATAAACAGTAAAAGGTTTTGAAGTCATACATGTTTTCTAAATTATCTTGGACATACTGACATACCATACTTTAAATGAAAATTCTAAACTAACTTTTGCATAAAATATCAGACAACAGAAAAAGATCTGAATGTTCGTTCCTTTCTCACCAAGAGCAATCACATCTAAAAAAAAACCTATTTGCCTACTGAAATAAAATAAAAACGTACGTTAAAAACCTAGTTCTAAGTAGCTATAAGTTTATGTCTAGCATCGCAGATTAAAGGCAGGTGTCTTTTTTATCCAAAGCTCTTGGAAATGTTTTAATCCGAGCGCGGCAGCTTTAGTAGCTTTTTATTATTTATTTTTAACTTCTTCGGAATTTCTTTTTAACATCAAAGTAACTAGCATTTATATACTTTACTTGAAACTACAATCATTCTATCAGATAAAAATATCTAATATAAAACCGCCGAATATGTATAATAAATAAAGCTTTGCATAAATATTCAGTTTTTGTTTGTAGTGACTGTGGTCTCTCTTTAAATTTTAAAAGCTTGTACAGTAATGCTCGCTTTTCATTTCATAAATAGTATTTATTGAATAATTGAAACAATGAAATGGTGGCCGAACATATTTGCAGAATGCATGCCGACAAATGGACAAAGGTTGTGAGTGGGTGCCCGAAGATAGTCATAAATATTCAGTTTTTTAATTGTAAGCGTGGATGGTATGGCCTAGATGTGGCTTTAACGACATAGAACTAGTTCTGCGAATAGTAAGCTGCATGAGATTGTCGTTAAACAGAAAGGTGGGAAAATCATGATGAGACCTTTGCTCAGTAATAGGTATAATAGGAAGCAAGTCTAGTGCCATAGTCTAAACAGAAATTAGGACACTGCCAGAAGTCGGTAGTAGATCAACGCTAGTTTCAGGATGAATGGGCCGGATCGTCCGGGGAGGTACTACCCTCTCACAGAAGATCGACGTAGTATCCGTACTACTGCGTTTTCGTAACCCTATTCCCAGCCGCCATAGAGGAGGCCACCATACGAGCAGTTTGAGACGATGTCTTTTGATATGGTGGCCACCACTTCTGGATTCCTCTGACTGCTTAACATCAGGCGGGGTGGAGTCACTTTGACAGGCAAAATAACAATTTAAGTACCTAAATATACGTGTGAGTGTATTCAGCGGAAAGTAACTGTTTCAAAGTTGTCAATATCACAACTTTTACAATTTCAGGTAACCGATATTGCGTATGTAACTTTCTTCATAAAATTTCTTATAAAAAGTTTTTAATAAAGACATACTATTGTCTTTACAAGAAAGATAAATCATGCATATAAAACCTAATATTGTGATGTAATACATGGTAAGTTATTAGGTAACACGGCCTCCATAACATCCCGCACTCAATTTCCATGTCTATTTATTGGCCATCAGTGTAAAACCTTATCAAAGACGAGATCGTACTTCTATGATTATTATTCATAATATTGGTCTTGAATATCTTATCGATTCATCTAGAAGTGGTTATGGATAAAATATGGATAAGATTCGTAATATTTACTATGTGTTATTGCCCGACTAGTATAGGTACTGAAAACGTTGTGTTGCTTTCCTAAAGTAGAACGACTTTACTGCATGAAATACAGTTACAGATTAAACAAAAATAACTTTGAAGGTATTCAAATAAATATCTACTTACTAATTTTCTCAAACTTGGCTAACTACGTTTTCTTTACAGGAACTCTTGCTCTTGACTTATTATTAAAGAACAAAGACATATAGGTTACGGTACGGTAGTAGATCCACGCTAATTTCAGCATGAATGGGCCGGATCGTCCGGGGAAGTACTACCCTCTCATAGAAGATCGACTTAAGAGTAGTAGTATCCGTACTACTGCGTTTCGTTCGGTGAGTAAGAGTGCCGGAGGCCCAATTTCCCCCCTTTCCTCTTTCCTCACCTCCCTCATTCCCTTCCTCTAACCTCATTCCCAGGCGCCATAGTGGAGGCCACCATACCAGCAGTTTAAGACGATGGCTTTTGGTATAGTGGCCGCCACTTCTGGATTCCACTGACTGCTTACCATCAGGCGGGGTGGAGTCACTTTGGTAGGCTATAATATAAAAAAAAAAAAAAAAAATATATAGGTACTACTAACCTGCTCCAGTTTGATCAAAGAATCTTAAATAACGTTTTTAATTTTTCCCAAATTACGATTATGTAATTTTACAAATGATGTAATTTTAGAATAAAATCATCTTGATAAAAATCCAATACACTAAACACGTAGAAGTAATTAAATTAACCACTATTCGCATGAACTCGAACAGCGACAAATAAAATACTTTTAAAAACTAACATAGGTTGTTAACACACCTTTTAGACCACCTAACACAAACTTTGAAATCTAACAAAGTTCCCCACTACAGATTTTCTGTTTATGAGTTAGCTCATCACAAACTAGCAAACAACTAGCGCTGCACATCTAAATTCCCATTAAATAACTACACAAGTTTGAACGTTAACAACTTTTCTATCGCAATACGTGCAGACGAGAATCGCAGTTATAAGGGTTATGGGTTCATACAAGCGGGGCGGTTAGCGTGGCGGTGTACAAGCAAACAGATCCAAGTACCGCTGCTAGTTGAATGTACGTAACGTATGTAAGCTTTTGCTTTTTTTCTAAGTCAAGGTTTCCACACGATGTTTTTTAGCCAGTAATGTCTAATAGATATAAAAAACACCTAATCAATTCGAAAAAGTCACATTTGTTGTCAGGTTTAGGACTTACAACCTCTCACACAACGTGCAAGTGTCGTATTTAACATCGCAAATTTTACTAGATTTTAGTCTATTTTAGTTTGATCGTGCGCCCGCTATCTGATGTTAGTTTTAAGTATGTTCTTATTTTTAACCGACTTCAAAAAGGAGGAGGTTATCAATTCGGGTCGTATGTTTTTTTTTTTTTCTATGTTTGTTACCTCATATCTCGGTCATTTATGAACCGATTTGAAAAATTTTTTTTTTATTTGAGAGGGTATACTCTGAAATTGGTCCCATTTTTTATTATAAGAAATGGTTCAGTGGTTGTATGTTTGTTACAACTTAACTCCGTCATTTATAAACCAATTTGGAAAATTCTTCTTTTATTTCAAAGGGTATACTCCGAAATGGAGTCACATATTTTTTTTATTTATAAAGAATGATTTAGTAGTTTGGCTTCAATTTAATATTTTGTAATTGGCTGGCACCGACTCCAAAATAACTGATTAAAAACTATAAATAGTAAAGTATTATAGGTATCAAGGATTGCGTTGATTCCCCTTTAATGTTCTTTGCTATGAAGTAATTAAAATATTATTTTCTACTTTTTAGTTAAGGATTGAACATGTAGGTGTTTGAAGTCGGTTTTAATTTTTTTTCTAAAAATAATTTTATACATATATAATACAATTTCGTAAGTATATCCCATTTACTATAAAAAAATTCTCTATAGACCATCAAAGTCAGTTGTAAATAAAACAACGTTCGCCGTTAAAACAATTCAACACTCCGCTGCTCTCAAACCATAGATTTATTCCTAAATTGTATTTCAGTTCTAACTCAATGTAAACGCTTCATGAATCGCCAATATTTTGTTTTAATTGACTACGTACTCTATTCAATTACTGTTTGAACCGAGTTACGAACGAAGAGCACTTGATAAATAAATTTGTTTGCAAGTTATAGTTACATCAGTTTTAGAACGTACGTGGTGAGTACGTTATTTTTAAAAAGCTATTATTATTTAATTCTCTTTTCTTGCATATATGTAGAATTCTTTTGGAAGGAGTTCCGCAAGCGTAATGAGGGATGATTATGAGAATGCTATGTAGTACAATTAACACCTACTATATTAGTAGACGTGATGCTAAAAGAATCTAGTTCTTGAAATATATATCGATAAACAAAAAAAAACAAATAATAACTATGAGAATCGATAAAATAAACGATTTTTGAATCGTAATAAAAAGTTTACAATATGATCAAAATTCAATGTATAAAGTAGCATTTCATAGTCAATAACGAAACTTTATAAACTAGTGAATACATCGTACGTGTGTTCCACACAGCAATAATATGGTAGTTTTCAACTTTTATTGTCCGCTACATTGTATAAAACATGTCGTAAGTTTAAAACTTTATATATCTGACGGTTTACAACCTCAGTGCACGAGGTGTAAGCGCTTGTATAGTGTCATCTACAATATTCTATTATAACAAACAAAAATTTTATTCCTTGAGTTTAAAAACACGCTTTTAAACGAAAAATAACTAGATATTATAATAAGCTGCTTGATAAAAATACGCTTGGATGACTCTCGTCGCGGCAAGCAAAAGAAACACACATTCCCGTTTTTATTTAAAAATACGAAAGAAACGTTAGCAATAACGTACAGAACATTTTTAACATTTTATTGTGGAGCGTATAAATTTTACTAAGATACGTTTTGCGACCACTTTACTGTAATAATCCAATTACGTAGTAGAAGTAATCGTATTATGAAGAGAAATGTACCACGAGCTACAATCATAAGAAAATATTTATGCGAAGGTACGATAGACGGTCGAGTACTAAAATAAACTACATTTTATAAATAGCGTCATTTGTTTGTAAGTACAAGTATATTCTACTGTTATTTTTACTACCACAGTGACAAATAAGAACCGTGTGTGAAGAGTGATGTTAAGTTAGGCCTCAACATGATATACTTGCAATGCAGGAATAAAACTTGTAATTTGCAATACATTTTAATGCTTTAATCGGCATAATCACTTCTCTATTGTACTGCATTTTTTGCACTTGTGCGTTCTATGGCCTGTAAAACCTACCTATAAGTTTTTTCAAAGTTATATAGTCACTTTCCAAGTTTATCTTAAATCTTATTGACATACAATGAAATAAAACACAAAAGATGTTAAAGGTCTAAGTACTGAAGAACAAATCAAATCATAAGATAAAAGATGAGATAAATGTCGGGTTGTTGATAACAAATCGTTACAATCATTATTCTCACGAGATAAATGTAATCTATTTGTCTAGCTTTTACTTAGTATCAATCTTTACCGGTTTTGTCGACAAATTTCACTAAGGAATTATAAGATTTAGCATTGGTATCTTGACATTTATTAAGTCATTATGTCATTTATCGTCACGACAACAAATCAATCTACATATTTACGCCATAATTTATCTATACACAAAAAGATTTCTACTATAAATTGCAACTTTGGTAAGACTCACGTTATTACGTATAGAAACTAGTAGTAGTACTAAACTAGTACTTAGTAGTAGGGCCATCACATTCTTTGGAAAATAAATTTCAATCGACCTTTAAAAAAATCACGTTTTACTTTATTTAATCTAAAAAATGTTATATAATTTTAAGTACATAACTAACATAAATGTACCTCTTATTTATTACTAGCATGCCCGGCGCGGTTTCACTCGCGTCTTTAGTTATTGCTCTACTCCCGTCGCCAGTAGCGTGATGTTACATAGCCTATAACCTCATTCCTCAAGAACTGTGCTACCATACGCAAAAATAATTTTCAAATCCTAACCTATTTACTTTGTTATTCCATTGCTCGTTCCTTACGAACAATTACTAATGTACCTACTACTATGTACTACTATAAATTGTGTTTCTCATTGTAAGTGAATTGTATTCTGTTTTAAGAAATAAATGTCTTAAACCGTAATTGTGTCGAAAAAAAGGTTCGTTTTAAAATACATAGCTACAATATGGCGATACAGGCCATTGTATCTAACAATTTATTGTTACCGTTTGTACATGCAAATGAAATCCAGTCATGAAAATATTTTGTACGTAAATCGTTCTGTTCATAGCAAACAATATATTACATGGTTATTGCGTATTTCAATACTGCGTAAAAGTCTGCTTGGCAAAGAAAATCACAGAAAAACTAAATAGTACATACATCATCATAGTATACTACAACGCTAAATGTTTTCTCTTCCATTCTCCTCCATCAGCCATCATTTGAACACACTACTTTTCTTTATGTCATCCTTCACGCAATCCATTTATCTTTTTTTAGAAACGACCGTAGAAAAACTAAACACACATTAACAGTGGTAATTTACGCGAAATCTTATTTTGGTGCTCGGTTCAGGACCCGTATTACGACAAAGTTTACCAAAAGATGTTCTCGTAATGGAATTGTGTGTAATTCTAATTTAGTTTAGTGTAAGACATAGTATTTTCTGATCTGTTTACCGGACTGCTTTTATAGTACAAAGTGTGGTTTGGTATCGGGCAGAGAAATGAATTTTTTTAAAAGATTTCTTACTATTTGGAAAGAGAAGGTACATAGAAAATAATAAGGTTTGCAGTAGCTTGAATAGTATTACCCTGATAATCCGGTACCTTCTAATATCAATAACGTGGTCTGGATCTCGGGAAGACAAAACACATTTTAGGCACGAGCGAGGCCATGGGGCGCAGCTAATGTACAATAAAATAGAATACATTTATATGGAGCCGAGGACACAATTCTTGCTACAATATGCTTACACACATATCAGTTACACGTTCACCAATTTTACATTTCGTGAGCATTTTGCTACCTGTATGAACATGCCATACATGTATGAACATGTGTAATAGTGACACATGTTCACATAAAACGAGGAAAGCTTTGTTTGTTTCATTTGAAAACGTGTTATCTATCTGAAGTCGGCACTTATCGTCAGTTTACAGAGTCATGTTGTTGTGGAATATACAATAATATAAATACATATAAGTCTATCAATACCGTCTGCCGGGATATGAACTTGCAAAAAAATACTAAAGCTCATTTTAATATAGCTCATACTTACATACCTTACAATTCGTCCTCACAGTCTATAATATTAATAATAATAATATTCTACCACATTCACACAGCGCCATCTAGCCCAAATTAAGCAATTATATTTGCTTGTGTTATGGGTACTAAACAACGGATAAACTACATAATATATTCATTTTTTTTTGTAAATACATACATATTATAGATAAATTACACCCAGACACAGAACAAACAATCATGCTCATCACACAAAGGTTTGTCCTGGGTGGGAATCGAACCCACGACCTCCGGCTTAGCAGTCAGGATCACTAACCACTAGACCAACAGGCCAATATTAAAACTGTAGGAAAAGATCTGCTACAGAAAATAAATATTATTCATTATCGCTGCTCAAAAAGATTTTATATAATAATACCAGCCTATTTACTGTCCTACTGCAGAGCAAAGGCCTCTTCTCATATAGAGAAGGTATGAGCATTAATCACCACGCTTGCTCAAGGCGGATTAGCAATTTCAGACATTTAAGTCCAGGTTTCCTCACGATGTTTTTCCTTCACCGTCAGTCAGAAATGTCCAAGATAAACTTAGAAAGTACATATGATTTGAAAAATCACATTGGTATTTGCCCGGATTCGAACCCATTACCTCGTGTTTACGAAGCGGGTGCCTTATCCACTGGGCCATTTCGACTTCTTTCTCGAAAAAAGATTTTATATAATAAAGTTTAAAAAAAAACGATTTTATATACTTAATAAAATCGTTAATAAAAAGCCTTACAAAATTACTCTAATATAGCTAATGCGAAAGAGTCAGTGAAGCTCAAGAGTGGTAAATATCATCCCAATAATCATCCGAAATTCATTATAATCAAAGTCGCTAAGTCACCCACAACGTCATACGAAAATATATTACCTAGCAGAACAGCAAAAACGAAAAGAAAGACACTACTAAAAACAGACACTCTTTTATATAAACACGCAAAGAAACAGAAATAAAAGAAACCTTATGAAAGTACGCTCTGTCTTTGAAAACTGAAGAAAATTTAAGAAGAAAATGCTTATTTGTATTTTCTTGTTTTGTAAAGGTTCAGTGAGGTAGGGAAACATTGTTGCGACTGCAATCAAACTGGTTGATACCGGTTTACGGATGCTTTGCTTCCGATATCACGACTGACTTGAAAGAGCTTAAAAGACATTTACGTGCAAACTAAGATTGTTTGCATAAATTCAAGTCTTTATTGTTTTTTTGCGTGAGATTGGTTAAAAGAAATGCAAAACTTAAAAAGGTTAAAAAGTACAAAGGAATATGTGTATTAGTAATCATACAGAGAATACACTTTTGTAGAATCGTCAACATAAATATCGGTCTTAAACAGCCAGGTCAAGTTCAGGTCAAGTCGAATGCCTCTGTCATAAATTATGAGCGAGCTGGGAATATTATCATGATTTGTTCAGGTCGTCTTGATTAACCACTAACCACTCAATGAGAAGAATAACATAAATACTTTCTTCGGTGCATTTTCGGCAAAAAAGATTTGAGTTGATTTAAATCACCAAATTATTAAAGCGGTAATAACTATTCATTTAAAGATTTAACCATTTCACATATTCTTTTACAAAACTGCAATTAACTATATGTGGTAAATTGCGTTTTCCATATTTCATGACAGAGCAACGGGAGTTGAATGCGCCCTGGCCACCACCAACTCTTGCTTGGCTACATCAATTTGTCAACATTAAAACCGCGCAACAATCGCGCGACCATTCAATCTGTAGTATGTTAGGTAACGATATAACGCGAGTTCATTAGTAAGCGCTATCGGGAACCCGCGGACAAATTGTGGAGGCGGTCGTTAGTCAACGTCAGGAGAGTCGTGATTACTGGTGAGGATAACATCGTTCTATTGGAATTAAACTAGATGTTCTCGATTAAAATTTGTGTTTATATTGTCTGTAAAAAAAAAGTTAAAAGATTTTTATCAGAGTCAGCAACGCGCTAGTGATAATTCTGGTGTTGCAAGCGTCCCTAGGCTGGTAACTGCTTACGCGTGTTTTTCACCTTAGTCGTATAAAAAAGCCTATGTACTTATATGTTAAGCCTAAATGTTGACGTCATTTAGCTGCTTGCTAGCTGAAGGTTTAGAGTAAACACTCTAAACAGGGCTCTTCAGCAGTAGGCACAAGCAGTACCATTTTTATTGTACACATTATACGTCTGCTACAGCTAATTAAATAAAAAGCATTTTTAATTTACAACAGCTGTTTTGAATGGACTTAATATTAATATAAATATATTATAATAACCTAATGAAATAACCATAACAGTAACTAATGACCTACTACAAGCCGAGCATAAGTGCCGTTCACTAATACAAAAAGAACCCCATTTTACTTAATACCAGTGTATAAAAAACCTTAAAAAAATGACTATTAGACACTTAAACGCAATTGGAAGAAAACTCGAGATGAAATCTCTGGAAGAAATCTGATTAATCTTTTGCTATTAGGCTGTTAAAAAAAACTGAGATTCTCTAACCATAATATCGTTAATAAAAATACGTAGACCGAAAAAAAATACTTTTATTTTAATAGTAAGGTCGAAGGAAATTTTTTACTTTAACAAAGTTGATATCTTCATATTGTCATCATATTGTCACCTGTTACATTAATCCTAATCAGAAAGATAATAAATATTTTCTTTAGATCAGATCTGTCTGGCACCGTAAGTTTACGTCAAAACATTTAGTATTACTATCCTTAATACCTTTTGAAGAAATGTCCTGTCCATTACTTTATCAATACAAGTCTTCGTTTTCTACTTACCTTAAAACTACGCATCAGTTAGATATATTACTCTGTTTATCTCCTTTCTTACCTGTAACAATAATACAAACATATAGTCAATGCAGTATGTTATCTGTGGTTTCGGTCTCAGTTATTTCCCCGGGGAGGTTGTAAGTGCCAATTGGCTTGCCAAACGCTGTAATGACCGTTCTCTTTGGTGTCATTAGGTTAATCAAAATTTATAAAGATTTTCATCTATGATGTACCTACCTATTTACATAATAGAACATGTAAGTGATGAATAAGTTAGAATACGATCTGTCTGATTGATGGTAAGCAAGAAGTTACCACATCATGTTTTTTTTGTCTACTGTCTATGGTGGTAACATAGTCTTAATTCTTCTTAAAAAGCCGAATCAGCATATATTTAATTTAGGTCTCATGGTAAACAACTGTCAGTCATGAAGATTATTTTAATGCAGTGCCTAAAATTAAGCGACACTGACCTTGTTACCAGAAAGCTCGGCTCTCAACCCTGAATTAAACCAGAAACAATAGAAAAAGTATTGTGTCATCGAAACATCATACCTCAAAACGAGCAAGGTGAAAAATTACCACAAACAAATTTCAACCTTAGCTAACAGGCACATATTAACAATTCAAATAAACGTGATGTGTTTTACGCTCTTTAAAAACCGTTGGAGAGATATACCTTAAGTCAACAAGTTGAGGAAAGACCGTGAACGATTAAAATATGGCTTCACTAGGTCAGCAGTAACCTGCTAAGTGGCCACAATGTCAGCACGACAGGTGATGAGGGCTAAATGTCAAGGACAATGTACTCGGTAAACCTTTAAATGCTCTTAAGAGATTGCAAAGTAATTACATTTTCTAATTACGATAAGTAAGCTTTGTAATTGTAAGAATATGTACATAGATAGTAGATAGCTAACTATAGTAGTGCCTATATATATATATATATATATATAGTATACTTATGTAATGCTAGGCCTACAAAAGAATCTAAATTAGATAAGACCAGACAAGATGAAATATATATTAGGTGATAACATTAGTATTACAATCGCGTAACATGCGTTAAGGTTCAGTTTATAGAAGCACTCAAATAAGCGGAGAAAATCTGTCAACTAAAATAACACTAGAAACTAATAAAAACAAACCTAGCGTTTGCCGTGTTCAAAAACTGAAACGATAGGTATCTAATAACCAATTTAGATGCAAAGCGCTCAAAGCCGCTCAAACGAAATGAACAAGCGAACAAAACGAGAGAGTTCAATGAATAATCTTGAAACAATACACCAATTAAGAACCTTTATACATTTACAAAAAGACTAAAAAATATAACAAACAAAACTGAAATAATAACAGAAGCATGCCGCATAAATACGAAGATAGAAACAAAAAATAAAACAATAAGGGGAGGGAAGGGGAGGGATGCACCGGGAAGGGGCATAATTGCCTCCTCAGTACTCGTATTTCCGCTCTGACTAAATCTAATTGGTCAGATAGAGGCGAAGTCCTACTGACAGCGAGTGGTGTGTTAATCTCTCGCAATTTAGATGTTTATTTCAGATTAGGATGTTAGGCAATATAAATTAAGTAACAGGGTTTGCTATCAGAACAAGAGGATATTTGATAATTCGCTTTTAAGGTTGGTACAGACAGTATTAGATTCAGTGACGAGATCATAAATTATCGGAGGGATCGGCACATGTTAAATCTGTGAATATGAGATCGATTCCAAAATACGTGTAACCGTCTGATTGATACTGCGCTTCTCTGCACTGGAAACGATTTCTTACCATAGGAACACAACAATATACTTCACCAATTAGACTGTTCTGACAGGAACATAAAATAACCTTAAATAAATTGTACTATATATATAACTACTGTATGTATATAACTACTACATAGGTAACTACATACTCTAGACACATTTATTGTGATTTAGCTTCTTGTGTTTGTATCGTTTTACACCATTTCGTAATAGATCACAAAGCTTGTAAACCACAATTTGACGCTAAAACACAGCTATTAAAACAGATTGCGTTGTATTACAAGCAAAATTCGCCATAAAAACATATAATCACAAATGCTATATAGTTAATGTACATTGTTACTTTCATAAGGGATACGAAATGAGTTGGCTCACACCATAAACGCATCTCATTCCGAACTTTCATCACACGCCATAACTTTGAAACGACGAGCTCGCTTATTACAGCGCATAACTGAGAGCGTTGCGCTCTTAAATGTAGGTCTGTAGGTATGGTAACTTTCCTAAAAAGGCAGAGATTTCCCTAAGACTTACCGCATATATAATAGAAGGCAGGATAAGTTCTCTATATAAGCAATATTTCTAAAATATTGTGAGTAGTAGTTTTTACACTAGCAAGTACACTACTTACAAAATTTTCTATAGCAGCAAATCCAGGTAAACGTATCAGGGGTATGTTAGTTAACTAAGTGACCGCCGCGTGCTTGTACAGGCAAGCATTGCCAGCAAAAAATCTGCTACAATCTAATTAAACTGTACATGTAGGTACCTAGTTTCGAGAGCCCGTGTTAACACTACACAAAATTACAAATGTTGTGTTCCATTTAACACAACATTTGTAAGTTCTTCGTTTACAGTGTACACAGAGCTTGTTTAATAATGCAGGAGTTGACTTCCCGCTCTCAGTGTGACCATGACCCAATGTTACTTCCTTTCCAGCTTTTATTAACATACAAACTTTCTTTGTGTTTGTTAACTTTTTACTTAACTTGTTTTCTTTTAACAATATCAGTATTATATATATTTATTAAAAAAAGTAAGTATACAAGTATGTTGAACCGCATTGTAGAAATCATATCACAAGCTATTAATATATATGCTTAGTTTGGGTATAGATGGTTGTGTGGTTGATGTGATATTATTTACTTATATATTGGATTTCGTACAAATAATGGATAAAGATGAAATCCTTTATAATATAAATATTAAAAGGAAATCGAAAAGCGGTTTTGGAATACATATTTCGGAAAACGGATTTGTACGCGAACGTCTCGGGTTCGATCTCGAGTGATATTGAGTAATTGGCATGATTAGCCTTTAGTCTAAAATTGTGACCCATAAACAGCAGCAAGCTTGCCCTCTGTTACATAAAACCCAACTCAGCTGGTGAAACGTGGCAGTTATACATATACATCTAAGTCTACCCCTACGGTAAAAAAAGCTGAGATGCTTTGCTGAAAAGGTGAAATATAGTAATAGTCTTGCAAATAAACTTGAAACTTATAAAAGTAGAGGCATAAAACACCGTAAACAGAAGTATCAAAATAACACGTACACTTTAGTAGTGCACTCTGCGGACTGTCGGTTCAAATCGTAAAAGCGTTGAAATATTCTTGTTTGTACACGTACTTACTATAGTAACTACTAAAACTTTTATATTTCAGTTTATACAATACTTTGAAAATATATGAAATTCGCAAGTATATTCAGGATAGTTTTTAAAAACTAATAATATATTTAACATGTTTTAGCTATACTCTAAGCGATGGACCTATATGGATAATATACATAACGTGTGGCGGATATTACTACTATTATTTGTACGTGTGTACATTTATTTATATATATATATATTAGTTGTCGGGATCGCATAAAAAACTAAGAAATACGCAGGAGAATCAAAGTTTTTGTTTTTTGTCCAATAAAATTCATTTATCACGAGATGAATCACTGGGTCACAAATATCGATGGATGAGTATAAATGTTCCAATACAACTTCTATTATGGTAAATATGTCGTGGATAAACCGTATGTAGGTTAAAATTGCATCTTACTTTGAAATATCGGTTTTCTGACGTAAAAATATCGGCTTACCGGATAGTTGTTCTATCTGCCCGAAAAATCATACATCTTGACATTCTAGGCTTGCCATATTTAACACGTTAGGCTGGCGGATTAGTGACAGCAATAAGGTGGAATTTATTACGCAAGTAACGCAACTGCCTGTTACTTGGTATTTCCTCATAGAAAAGCTAAGGGAGATCGAACAGTTACTGGAAACCGGAGACCATATGGCCAAAACATGCACAAAAACTAGCTTAGTACTACAACCAAATATCTTACGATATCCTGTTCGCGAAGGCCATATTATCATCTATTGGGGCGCCAATTCGGGAATAAACTCAATACGTTTGACCTTAGGTTCAGTGCCTGGGTGAGTCACCACAACGGTGCAAAACAACGAATGAGACAATTAGCGATGATACTCGTGCGCTAAGTAGGTATAGTGAACTATTCAATTTGATTTACAGACATATTTAAGATTTTTTGTGTGAAATGTAGTCGAAATGCAGCCTGAAACATGAACACAAGTTGGGCATTCAGTGGGCCTGCAAAGACGGGCATCGCCACCAAAGCAGGTTTTCCGACTGAAATGACAATCCACTACATTGGAATTTACGTAGATATTCGCCAGAAAACACGTGTACTAAAACATCAAGAACAGAAAAACTAGCCAACAATTACATCTACCTACCGTTTTGTATAAAATGAAAGTACATAGTTTCTTAGTAAGATACCTAAAATCAACAGCCATAAATCATCATCCCTACAAGCCAAAATACATCTCTAATACTGGCAAAGTCCTCAGTCAAGCATCAAATCAAATCAAATAATTTATTTAGCTGAAATCACTGTTTACAAGATGTTGTTATTATATCTGCAATGTGTCAAGTGTTTCTACCATTTTGGTGGCATGCAAAAACAATATTAAGTGGATCAATTTACGTTTATAAAATTAATATAAGTGAACATGTCAAAAAAATAATAATAAATTAATAATGAAATCAACAGAATAACAATCGAGCAATGTCAATGAATATACATATACCTAATCTAAAAACATGACAAAAATAAGTCAAAAATAGGTCAAAAATAAATATCTATGGGCAAATAAAACTATGTCAAGATAAACTACAAGCTAATAAACATGTCAAATAAATTATTGTGTAAGTAATACGAATTAATAATTTAAGTTACTAATAATTTAATTAAAATTATTTAATTTAAGTTACATATAATTTAAGTTAGTAAATTTGTCATTTAAATAATCTTTTATGATAAAGTAGCATTTATTTGCCAATAGACAATTCAAGCTTTTCTTAAACAGGTTGAAGTTCAATCCTTTTATATCTTTTAGTAATTTATTGTATATAACTGGTGCCATATGAAATATGCTTTTATTCATTAACGCAGTGTTGGCCTTACGTATACAGAGCCGATATACCTACGTCACGTTGTTGCCTATCGCCATCGCCATCTTTATCAGGTCGAACCACGAAAGCGACTAGAAAATTCTATCCCAAATCTTCATAACATTGTTTCCCACTATCCTTACAAGTAAAGCACATGACATGTAAATATATTCAAAGGGCTCCACAAACACGTTAACACGAGAATGGATCACGCGTGGGAGGCACGTTTATCGCCATTTTCACGCTATTTAGCTTCATTATGTAAATTCGTATGTCGCCGGCCTCTTGCTGACGTCACAAAGGGTGAGCCCTCAGGAATTCTGCCCTCACAAACGTACCAGTTGAGGAATGTCAGTTGATAATGTTCAGTGTAGCGGTATATTCGTTAAAATTGATGATCTAAAGTGGTGTTAACAAATTATATTTATTGTTACTAACTTATTGTATGTACCCATTTTCGCAATAAATAAGTTTAAGTGTGAGTTTGAGTTGAGGTGTTCTTAGCTTAAGAAATACGTATAATAATGATTTGTGTAGACCACTACGCTAAGAGCTGTAGTACTCACAGTATCGTTTCATACTCTTCAAATCGAAACAGTTAATAAATATAACACCAGCCTGTTCACTGTCCCACTGCAGGGCAAAGGCCTCTTCTCATATAGAGAAGGTATGAGCATTAATCACCACGCTTGCTCAAGGCGGATTGGCAATTTCAGACTTTTAAGTCCAGGTTTCCTCACGATGTTTTCCTTCACCGTCACTCAAAAATGTCCAAGATAAACTTAGAAAGTACATATGATTTGAAAAATCATATTGGTACTTGCCCGGATTCGAACCCACTACCTTGTGTTTACGAAGCGGGTGCCTTATCCACTGGACCATTTCGACTTTTTTTTTTAGTTAGTTAGTTAATAAATGTTACAGTTCAAAGACGGCAAAGCGTTTATGATACCTTCCATTTCGGTGCCAGTCTGTCCTAAAAATGCTTAGGGAAAAGTCCATAGATTACGGTTACCATTACCATATTCAGGTGGTTTGTTGTCATTTGTTCTACTGAATAGTTCTACGTTAGAACAAATGGGATTCCGGGCCATTATTTGCAAGTATAAATTATTTCGCCAGTCATCAATCATTACAGCGGTCACGAAATGTAATAATTAACGCGGTATTAATCAGTATCATTTATAACCATTCGGATGATTCCACTAATTGCCTGGTGACAATTATCGTATCTGTAGTCTGGGATCGCACGTCTGTTTAATGTGACGTCATTCAACACTAGGGAATGATTTAATTAGGGCTTTTGTTTGAATGAACACATTTATTCTTTGTGTAATGGAATTAATGAATACTTGAAAATAGTTTTTCGTAGAGAGACTGAAGTATGAATCAAGTAAAGAGCTAGTAAAATAAGAATAATTCTAATTGCCCGACTGCAACAGAAGGGCCTTTTTAAATTATAAAGAAGGCATGCATGACCATCACCACACTTGCAAGATGGATTATTGAACGACACACTATAAATCCTAAATCCCACTAGCCTTTTTACATATGTATACCGCACACATCAGCACTAAAAGGTAACATATACATAAAACCCTACACCGGTGCAGATTTTATACAATACAGAAGTTTCTCTAAATTGGGCGGGTGTCGACGTGACATGAATATAACATAACTAATACAGGGACAAATATCATGAGATTCATACGTTTTTATCGTATAATTTGTAGATTTTGAAAAAATAAAAGATTTACCTCTTGGCTGTTATGAAATTCGGTGAGTTTTAGGCTCGCGCCTCACGGGAATCGCGGGGTTTTCATGCTTGAAATATACACTATGATTCTGCTATTCAGAGACTACGGCGAAATTTAACTGAAAAGTACCTTGATACTCAATTTTACCGTATCCCATACTAATATTATAAATGCGAAAGAAACTCTGTCTGTCTGTCTGTTAACGCTTTCACTCCTAAACCACTGAACCGATTTTGATGAAATTTGGTATAGAGATAGATTAGACCTCGGGCAACAACATAGGATCTTTTATCGCGAAAAAATGGCTTAATATTGTTAAAATTGAGATGAAAGTTTATATAAAAAATCGTCAATGTATAAACACAGATATAACCGACATTCACGCGGGTGGAGCTGCGGGCAACAACTAGTTCGTTATATTTTAAAGTTTGATCTGTGACCAATTTGCTTAAAAATGGCTACAAAATTATAGTAATTTCATAAATACAGTTCTTACATTTAAAATTATATTACCACAGATTGACACAAAGTAACATTTGATACTTTCTACTAAATTTAGCATCTACGGTAACAGCAACTCGTCTAGAACATCAGGTATAATATAAGCGCATTGTAATATAAGAAATGGTAAAAGCAACCCGTATCATTAGTTACAAGTGTAGCAGATTGTCGCGATTAGAAAATTGCCACCCGTATACTGTGATGAAACTGGAGCTATAATAGTAAAAGCATTTGTGTAACATCTTATTTTTCATCTCCTGTCATTACGTAGCGAGATACAAATTTTGACATTAATAGAATAATCCATTTTGAGAATTAAACTTTTGAAGAATTGGTTCTTTAAAGCTTAGTATTCACTGTGCTTTCTTTAAGAGCACTAAAACAATACTTCTTTTTTTCTTTCTTTTAAAAAAGACAAGAACTCCTGCACTAGGGAACAAGCCCTGTGTCACAGGTTACTTTACAAACATACATTTATCGGACACAAAGTACACCCAGACTCTTAAACAAATATTTATGGATCACACAAAGTTTTGTCCCGTGTGGGGATCGAACCTATAACCTCGTGCACAGCAGTCGCTTGCGCTCTCACTGCGCCATGAAGGCAGTCAAGTTACTATAATTACGTGTTTTTCTTGGGTTGACATACTACATAAGTTACCTAAGCAGGTTATTTCAAAGCAAAATTTCAGTATTTAATAAATTGTAGGCGAACTGAATAAATACACTAGGTTGACTACTAACCACTCAACAAGAAGTATGTTCTACTTTTATAACATGATAAAATGGGTAAGAACATATTCATTGCTTATTTTTACAAAAGTCTCTTGTAATATACGTTACAATATAAGCCCTTTTTTACCCATTTCCATAAAATATACAGCAAGACCGCTCAAGTCACAGTTTCGATATAATTTGGGTAACTTATCGGAGACAAAGGACAATGTCAGCAACGTCCCCGGGGCGAGCATGTCGCCAGGGTTGTCACTAATCTGACATTAGTTATACACGTGTTATTTATAATATAATAATATAATATGTGGACACTATCACACACCGTCATCTAGTCCCAAGCTAAGCAGAGCTTGTGTTATGGGTACTAGATAACTCAAATATAATACATATACATACTTTTTTTGTAAATATATACTTACACTAACCACTAGACCAACGATGCAGTCCATCGCAATTTATTTTGGTAGAGTCTGTCTGTCTGTTGGTGAAGGTAACCCAAGGTCGCCTTTGTAAGCTATTTATATTATTTTGTAAATACTCTGTTGGGGATAATAAACAATAAAGGCCAGACTAGACAAGAGACAAAATCCAAAGCGCTGTCTGCTGGTATGTGTAACTCAGTGTAGTAATTCTTTATGCAGCTATGGCTCTTCGTTTTTTACGCAATCTATGTTGGATTTACCGTGAATCGAGCTAGAAAAGTATAGGTAGGTTATATAGCGGAGAGGACTTAAGCGGGTTACTTCTTTACAATAAAGTGTGAACTTTATTAGTTTGTTTATCTAGTTAAAAGCTTTTTACACACATAACATGAATAAAGCTGGACTTAATGCCAAAGGCTATCTACCAGTCAACCTATCGGGTGATGCAGAGTTGAAACATAGTAGTTTGGCACGTAATATCAAAAGAAAGTCAGAATTACATTTAACAGTGGTCTGACGTAGTTATCTACCAAATAACGAGTAAGTACATTGTGTCTGTTTTTGTAGTAAAGAACTACAATTATAAAGAACTGAATAAACCTTTTCCATAATAAAACGTATAAATTAAACATGCTAATCGCTTGAAACCAATTACACAGCAAACTAAATAACATTTTCATGCTAAATAAAATAAACTAGTAACAAAGTCTGTTAAATAACTCGAATGCAAGCTATTTCTTCGCTAAATTTACACCGTGTTTTAATTAACTTTAAGTAATAACTACACTACATTTATATTATATTTTTAAATTACCTTTTACTTTTTACGTCGAGTGTTTTTAAGTTTAAAAAAATACACACCGATTTATGTTGTTAAAATTTCGTTAATTGGTAATTTTACCTTTGAAAAGTAATTAAAATCTATTAGTATGTACAAAACGATAGTTAATATTAAATTATAGTATATTTAATCGGTGCTTTGTAGTTAGTAATTAGTGTAATTAGCAGCGTAAATTGTTACTAATTGTATATTATTCAAAGGGATTAGACAAAGCAAGTACTTTCATTAAAACTAGTAAAAACAATTTTGTTATTCACAAGGTATTACACAATGCCGCTTTATACGTTAGATAAAATTCAGCTAGATTTCTCCATGTACAGCCAAGACATTGAATTGCAAGCGCAGTGCTTTTTTTTTGTATGTGGTTGCGGTGTCAGAGTGTAGACACGCGGTATATCTATCAACGGTCGTGGTACAGTACAGAATCGCTAGTTCTGCTGCAACTTATAGAGTAATTATTAAAAATCTCTATCTAAAAATGACAGTGTTCAGCAGGATACCTGAGAAGAAGTGACCTAATGAATGCCAAAAGATGGTCAGCCAAAGTCAAGAAGTTAGAAATACTAAAGGCAAGATAGGTCACTTTTAATACTGAAAAAAAAAACAAAAAACAACTTATTTGTTAGCATTAATTAACAAATATATCATAGCAAATAGTTGGCTTTAAGCTATACTTCTACAAAGTTATAATAATACGTCGGGAGTCGTGGCAGCCCTAGGTCGTCACGCACAAATCATATTTCGTACCGCTGTCCCTAGGGCGTGTTGTCTCACGCTCCTCTGCCGAACTAAATCTTGTACCGTTTATACCTATACCACAGCTATTCAAACAACATGATCTATATTTATGACAAGAAATCTACTGGCCTATATTTTGTGAGTTGATAACTTTGACACAAGTATAGCTAGGTTTTGTAAATTTTATTTTAATTACCATATTAAATTGACTATGACTTTTGACTTATAATAGTACTAGCTTCCTGCGGCGCGGTTTCATCCGCGTCTATGCTTACTGCTCTGGTCGCCAGTAGCGTGCATAGCCTATAACTTTTTCAAGAACTGGGCTATCATACGCAAAAACAATTTTCAAATCCGACTGGTAGGTAGTTCCAGAGATTAGCGCGTTCAAACAAACGAACTCTTCTGCTTTATATAATAATATAGATAACATCTTGATCATTATTCTGCATGCTTCACGTCAATACCAATGTAATGAGTACTAAAATAAAATTAAATGTAGGTATCAAACCACCGAGCCAGAATAACTAACTTTGAAACTTTGCTGATTCTTAAATCTTGAAAATTCAGGCAAAGTTCTAGAGAAAGCTGTTCGCCTCTTCATTGAAAGTTAATTTATGTTAATAAGGCAATCTTTTAAAGATGTAGAGCACAACTAGTTTTCTTTTAAGAGTTTGTTCGCGCAAATTGTAGAAACTTGAACAAAGAAGAAACCTTTACCTTACAGAAAACCGCAAGCAAAATAACAATTTCCAAAAAACTTAATTTGACTGAAATGTCTAGTTTCATTGTAGTTGAGTTTCAAGATGACATTTTTGTTATTTGTTTGCAGTTTAGAATGATTGTGATTACAAATCGCATTTCGCGTTCATACATAAAAGTGACAACGTCTCAACTACGTGTCATATCGTAAAGACTGTATAAAAAGAAAGTACTTAATCATAATGCTTACAGTTATTTTACTATGAAAATAACGCCATGGAAGTTTCCAATGTATTATTTGCATTTATATAGAACTTATACACAGAATGTATAAGGCCATGAATGTGGACTTAATGCCAACGGCATTCTCTACCAGTCAACCGGGTAATGCAGAGTTGAACCACAGTATTATGGTTACTTACTTACTTTTTATACAGCTTTTACGTGAATCTAAAAAGTGTTCCGATAATATTTTTAAAACATAGCTCCGATTAAATGATAAAAATTGAAAACCACGACAATAGGACACTAAATTGCGACGTTGCTACTCTTAATTATATGTGAACGCTCATAATACGACGTCTAACTTTTACTAAGCAAAACTCCAGCAGAAGTGTATTATTATTCACTAAAGATTCAAACGAAACAATAGTGATCCAATTTACTTTACATGTAATCCTTTTTAAATACTCACGACAAGTCGTACTCGTTCTATGATAATCTCAACAAATACATTAAGTATTGTAGTACTTATATCTAAGTAGCCCTTGAACGTATACTACCTACTATTTTAACGTTATACGTTCTATATGCACAACATTATCATATAAAAAACCTAAATAACAAATATTAAAGTCATTACTTAGGATTCAAGAGCGAAAACCAACTAAATATCTGCTGTTAAGAGGTGTGCACATTATAGTAAAAGTTTCGATTTTCTAGTGACCAGAGGCGAGAGCCGAGACGTAAACTTTACTTGTTATCATTAACAGCGAGCACGTCCAGTAGCGGAGGTACGAGGCTCTTATCACGGCGTAGCACACAAGTGTGTACTGCACTTTAATAGGACGAAGTCACATTTTTCTCGTGACGCTAATTTATGAGCAAAGATTATAAGGGGAACTTAGAAGTCTTTATATATTTAAGGACATCATTAATTACATTCGTTTTCCTTATTAACTCAATTTGGTATAAATGTGTTTCAAAAATTTAATTTAAACGACATGCTAAGGTATCAATCAGTTAAGTGCTTTTTAGTTACTAGGTATGCGAACTAACGACACCCACCGCAGTTCTTAAAATTTCTTCATCAGACAACCAGTTACATCATGTATATTGATATTATTTCAGAACTGCGATATTCAATTCTGTTATCCAAAAGTCTTTCCCTAACGCAATATATCTCAATTCACTTCTATTACGAGCTCAAAAATAAATTGGAGTACTTTTCAAGTCTTAGCAAGAGCCATTTTGTTCTATTTACGACAAAACTAGCCGTAGAGAGGGTTTTATTGCGGGTTTTTTTATCCCGACTTTATAACATAAACAAATGCCTGAGTGAAAACGAACATAAGTAAATAATCGTAAAAATTGCCTAATGTAACTCGCACTGCTCTTGTGCTTCGAGGGATCCAATTAAATAAAAAATGTATTAAACATTAAAAAGAATCATTTTAAGTACCTACCAGTTTCTGAGCAGCAGTAGCAGGTATTGTAATATTTTTTAACAGCCCACTGGGCAGTTTTACATAACTGAATTGCACAATATTATTCCATTTTCTTTGTAGGGTTGCACAGATGGGTATTGAACGTATTTAGTTTTTAGAAGAAAAGCTGGTAGCTCTTCTGATGGTAAATGAACTTACGAAACATTTAAGCCCCAGAAGCACAATTATTGATACTGATGTAGCCTACTGTTATTTCTGCCACCATGTAAAACAATCTAAACTAGACCACGTAAGCCCAACCTTTACCTGAACACGTTAATCATATATCATAGTTTCCGAAACAAGTATTAATATATGTGTTTGAAAAAGTAAAGAAAAACTTTACTTAAATTACTATTTTCAGAGCAAACTATAAAGTTTACAATAACCTACTTAATCCTAAAACAAAACTATTAAAAAAAAACATTTAGTTGGAGTTGGCTTTCTACTTTTCACTGCGAGTAAATAAGTATTGGAAAAAGTTCAACGTAAGTGTTATCTATTTTGTTTGAGCTGTAACGAGATTCCATGAACCTTTCCGAAAACATTTTTACATTAGTTAGCTCATTTTCGGACTAACAAATCGGAATCTCAAAATCTTGAAAAGGTTTAGATTTAGGTCGTCGTTTTTCTGTTGGCAATAATGAGCTCCATATTTTGTAATTTGTGACTTATTTCATATTTGTTTTAATAAATTACTTAATTTTGTACATTTAGACAACGTTCTTCCAATGTGGATTACATAATCAGAAGTATTTGTAAAGTTTCTCCTAAGACATATTTTTCGCTGTTTTCCATTATCTTTTCTTTCACAATGGAAATCAAATAATTTTATAAATATAGTTGCAAATGTGTCAAAAAACTAAAATTAGAGACAGCGCTCCAATGAGAACATATACCATAGATGTTTACTACAAAATCCATACACTTCTAAAGATATTATAACTTTTACAAAGTTTGTATGGATGTATAGATGTTTTTTTACTCTTCACGCAAAAACTACTAAATGTAATTTAATTAAACTTAACAATAATATAGCTCACACATCAGAATATCACATAGGCTATCTATACAATTTTATAAAGCGGAAGAATTTGTTTATTTGTTTGTTTGAACGCGCTAATCTCTAGAACTACCTACGATTTGAAAAATTATTTTACAGAATCTAGTATGATAGTATACATACAGTTCTCGATGAAGGGTATAGGCTATATAACATCACGCTACTGTGCGACGGGAACAGAGCAGTAAGTAAAGACGCGGGTGAAACCGCGTCGCGAAAAGCTATTAATTTATAAAGATACTTAAAGTAATCCTGCGCAGACGAAGTCGTTGGCAGATGCTAGTACAATAAAAACTAAGGCAATCTCATAATATGAACGGTAATGTCAAGTAAAATTATAACGGCGAGGACTGCACTTTGAAACTTTGCCAATTATGGTAACTGCGACTGTCTCTTGTGTTTTATTTGACCTAATTTAGGTTGTAGGGTGATTATGGGAAGCTGTGTTATGGGGCTAAGCAGAAACGGACGTTAGGGAGATCTTTACTGACACTGACACTATTAGAGAAAGTTAAAAAAGCGTAATGATCATGTAAAGTGTATCCGTTTACATTATTACGAGATTAATAAAATTCATTACTTAAACGCGATCAGGTTCATTCGTAAAAGAGATTCAGCCTACAAGGACAGCCTTCAGGCAATTAATTAAACATTTTTAAACATCCACAAATTACACATAATAACAGATCCGATGCGACTCATTTGTCATTGCAGTTAATAAAAAAAATAGTTCAGTGCTGTTCAGGATTATTCGATATTAATATTTTTTTTTAATTGTCAGACGAATCAACAGCCAGTAAATGGTAACTGTCGCTCATAGACTTCTGCAATGCCAGGGACCTATAGTAAAAGCTAACAAAAGGTCTGACACTTTCTCCAGGGAATAAGTCCTAATAAAACTAACAATGTTTACCCACACCTTATTCATGTTTACCGCCAGTATTAAGCCAGGTATCGAAATATAATCCGAACGTAAATGACTCGTCGACAAGAAAAATACTAACAAGTGTCACTACCAATTCAAAAAGAATGTAAAGATATGCGATTTGACAATTTTAGACCCTATAATATAATGAAAAGAAGGTACATTTTCGAACAATCGTATTTTGTTTTACGGCTGTCTTCCACGGAAGAAAAAGTGTTTGTTTTATGTATGTTTGTCTGTAGTACTGTCATGGCGGCCAATAATAATAGGTCAACTTATTTGTTATATAGTTACGGCCAGTGTTTACCACATTGTTTGATGAGTGGCTTATCTTTGAATATAAATAATGTCGGTTTTATGGCTCGCATAGTCTTTGAGGATTATATGAATTTGGTTTGTGTGACAGAATTATCGTTATTTACTGGCTCGGTAGTTCAATGGTATTATGCATGCAGGCACTAACCACGCTATCTTCGGATTCGATTTTCAGGTCAAGTTTAAAAAAACTATGTAAATGTTCATAAATGTACTTACAATAAAGAATAAAAGAAAGTCCATATGACACAAAACTTTGTTCCATAGATACGGGAGGATAGAAAGTAAAAAAAACATTATCATTCGGCGTTCAACTTTTTAAGACCATAAATTTATTCATTACATTCAAGTGGCGCTTGAATGGTGTTTTTGCCTATTTTTACTATGTTTACATACCATAAAGAGGCACATAACAATATGTAACAGATTTATTCGTGCCTTTAAAGTGGAACATCATATCTTAGATCTTACAACGTAATGACGCTTTATCACGTGAAATTTACGTTTATTAGAATGTAGGCTTCTGCATTGCAGGCTTTGTAAAAGCAGGAGCAAAGGCTGTCTAAGAAATAAGGAGAGAGTATTAAAGCAAACGTTTTTGTGTTTATAAACGGTGTTTAATTGAAACAAGAGTTTAATGAGACATTTATGAACGTGCAAGAGAGATCTTGAAGTTATAATATTGGCTGCATAATCCTATGTATCTTGCAGATGAAAATCAAATATTATTAATGCTATGTTTTGCTAATCCATATCTATAATAATATATGAAGTGGAAGAGTTTGTTTGAACGCGCTAATCTCTGGAACTAAGTCGGATTAGAAAAATTCTTTGCGTATGATAGCCCAGTTCTCGAGGAAGGTTATAGCTATGAAACATTACGCTACTGGTGACATGAGCAGAGCAGTAGGCAAAGACGCGGGTAAAACTGCGTCGCAGAAAGCTAATACTAAAGTGTAAGAGTTTGTTTGCTTGTTTGAACGCGCTAATGTCAGAAACTACCAGACGGATAAATAAATAGTACGTTAAAACATACAATAACAAAATTCAGAAATACTTAGCATTGTAGCGCAAAAAACAGCAAATCAAATAAACATAAACCATAAAAAATCGTAAGCTTATTGTTGGTAACAAAAGTTGTAAAAACATTGTGAATGTAGTCTCGTATCGAATGGAATCAGTTCCCCAAGGGTGAGGATAATAACATTGTTGGAAACCAGGAAATACGATAAATAAGCTACCAGATCTATGCTCGAGATATACACGTAGTATGTACCTGCGATGATGAGAGCATGCGTATTGCATTCTGGCTTTTTATAGTCTAATAAATAACCACTAAGTACTGATGAAACTTTTTAAAGTTATTTAATTAAAACTTACTAGCTTTCCGCGGTGCGGTTTCACCTGCGTCTTTGCTTACTGCTTAGCTCCCGTCGTCAGTAGCGTGATGTTACATAGCCTATAACCTTGCACGAGAACTGGACTATCTTACGCAATAAGAATTTTCAAAAACGACTGGTAGTTCCAGAGATTATTGCGTTTAAACAAACAAAAAAACTCTTTTGTTTTATAGTATAGATATAGATTGACCCGTTTTTTTTTTTTTTTTTTTTTTTATTGCCTATAGTGGCAGACGAGCCAACAGCCCACCTGATGGTAAGTGGAAACTGTCGCTCATAGACTTCTGCAATGCCAGGGGCTCTGCGAAGCCGCTGCCTACCGTGATATTAATGCTCTCTTTAAACCTCGTTTGAAGAAGGACATGTCATAGCGCTCGGGAAACACCGCAGCTGGTAGTTCGTTCCAGAGCCTGCACGTACGTGGGAGAAATGAACGCTGAAAACGAACCGTGCTAGACGAGATCGTGTCCAGGTAGTATGGATGAACTTTGCTGCGATGTCGAGTGGTGCGATGATAGAAAGGAGACGATGGCACCAAGTCAAACAGTTCCTCAGAGCACTCCCCATTGAACATACGATAGAGCACGCATAGAGAGCCAAAGTCCCTCCGCTGCTCCAGTGACTCCAATTTGTCTGTGAGATTGGGATCTTCGACGATTCGAACAGCTCGCCGTTGGAGGGAGTCAAGTGGGTCGAGCTGGTATTTGGGGGCTCCTGCCCACAGGTGAGAACAGTACTCCACGTGCGGTCGGACTTGTGCTTTGTATAGCACAAGCCGTTGAGATGACGTAAAGTACCGTCTGGCTCTGTTCAGGACGCCCAGCTTTTTGCTCGCCAGTTTGGCTTTGTCTTCCAAATGACTCCCAAATTGGACCTTGCTGGATATTTGAACGCCGAGGATCCCAATGTCATTGGAGATACGGAGAGAAACTCCTTGGAACTGAGGCGCCATAACAAAAGGGTCCTTCTTCGCAGTGAACGCGCATACTTGTGTCTTCGTGGGGTTGAAATGAACTAAGTTCTTCTCACCCCATTCGAGAGCCCGCCCGAGAGAGCCCTCAACTTCAGACACAAGTTGTAACCGTCTCTCATGCACGGAGCTCCGAGGGACATTCTGTTGGCTAGTGTACCGCGCGTCACCCGTGCTGTCATCTGCATAGCAATGCATGTTCTCAATGGTTAACATGTCATTGATATGCAGAATAAACAGCGTTGGGGAAAGCACTGAGCCTTGTGGTACGCCAGCATTAACCATCATGGTATCGGAGCAAGCACCATCAACAACGACCCTAATGCTCCGACCATCCAGGAAGCTGGCGATCCATCTGCAGAGTCCCTCGGGGATTCCATAGGATGGTAGCTTCGATAGAAGTGCTTTGTGCCAGACCCTGTCAAACGCCTTGGCAATATCAAGGCTGACAGCCAGAGCTTCACCCTTGCCCTCCAAAGCTTCTGCCCAACGGTGTGTGAGGTACACGAGAAGATCACCAGCTGACCGACCGTTACGGAAACCGTACTGGCGGTCGCTTATCAGCCGGTGCTCCTCAAGGTACCTCAGGAGTTGGGAGTTGATAACTCGTTCCAGAACCTTGGACAGCAAGGATGTTATCGCTATCGGTCTGTAGTTTGACGGGTCCGACCGGTCACCCTTTTTAGGGATCGGGTGGACGTTAGCTACCTTCCACGAAGATGGAACCCTATTAGCGGTATATGAGAGACGATAAAGGCGCGTTAAAACGGGAGTCAACTCAGGGGCGCACGTCTTCAGAACCACTGCGGGGATGCCATCTGGTCCACTCGACTTGTTGACATCTAGGAGCCTGAGCTCTCGCCTGACCGCGCGTTGAGTGATGCGGATTTCCGGCATTGAGCTTTCACACCGCGAGATGTTGGGTGGTGTGACTCCCCCGTCGTCTAGAGTCGAGTTCGAGGCAAAGAATTGGCCTAAAGTGTCAGCCTTTTCCTTTGCACTATGGACCAGTATGTCGTCTTGTTTGCGCAGTGGCGGGAGATTGTCTATTGCCGATTGTGCCTGACGAACCAACAGAACACACGGTGGTAACCGCTGCTTAAGGACATCTGCAATGCCGTGACATTATTATTATATACTTACAAAATTATTAAAGACGAATAGTAGACGAGATAGTGCGAGTACCGTGGACAGATTTATCACTCAAATCGTTTTCTTTCGGGCAACCTGTAATAGTGTATATACATAAGACAAATCTTATATAGTGTACTAATTAAACTGCGCTTGAATAAAATATTATTATGCAAGCTTAGTAAAAGCTGGTAATCAGCATTTTAGCATTCTAACAAAATGTGGCATACTCTAGTAAAAATTAGCATTATAGACTCAGCATTAATTCGCCTTCACATTCGGGTATCATCGGCAACAGTCGGGTATGTTCGGCTCCTCCCATAAGTGATCACATTTGCATAATGGTCGCATTATCCGCATACTGTTTAAATACAGCTCTTGTCAATTTGGTAAATTTATGGTCAGCTAACGAGTCATCAATAGCCGTAAATAGACTTCATTGTACCATAAACTAGGAGTTCATGCGACTGGTGTACAAAAAGTTGTTATCATGTGATAAAACACTTTCTTTGTCATTGTCTCCAGTGGCAGACAAGCCAATATCCCACCTAATTGTATATGGTATAATATATTTGATATCTTAAAACTGTGCAAATGTGTAAAACTTTCCTCGTATATCGAGGAAAAGGCATATCGATCCCTTGCCTTTTTAAAGTGAAAGCATAATAACAAAGCCACTTGCATAATATTTATATTTATCTTATGGCTGGGGTAGTCTTAACAGTATTATAGAGCACTTCCACTCTTTAGGATCTTTTGTGATACCGGTCACTATTTCAGGCTCCAGGATATTAAGAATTTCTCGGCAGAAGAACGTAATCCTTTGGAAATAAAGGCATGAAGCTATGTATGTATGAACCTAATCGAACCAGGACCTCTATGTAGCTACCATACACAGTAGGTACCACCGAACCGCAGAGGTAGTTGAGTAGTGAAGTATACTTACCTACCTACATTTCTTTTTTTTATATTGGTCTACCAAAGTGACACTACTCTGCCTGATGGTAAGCAGTCAGTGGAATTCAGAAGTGGTGGACACCATTCCAAAAGCCAGATTACTGGTATGGTGGCCTCCACTATAACGTCTTAGTGAGATGCTTTTTGACGCCTCTTTAAGCGGGGATCCAGGATCATAATAAGATGGGAATACATGCGCTGGTAAGGAGACCTTAATTGAGTGACAAAAGTATAAAGTACATAGGTATAATGCCGCCAAAATAAACTCTCTGAACGATAACAAAAACCGTACGTATTTGTTACGCGAATAAGAAGAAGTTAGCGGCAATACAGACAAAGAAAACAGGCTATGTACTTTTGCAATAATTAAGAAAAATATTTCAATTTTTACAATTCTAACAACAACAATGTATCGATAATATTTCGACAGCTCGCTGCGTGAAATGCACCGTGCTAAGTCAACAGCGCAGTGCGGCAAACTTGATACGATATAGGCACAGGACATAAACTCAACACTCAATACTTTATTTGCATTCCACAATGTAGATAAGATGTTACAAATAATAATATATGGTATCATTATGGATCCTGTCGGGCACAGCAAAGTTAGAAAGGAACAAGAGAGCTTTTGCTTAATAAAAATACTAATCATTTATTGTTTTGTACTTTATAATGTCTGAAGTATTATTATTCATACAGCCAAATTATATTACTCATAACAGAGTTATGCCTGTAGCCTTATTTAGTGCCGCGAGTGTACCTTATAAATACAGGATAAAAGCTATGTTTACATCTAAAAGTTCGTCTATTTCCGTGGCCTATTGCATTAATGTAATATTTTATAGTCCTATTATGAAGTTGTTTTACCAATGACCGTGTACAATTATGCTAAGTATAAGAAATGTTAGCGACAGCACTCATACACATAAATGCACATTACCTTATGGTAAAGCTAGCCTGCTTACTAATTTATGTGGTTATATTCTAAAGTTTCAATGGCTAAAACGTACAATTGTTTCACCTTTCTATTTAATTTTCATTCTAGATATTTTAAGGGTCGTGAAAAGCTTGTCACATTTCCATCACGGTGAAAGCCACGATGTTATATTTGCCATTGTAGCAATTATTAAAACCGAAAATCGAAAACATTTAAATTAAACGTCTATATTTTAAGCTATAAATTTGACGTATATATTTAAATAAAGATGACACCTAAACTAAATAACGTTAAATAACGTTTTAATTTATTCAGGTATAAATACAAACTAAATACTTACCTAAAATTATTAAAAACGTTGTTGTATAATATTACTCTACTCGAGTGTACTCCGTCTGCGAGTAGACAAGTTTGTAATTATAGCATAATTAACGTTACAAATATTAAATACAGTTTACCAACCAAATATGTATAACGTTAAATTTAATTTTGAAAAGTTAACCATAGCTAAAGTATCATAGCAAATTTACAAGTAATGTTACATTAAAATTAGATTTCTGTATTATATTTTTATCACCTACAACTAAGTACACGATTTGACGTTGTTTTTGCAAATTTATTTTGGTGCGTATTTATCCGCACGTGCGTGCGGATTATGCCATTTTCTTACCCACTCGGAATGAAACCATTTTAATAGATATATAGTTTAATGGATTGCTATAGTAGCCTTTATTATTTTGATTTAGTGAATCTTATAGCTATACATATACATACATAGTATTACATTATGTATGAGATCCAAAAGTTAAGTCTTATTTCGCTTTAACATCGTAAACGACGATCTTTTAATGACCCCTGAAAAAGAAAAGTATAAGACCGCCATAATAGAAACATAAAAGTATTCACCACTTTTAGGCTACAATGACTGCTTATTCTTAAGCAAAGCGACATAAAGATATCTCAGCTAAAGCTATAAAACCCTAATAAATACACATAAAATTCAAATAAAACATTAAACATCGTGAACGTTAATAATTTACTTGTACAACTAACTTCGACGTCGCGTATTCACTAATGATGAGAGATGTTAACTCTTAACTCCAAAGTCTATCATTTAAACATAACAAACTTGTGAAAATATCACTTTAATTCACCTTAAAGACAGAACTCGTATGATGATTCCTTTAAGAGTTACGACTCACATACTCCGTAATTTGTTTCAGCGAAGAACCTACCTTCGAACGATCAAACGGAGACGCCGTACTTAAGGCAAACTTCATACAAAATACAGATAAATTATTTTATTACGCACGTAGATATTAAATTTTAAAATGAGACAGCTGTGTTGTAATTTTGGTCGTATTTTCTTGATTATAATGAATATTCTAAAAGCAATTGAATTCTTGTAAAGTAACTAGCTGTGTGCAGCGCGGTTTCATAATCATAATCATAATCATTGATTTATTTCTTAGCATATTATGGTACCTTCACCCACTTTATTTTTAATTTCATTTCAATTCAATGAGAGTGCTGGAGCCCCAATTTCTCCTTTTTCTTTTTCCTCGCTTTCCTCAATCCTTTTACCTATCCCACTCCCTTCACGGTAGGCACCGGCTTCGCAGTCATTGCACGAACAATGCTAGGGGCTCTCGAGTCGTCCATGAGCGACAGTTAATACCACTTACCATCACGTGGGCTGTTTGTCTATTAGTATATTATAACTCAATAACCAATGCAATTAGGATTTAAGCTTTATAGGTATTTCCACTCTAATTAGAGCTGGATAACCTCAATCCAGGAAGATCGCAGTTATATCAACGCTAGTGATGATATATCCTGTTTCCATTAGAATTCTTAAGAGGAACAAGCACTTGCAATAAAGTCGGTTACGGCAAAGGAGAGGGTTACTATTCAAATAAGGAATGAGATCACCCGAGGCTCTGACGTCACTATATGTCACTCACGAACTAGTTCAACATAGTGAACTATGTGGGTGTAATGTGTCACCAATCATTCTGACCGTTTATTTTATGTGGTGAGCGACCTTGCAGAGATTTACGCCTGTCTGTACTAGGCGTTCAAGGCTGGAGAAAATTTACGACAATTAAAAATAACATTTAATACTGCGAGTTATGGTCTATTATTCAATATTGACTGTGGTGGTGTTTCGTCACCAACGTGTGATTGTGACAGACTAAATGTATAGGTTAATTAGGAATGGTGCAAATGTTGAGATATTGTTGACCCTACTCTGCACCCGTTTTTCAAAATGGTATGGTGATATGCTCTGACGGCTTTAATTAAATTGATTAAAAGACTCATAAACAAAATTAAAAGGGAACATTTACTAGATGTTTCATAATATAAAATATTATTATGAAACATCTATTTTCTTTAATATTTGTCTCATGGAAGAAAATAAAAGACACCGTTTCCGAAGTAGAAACAGTTAGTTTTATTTACGTTAAATATAATTAAAAAAGACGATGTTATGCAAACAGCCATTTGCCAGGATAAATAGAACATAACACTTAGTACTGGTAAGGAATACTTATTAGCTATTCCTACAAAAACGTTTTACACAAATTACCCTAAACTTGGACAATACACGAGAGGAATCGATTTCCATTATCTTTTACGTGAAAGAAAATTAACTTTTTTATATATTTTGACTGGACGAATATTGCTAGCATCTAAAATATGGAA
Organism: Parascotia fuliginaria; assembly: GCA_963082885.1. Classification (NCBI taxonomy): domain Eukaryota; kingdom Metazoa; phylum Arthropoda; class Insecta; order Lepidoptera; family Erebidae; genus Parascotia; species Parascotia fuliginaria. The sequence goes on along the minus strand of OY720180.1, from coordinate 18,683,009 downwards.
ATTATGAGATGCTTTTTTACCCACGCCTACTCATTTATTTTAATTATTTATGCATACCGCTTTTAGTGATAAGGGCTCTCATTGTACTACGATAATCATACTTAATTGTTAATTTGTAAGTGTAAATTTGTTAATCTCTCCATATAAATATTAAGAGATACTATGTCTTAAACGTTAATTAATTAATCAAAATAGCAAACTAATCATAACTTAATCGACAGTTGAGTGAAATGGGTCGTGATGTCTAATTGAGTAGGGTGAAATGGGCACACACAGACACACAATATCTCACTCAGTGTATGCATAGCTAAGTTAAGATAGACCGTTAATCCCATGGGAATGGCGCTAAGGAAATGGGAAAGCCTGATAGGCGACGGCATTGTCGTAAAAAATCCCTATCATGCATGGAAAACCTCTAGGGGTGTCTCAAGGGGGTCATAGTTGTGATATGATATCATGGCACTCAGATGTAGCAATAACTATCAAACTATAAGGTTTTATTTTATCTTTAAGTTGAAATTGCAGAATAAAATGTAACTACATGTATACGTATAATTTTTATGCTAAGAATCGTGGATCGACTGCCTCTGTGGTTCAACGATCTGATTTGAGCTTTTTTTGTACAAATTAACAAATATTGAAGTTACAATATGGATTTGACATACACTTATACTTTCAAAGATATGAGCTACATGATTGTTTAAAATATTTATATCAGTTTACAAAGCTTTCTGTTTTAACTTAAAAAAATTGTCTTGCCCTATTTCAATGGCAGAGAGAAGACAAATTATCATAAAGAGCATTTATCACTACGCTTTTATAGGTAAGGCGCCGATTTAAATGTAATTTGATCTTATTAAAAATTCAAACTTCAATATTCCCAAAAATCATTATACTCTCATAAACAATAAATCAGATTTCAGCATAGCGAGATCGTCACGTAGGCGTGTCGTCGCCGTAACGCATAAATGTACTGAGAGCGAGGTCACATCACGGGGGCAGGTCGATCGATGACACCACTCTATTTCTGCACAACAATCACGCACTTCTTTAATTTATTACTTAGTTGGTTAAGGGATTTAGATTACACGTTATATTTTCTTATACACGATATTATAATAAATTATATAAGCTACGTTTATTCCTGATTTCGACAAAAAGGTTTTAAGATTATTTAAAATCTTAAAATGCAGTTCATATATTAATTGCAGTGGTCTTGTAAAAAAACGCAACATCAACTACGAAAATATACATATTATTATAAAGTGGTTTAATTTCATAATTTAAGAAATGCCTGACAGTGAGCAGTCAATGGCGTGCAGGACACCATCAAAAGCCATCGTATCAAACTGCACGGTCGCAACTGTAGTCGGCTTTATTAAATTCCTCTTTACGTCCCGCTTCAAATACTCGAGATCAACATTGAAACACGTGGCACATACTAGACCGAGAATCACATGGCGCCAAATAATAATAATACAAAACAACATCAATTTTATTTGTATTTAATAACAATATATTATTATATCTCATTACGAGACACCATAACCGTATAACGCCGCGTAGATAAATCACCGCGTTGCCCCACTGACCTAAAGCGACTAATCTTCTAATACGTGCTAAAGGGTTACGAGTTTTTATGGCCGAGTTCAATATTTTTTACTGTCTTACTAGACTATGTGTGATGAATATACAAGTTGAAATATCGCTACTTCGGGGAAGAAAGGGCGTAAAAGCCAAAATAGCAACTTTACAGGGGAGCGAAAAAACGTTTTTTTTTTTAAATTTTGGAAAATAACTTTTTTTGCAATAGAGTTAAATTCGAATGAATTGGTGATATTTACTTGCATTTAAGTGCTCTTTAATATCAAGAAGCTTAATTTTAAGTAGACCTTATGGTTTAGAAGATAGGATGGATTTACGACCCAAAATTTTAATAAAAATGGCTTTTACACCGTCTATAAATACGTACTATAGGACGTAAATCCACAAATATCTATAATGCTAACATACATCGTGTCGTATAAACCATCTTTAGACAGTGAAAAGGTCGTAATGACTGCACCACTTATAACAATTATCGTGAGTAAACCTACAATTATTATAATTTTGTAAGATTTAATGTGGTGAATATTGAAATTAAGGTGCATAGAAGCTCAAAATAATAGCATAATAATTATTATTATCTGATTTATCATAGTTCTATATTACAAAATTTATTATAACGAATTAGGTTACCTACCTGTTAAGTTAAATGCACACGATTCATGAATAGTGAAACAAAAGAAAAGATTTAATTAAATTGAACTTTGATTATTTTCATTAATTTAAATTTTAAGTTAACTGTGATAAATAATTACTATCATCTAATATTAATTAATTAAGAAATAAATTAACTAAAATTGATAAAATAGTATAAAATAATGGTATGTTTGTAATTTATTCTACTAGGTAGGTATTGGTGTATTAAATAAATAAATTTAGTTAAGATGCAAATCAGTTTTATTTATTCATAAATCAAATCAAATTGACAATAATTAGTAATCTTCTTTTTTTTCTATTTCCTTTTCTGTTTTTTGTTTCGTTTTCTTACTTTTTTAATTTTATTGCTTGTAATCGTATTCTTCTTTATTTTTTTTATCTTTTACTTTCTTTTTATTCATCTTCTTTCTCTTCTTATATATTTTTTTCTTTTTCTTATTTGTTTAACCTTTTTTTTTAATTATAATTTGTAAAATAAATCTTTCTTCTACTTATTAATCATTCATGCATTATTCTAATGAAATTAAAATGTAGATAAGTACCCATTCATTCTAATTCCTCTACTACATCGTCTTCTTCGTCGGTATCTAGTAATTGGTTTACTACTGTTTTAAAATGAGGCAGCGACAAAAAATCTTGTTGGAACGGTCTGGGTATTGTGTGATTGTCACAAAGAAGTTTTAAATCGTTATATTTTGCAGTCGAAATTGGTAATCTGGCGTCATATAACTTACGCAACACAAATTC